>CM038796.1:177867727-178209272 GCA_021764765.1 Vicia sativa | reverse complement strand
TTTTGAATGTTGACTATGTTGTCTTCATCAAACCAATGCTTTGATATGACTTGAGTTTAAAATTACATTCTCCCCTTTTTGATGATGACAACCAAGTCTTGAAAATACATTCAATGAAAATAGTTATGACAAATGTGTGGTATATTAGTTAAGCAATGGGGTAAGGCCCCCTAATTGTATGCCCCAAGTCCATGATTCTTTAATTTTGTGAGTTTTGATAGTTATTACCCCATTTTCTTTGAAACAAAATAACATATATGCATATTCTTCTCCCCTTTGTTAACATCAAAAGGATAAAGAGGATAGATTTTAAAACACAAACACATGTACACAATCACACGGCAAAGTACGAACAAAACAAATTACGATACAATATAGAACAAAAACATTATAAACCTAAACATCATGAAACATAAGATAATATTGTCTAAACATAATAAAGCACAATACGAAAATGAAAGAAATGACATAGAATTTTAAAAAAGTCTAGCTTCATCTTCATTCATCTCATCACCGTTATCTTCACTTTCATGCTCACTACCACTACCACTACTGATACTTCTTCCTCTTGAACTTCGGTCCTATCAAGGTGCTCAGGATGAGTTTTTGGGTTCATGGACATTATAGTTGTCGATGTGTGAAGCATTTTCTTGTCGGAGCACATCGGTCATCCACATGTCTTTAGAAGAGGGTCATTTGGTTAAACAACATATCTAAGGTGTATCCGCCGGAGGTTGATGTTATATTGACAGCTGGTTGAAATCCTCCTTGTAATGAAGTGACCTCTTGCATCAAGAATGATGCCGTGTTTTTAAGAGTATGTCTCGAGATAGCTTCATCTCCTTGAATTCTAGCCTGAAGGTTAACCCATGTTCCGAATATGAGATGGCTCGGCATGTAAACCACCATCTAGTGATTGCATCAGTTGCATATGATACATACAGGCAGTGCCCAATTAACTGAGCAACGACGCCTCAAAGCATCTGTGACCATTAGTTCAAACTCATTGATGTGGTGGTTAGAATTGAAATAAGATATAGGCAATAATGAGATGTAGCATCTCACAATGTAAAGATTGAGCCAAACAGATTGGATGATGAGAGGAGTTGTTGGCAGCGTTGTTTTGTTGGTGTGGCTCACATGCCTATAAAATCTTTATTGTAGGGTAGCCAATCATGTGGAATAACACCACTAACCAAAACCAAACCTTCATGAGGAATATGCAACAAATCACCAAATTCTTCACAGTTAAAGAGATACTTGTTGACAATACATGAGAAGTCAGTAATATCACCAAATTCATCAGGTCATTGAAAGTTGTGATAAAATTTCTAACTAAGTCAGAAAATTTCACCATGGTCACTAATAAACCTAGTTACCCAAAGAGGCCAATCAAGGTGAAACAAAGCTATGAGCAGTGGAATGTATGAATCAAAACTTAGCTTTAAGAAGTTTCCTGTTACGTGATTTGAATGTAGCCTTCTAGACTTGATGGTCCTGGGATGAATGTTAGAGGTTTCATCTTCAACCGAGCCTTTGCTTGACCTTGTAGCTCTTTTGGGACCCATGGAGATTTTGTAGAAATCGAAAGTTAGGGTTTGTTTGGGAATTTTCGGAATAGTGAGAGTTTGTGAGATTTGAGTATGAAAAATGGAAGGAGAGGTGATTCTATAGTAGTTTAGGTAAGGTATTGAAATGTTGGTGAAGAAAAAGAGATGTTGGAGCTTTTATGAATTGGTTAATGGAGGTGGAAGGGTTTGTGAGGAAGAAGATGAAGTTGGAAATAGAGATGAATGATGACTATGACCTAAAAATTATTAAAAAGCACTTATAATATTATACCAACAAAACCTAAAACAAATAATGACTCTTTTAAAAACACAAAACGCCAAATTAAAAATAGCAATTTTTGCTACTGGAACCGGTTCTACCATATGGGAACCTGCCTCGATTTTAAAAAGTAGTGTTTCGAAATGTACCAGAACCGGTTCAACCCTATGAACCGGGTTCCATGCAAAAATGCCAAAACATGAAAAAATTGCTAGGAAAGGAAGAGTTTTGTACACAATATACACACATATTTTAACAAATAAAACATATAAAAGAAGGAGTAGAAGTAGAGTATACTAAAACATAAATTTTTGGAGAAAAATTTAGACGTGCACCTTATGAGAAACATTTAGAGATCACCTTCATCCAAAATACCATGTTCCCTTCGGATTTTGAAGAAAGGTTCTCGAGCAAGCGGTTTTGTGAAGATGTCTGCGAGTTGGTTATGAGTATCCACAAAAGTTACTTCGACATCCCCTTGAAGTACATGATCACGGAGAAAGTGATGTCGAATATCTATATGTTTAGTTCTTGAATGCATGACCGGATTCTTTGTGATATTGATAGAACTTGTATTGTCGCATCGAAGAGGAATGCATCCAAGATCAAGTCCGTAGTCACGGAGTTGTTGCTTGAGCCAAAGAATTTGTGCACAACAACTACCGATGCTATGTACCGCTCGGCCATTAAGAGCAACACATGCTTGCTTTTTACAAGCCCATGATACTAATGCATTTCCAATGATGTGACAAGTACCACTTGTGCTTTTACGATCAGTTTTACATCCCGTGATAATCCGGCCAGAATAACCAATTAAAGTGCAAATACTACCTTTGGGATACCATGTCGACATTGGTTGTTCTTTGAGATACTTCATGATCCTTTTAATCGCCATGAGGTGTGATTCCTTTGGATTTGCTTTGCCACTACTGCATACACACTAAACATTATGTGACGCGGCTTGTCAAATATAATAAGGAACCAATCATACCTCGATATTTTGTAATATCAATGGAGTACCGGATTCATCTTGATCAACATATGTACCGGAGCCCATGGAGTATTCATTGTTTTACAATTTTCCATATCAAACTTTTTCAAGAGTTCTTTGCAATACTTAGATTGGTTGATGAAGATTCCATCTTTTAGCTTGATTTGTAGTCCAAGAAAGTAGTTCATCTTTCCCATCATAGACATCTCAATTCTCCTTGCATCATCAATGAAAATTCTCACACATTTCTTTGTTAGTCAATCCAAAAATGATATCATCAACATAGACTTGAACCAATAAAGTGTTACTTTTGATTTTCTTAATGAACAAAGTTTTATCAACCTTACCTTTTCAAACCTTTTTCACACAAAAATTGCTAAGTCTATCATACCATGTTTGGTGGTGCTTTAAGCCATAAAGAGCCTTTCTCAACTTAAAGACATGTGTAGGATGTTTGAAGTCTTCAAATCCTTGTTTGACATAGACTTCTTCATTGATGTATCCATTCAAGAATGCGCTTTGACGCCCATTTGAAAAAAGCTGAAAATTTAATGAACAAGCATAAGCAAGTAAAAGACGATAGCTTCTAACCTTGCAACCGAGCAAATGTTTCTTCAAAGTCGATTCCTTCCTCTTGATTGTAGCCTTGGGTAACCAACCTTGCTTTGTTTTCGAACAATTAGACCATTCTCATCAAGTTTGTTCTTAAACACCCATCCGTACCTATGATGTGTTTACACTTGGCCTAGGAACAAGTTCCCAAACTTGATTTCTCTCGAATTGATTTAATTCTTCTTGTAGCAACAATCCATTGATCATCTCCTAAAGCTTCATCAACTTTGGTAGGTTCGATTTGAGAAACAAACGCCATGTTTAAGCAAGCATCTTTTAGATTTAATCTTGTTGATACTCATTGGCTAATTTCACCAATAATTTTGTCAATAGGATGGTCTCTATGAGTTCTCCATTCTTTGGTAGATCATTGATGTTTGAATCTTGTTGTACAATGTCTTCTTGATTTTCCGTGATTTCACAACTTGATCATTTGAAAGTTCTTCGAGGGTAAATCTAGGATCATCATCATCACATACAACTACTTCCTCTTTAGAGGTGTTAGTTTCATCAAAAGATACATGTAGATTCTTCAATAGTTAAAGTTCTTTTATTATAAATCCTATATGCTTTACTAGAGAGAGAATAGCCAAGAAAAATAATGCCGGATTTCTCACAATAAACTTACCGAGATTGTCTTTGTCATTGTTGAGAACAAAACACTTGCATCCAAAATGTGGAAGTGAGCAATATTTGGCTTTCTTCCTTTGAAGAGTTCATATGGAGTCTTCTTTATTATAGGTCTAATGATAACTCGATTTCCAACATAACATGCCGTATCGACCGCATCCGCCAAAAATATTTAGGAAGATTTGCATCACTAAGCATTGTTCTTGCAAGTTCCACTAGAAACCTATTCTTTCTTTCAACTACTCCATTTTGTTGTGGAGTTCTAGGTGCTGAAAAATTATGAGAGATACCATGTTCTTCAAAATTCTTCAAATTGTATTTTGGAATTCTCCACCATGATCACTTCTTATGGATACAATCTTTAGTGATTTTTCATTTTGGATTTGCTTTGCATATTTCTTAAAGGCTTTAAAAGCATCACTTTTCTGCACAAGAAACAAAGTCCAAGAATATCTAGAAAAATCATCAACAATAACCAAGGCATATACATTACCTCAAGCTTTTTGTTCTTGATGGACCAAAGAGATCCATGTGCAACAATGTAGTGGCCTTTGTAGTAGACACCACATTCTTAGATTTGAAAGATGATTTGTTTGTTTCCTTTTGACAAGCATCACAAAGTCTATCTTTGACAAAATTCTCTTAGGCAAACCAATGACAAGATCATGTTGATTAGTTTATTCAAATGTTCCATATGAATATGAGCAATCCTTTTGTGCCAAAGCCATGAATCATCATTGTTTGCCATGAGACATTTTACCTTCAAAGATGGATCATTAAGAGAAATCATAAATATATTATTAACTCTTTACCTTTGAGTTTTACCTCATTGGTGACTTCATCAATGATTAAGCATTCATCTTTTGTAAATTTGATCTGAAGCCTTTGTCACAAAGTTGGTTAATTTAGAAGATTTTAGTTTCAACAACATAAAGAACATCTTCAATGGATGTGAAAGGTGGTGCACCAACTTTGCCTTTCCAAGAATTCTCCCTTGTTGTTATTCCATAAGTGACATAACCCTTGGCCTTTAAAACAAGATTTGAAAAATGGTTTATGTCACTTCATATGCTTTGAACAACCACTATCAAGATACCACAAATTTGAAGTGGTCTTCACACCCTACAAAACAAATTAAGTTTTGTTAGGTACCCAAATTGCTTTGGGTCCTTCATAATTAGTACCTTTCTTTACCCACACATAATGCCCACTTGGAACACTAAAGTTTCTTATATAGCAAGCATTAGGTGTGTGGCCTTTTATACCACAATAAAAACAAGTAGGTTCAAAATTACTTATATATCTAGGAGGATAAGATTTATTCTTAATAACTCTTTTATTTTTAGGATAATGATGAACTACTTTAGGCTTATTCACTTTCTCTTGAATTGGTTGGTTATTAGCCTTAACAAAGATAGTTTTGTTGGGACTTGGTTGAGAAAACTTTGAAAACCAAGTCCACTTTTATATTTAGGGTATCTTTGAGTGCTAAGAACCTTTTCAATCCAACTTGTCCTTTTCATACCTTTCTAAGACTCTTTTAATTGAACAATTTGAAAGAAAGTGATTCACAATTATTGCATACAAAATTCTGTTTTGATCACTAATCATCTTTTCTTTTCATCTTTATGTTCTTTTTCAATAGTTTTAACTTTTCTTCTAAAGATGAAATTAATTTCTTTTGAGATGAAATAGTTTTGTATAGAATTTTGCATTCATTTAATAGTTCATCTATAGCACCTTGTGCACCATTATCATAAAGAGAGTTATCGTAACTAACCTCGCCTTTTCTTCATCATCTGAGTGTGTGAAGCCATCAATGCTAGATTTGCACTTTCGCCACTATCCGAATCGGATGAAGAACTTATCTCATTATCTTCCCATGCAACATAAGCCCTTTTGTTCTTGAACCCTTTTTGCCTTTGAATCCATTTTTCTTGAGAGTTTTGGACAATCCGGCTTTATGTGACCTTGCCCACATTCATAGCATGTGACATCTGTTGATGTGGAGGCTTTTTTATCTTTATGCTTATAAAATTTCTTTCTTTTGACAAAGTTAGCATTATGAATATTATTCTTATGACCAAAATATTTACCTAACCTTTACAAGAAGCAAGAAGTTTTCATCTTCCTCCGATGCATCTTTATCTTGACTTTCGAATCAATTTTCAAAGCAATGCTTTTGATTTCTCTCATGATTCTCATTTTTCAAGCCTTCCTAGTTCCGTTTCATATTCTTGAAGCTTTCAAGATGTTGCTGGAAGTCATAGTTGCTAGGCTTTTCTTTTCGATATTGTCATTACTTTTGGTTGCCATTCTGAAGAAGAACTTAACACTTAATGAAGATTAATTCGTTAAAGTCTTACCAAGTGCCTTCAAGTGATTTGTCAAGTGAATCATCTCTTTGCAAGTCAAGGATGGATTCTCCGCAACATTCCGAATAATTATATTCTTGACTCAAAGTGTTCAATCTAGACCTTTTGACTTCAAGCGGTTCCTTCATGAGTTTTCAAAGAGTATCCCAAATTTCCTTGCCGTTGTACATGCCGATATTCGGAAAATTCATCCATACTAAGAGCACTTTGAGAATGTTGATTGCCTTTTGTCAAAAAGAACCTTTTTCTTGTCATCATCCCATGATGCTAGGCTTAGATGACCCAACACCATTGACAACACACACGGAGTGAATGGACCATTCTCAATAGCATTCATATTTTTCTCCTTGCGCTTCAAGATGAGCTTTCATGCAATTTTCCAAAAATCAAAGTATTCACCACAAAACAGTGGAGGCTTGTTGTTACTACCACCATCTTTGAAAACCGATTTGATTTATGGAAGCTTTCTGATCTTTAGGAACAAGTTACCTATAACTTGCTCGATGCCTGTAAGTCTAAGAGTGCCTAAGAGGGGGGTGAATTAGGTATATAAAAACTTATTCGGTTTATAAGAGAGTAGTATTTTTGTGGTTAAGTGTTTGAAGGTTTTGACTAGTTCTTATCTTTCCTTGGTTATGGTGATGAAAGCGATAAATGCGGAAAAGTAAAGAACACACGATATATCCTGGTTCCCTCACAACCGAGAGTACCTTTCCAACACGAAGAGATTTCACTATAGTTTAGAATAATTGTACAACCTATGCTTACTATCTAAACCTATAGGGTGACCAAAGGTTCTTAAGACCTTTAAGGTCAAAACCAAACACTAATGTGAATGAAGAACAATCCTCTTCAAATCACAACACTTACTTCCAACAACCTCGGATAGTGGGAATATCTTTCTTTGTAATACAATGATTAATTTGAAATAGATGGATAGCACTATCAATCTTTGATTGATCTTCTTCTTCAAGAAATAAACACTTCTCAAACAATGATTATATATGTTCACAATGCATGTATGAAACTTGAAATGATTGAAAATGTGTATGGCAAGTTTCACAAAATATGACTTTGTAAGAACACTTAAAAGTTTGTAAGAGAATGTGAAAATGAATGATGAAAATTGTTAATTGAAGAAGGTAATTTGAATTTAAAAATTTGCACTATTTATATTATCACACATCCTTTCATTCATGCCTATTGATGTGAAAATATGCATAAAACCATGAATGGATGCCATTTGAAATATATCCAAAATCAAAAGAAAATGTGACTGTTCATTGGAATGGTTCACATGTAACTCGTTCCGTGAACGTTACAACCATAATTTTAACTTGGAACCGTTCCTATGGGTACATAACCTGTTCCTGGTACAAAACCAGGAGATGTGTTTTAAACTGAACCCGGCTCTGTATGGTATCCTGAAGTTTGTTTTGAGAAATTCTTTTGAAAATATTTCAAACATAATTTTTCTTTTGTTAAACATATGGTATATGTATGACTATGAATGCATTTGTGAACATCTATATTCAAGTTTTAGAATCATTTATACCTTTTGATATTGTTGATTCTTTAATAATTCTTCTTTAATCTTCAAGACTGTAGAGATGTTTTATATGATTATATACTTTTTGCACATCCTTTTGAATGTTGATATCCATGTTGTCTCATCAATCAATGCTTTAGATGACTTGAGAAGCTTGCAAAATTAGCCACTTCATGAATTCATCCGGATCATTCTACCCAAGTCGACTGCATATGGCTCAAAATAAAACTGAAATAGGAGGTATGATTTATGATCTGCATCATCTCTATGATGTATGTTGATGATGTTTGGATGATTAAAACTCGTATTGCCTCGAGCCAAACCATGAATTGAATCCTAAGGCAGCCAAGGCATGTGTTGATCAATTTCAGCATTTTAAATAGCAATTACATATGACATTTAAGACATGTTAGACACCAAAATTCTTCATGGTTTTCACCAAAATTCTCAATTTTCACTATGTTCTTGAATTTCAAGTAAGAAGAGAAAAGCATTACTTTGGTGTAGTTTGAATGACAAGTAAGACATCTATTTATAGGCCATGAGTTCAAAATAATTGAGAAAGTTTGGCCATTGGTAAATTGACTTTCCTTGAGGCAGGAAGTCTTTTGCATTAAATGAAGCTTCCTTCTTTAACCATGGTTAATTTCAACTTTGATCTTATCTATCATAATTACATCCACTGATTTTTATCAGTTCTAATCTTTGCAAGGTGGCACATGTTCTAGAAGGAGACAATGCAAATGACCTATAATTTCAAAGTTTGTACTTGAAATTCAAAGATTTTGAGCTCTAAGTTTCAATTTCAAAAGTATGGCTAGACTCCATGGATTGAGAGTTCTTGGACATTTTGGAAATCTTTCAAGGGCTACAACTTTCATGTTTTGAGTTCAACGTGGAACTATGAAAAAATGCCATGAAGTTTGGAAAGTACAAAATTAAATTTTTCTAAGTTAGAAATTTTGACTTTTGTTGACTTTTCCAATTCTTTGATTTTTATGATCATGATGGATCATTTGAAGTATTTGATGATGGAAAAGTTTTGTTTTGAAAAAGTAAAAGTCAAAGTTTGACTTTTCTGTATGAAATTTCATCGGATGTTTTAATTGACGATGAAGTCCGTGAACTGTGATATTTTGAATCCGTAAATTAGGTCAAAATGTTTTATCTAAGATATGAAGATCAACCTCCAATCAAAAAGTCATTCATTGATCAGAAATCGTAGATTGCACATCCTCAATCAAAACCCTAATCAGTCGATTTGATCATCATAAAATTTTGATATCCAAGCTTAGAGGTTGATGGTTGGGTTAAGATAGATCAAATGAGGAGTATAGAACTCAAACCTTAATTGGTTTCTTGAATCGATGAAAATTTGATGAAAATTTGATCTTAATGCTAATCCGATCAATTGCCTGGATCGTTAGTTGATGCAAATATAAAGTGGTATATTAGGTCAAAATCAGCAGGTGGCATGGATAGTTCCCCCATGTCTCCATTCTATTTGTTTGCTGCTTTGTTTTCCATAGCTTCTATTTTTCTGTTTTTCTATATTTGTCGCTTATATTTTCTTCCATTTCCATTCCTATTTCCATTGTACTACCCTACTAATAATAACACTCATAATCTCTACACCAATTTCAACCTCTTAACATTTCAACAAATCAACTAACAAAACCATATAAATCAACTCTCAACTTTTTCCCCAAATTCAAAATATAAACATCAAAACCTAATCAATATGAGATGGAGAATCAAACCCTCATGGAAGCTTTGATGATTCTTGATGATCCAACATCTCCACCATCAAGCTCCTCTTGCTCCTCTTCTTCTTCTCAAAACCCTCACTTTTTCCTCTCATGTTTCTATTTTGTCATAGGAAAATAAAAACAAAGGAAAATGGTTTTTATAATGTTGTTTTCTTACTAGCTCTCTTGCTCTTGTTTAGCTTTGGTATGTTGAATGGAAGGAAAAATAAGGAAAGTGTTTAGATGGAAGGAAAATGAGGAAAGTGGTTTATGATAACCTTAAGTAAACTAAGGTAAACCCAACCTTCCCAAATAATCCTCACTTAATTATTCTTATAAATTACACACTAATAATATCTACCAATATTATTAATTCAATTAATTCAAATAATTTCGGGAATTAAAATATCGATCCGAATAATGTTTTATCGAACCGAACTAAACGTCATGATAAATTAATAGATATATTAGTTAACACAATATTCTCAAGCAAAATAAATATCGATTGAAATTTGAAAATATTAATATAATATAATATAATATTAATAAGTGAATAAAAGTTCGTAAAATCTGCTGTTGTGAAAATAAGTCTTAAGAAAATTTGGTGAAAATTGAAGTGAATAAGTCTTCGAAAATCTTGAGAAATTGAAGTGAATATAAATCTTAAGATAATTTAATGAAATTTAAATTAAATATAAGTCTTCGAAAATATTATGAACTTTAGAGTAAATATAAGTTTCTTTAAAATCTTATGAATGTTAAAGTGAATATAAGTCTTCAAAAATATGGTGAAAATTGAAGTGAATATAAGACTTCGAGAAATCGATGAAATTTGAAGTGAATATAAATCTTTAGAAAATCTTGTTAAAATTTAAGTGAAAATAAGTCTTCTAAAATCTAGTGAAAATTGAAGTGAATATAAGTCTTCGAAAATCAATGAAATTTGAAGTGAATAAAAGTCTTCAAAATCGTTAATATTGAAGTGAATATAAGTCCTAAAATCTAGTGAAATTGTAGTGAACATAAATCTTAAGATAACTGATGGAATTTAAAGTGAATATAAGTCTCTTGAAAATCAAATTTGAAGTGATTATAAGTCTTCGTAAAGTCCGATGAAATTGAAGTGAATATATGTCTTCGTAAAATCCGTGAAATTAAAGTGAAGATATGTCTTCAGAAAATCTGGTGAAATTGAAGTGAACATGAATCTTAAGACAATCTGATGAACTTTGGAATGAATATAAATCGTAAGAAAATTTGGTGAAATTTTTATTGAATATGAGTCTTCGGAAAATATGGTATAAATTTTAGTGAATATAAGTCTCTAAAATCTTGTGAAAATTGTAGTGAACATAAATCTTAAGATCTCTAATGAAATTTAAAGTGAATATAAGTCTTCAGAAAATATTATGATATTTCAAGTGAACATAAGTCTTTAAAAAATCTGATGAAATTTTAAGTGAATAGAAGTCTTCATAAAATCTGATGAAATTTGAAGTAAAAATAAGTCTTTAGAACATATGGTGAAAATTGAAGTGAATATAAGTCTTCCAAAATCTTGTGAAAATTGCAAGGAACATTAATCTTAGATAATCGATGAAATTAAAGTAAATATAATTCTTTAAAATCTTATGAAATTTGAAGTAAATATAAGTCTCGTAAAATCTAATGAAATTTGAAATTAATATAAGTCTTCGTAAAATCGATGAATGTTAAAGTGAATATAAGTCTTCAAAAATATGTGAAATTGAAGTGAATATAAGACTTCGTAAAATGAAGAAATTTGAAGAATATAAATGTTTTGAAAATCTTGTTAAAATGAAGTGAATATAAGCCTTCGAAAATCTGTGAAAATTGAAGTGAATATAAGTCTTCGTAAACTGATGAAATTTGAAGTGAATAAAAGTCTTCAAAACTGTAAAATTGAAGTGTATATAAGTCTTCGAAAATCTAGTGAAAATTATAGTGAACATAAATCTTAAGATAATGTGATGAAATTTAAAGTGAATATAAGTCTTCGAAAATAATGAAATGAAGTGATTATAAGTCTCTTGAAAATCATGAAATTTGAAGTGAATATAAGTCTCTCGTAAAATTTGAAAATTAAAGTGAATATATGTCTTAGAAAACTGTGAAAATTGAAGTGAACATGAATCTTAAGATAATCGATGAACTTTGGAGTGAATATAAATCTTAAAATTTGATGAAATTTTAGTGAATATGAGTCTTCGTAAAATGGCAAAATTTAAGGAATATAAGTCTTAGAAAATTGTGAAATTGTAGAACATAAATCTTAAGATACTTTGATGAAATTTAAAGTGAATATAAGTCGTAAAATATGATGATATTTGAAGTGAATATAAGTCTTTATAAAATCATGAAATTTTTAGTGAATAAAAGTCTTCGTAAAATATAAGTCTTAAGAAAATATGAATAAAAAATGAAGTGAATATAAGTCTTCAAAATCTTGAGAAATAGTAAATATAAATCTTTAAGATAATTTGATGAAATTTAAAGTAAATATAAGTCTCAGAAATATTATGAACTTTTAAGTAAATATAAGTCTCTGAAAAATGATGAATGAAGTGAATATAAGTCTCAAAAATATGAATATTAAGAATATAAGACTTCAAAACATGAAACATGAATAAATCTTTAGGAAATCTTGTAAAATTTAGTGAATATAACTCTTCATAAAATCAAGTGAAAATTGAAGTGAATATAAGTCTTCTGAAAATCTCATGAAATTTGAAGTGAATAAAAGTCTCCAGAAAACCTGGTTAAAATTGAAGTGTATATAAGTCTTCTGAAAATCTAGTGAAAATTGTAGTGCACATAAATCTTAGGATAATCTGATGGAATTTAAAGTGAATATAAGTCTTCAAAAAATCTGATGAAATTTGAAGCGATTATAAGTCCTCAGAAAGTCTGATGAAATTTGAAGTGTATATAAGTCATTAGAAAATCTGGTGAAAATTAAAGTGAAGATATGTCTTCGTAAAACTGTGAAAATTAATGAACATGAATCTTAAGATAATTCGATAAACTTGGAATGAATATAAATCGTAAGAAAATTTGTGAAATTAGTGAATATGAGTCTCAAATATGGTATAAATTTTAGTTAATATAAGTCTTCCGAAAATCTTGTGAAAATTGTAGTGAACATAAATCTAAAGATACTCTAATGAAATTTAAAATGAATATACGTTTTCAAAAAATATTATGATATTTGAAGTGAATATAAATATCCATAAATTCCATGAAATTTTAAGTGAAGAAGTCTCTTTAAAATCGATGAAATTTGAAGTGAAAAAAGTCTTAGAAAATATAAAAATTGAAGTGAATATAAGTCTTCTAAAAATCTTGTGAAAATTGAAGTGAACATAAATCATAAGATAATTTGATGAAATTTAAAGTAAATATAAGTCTTCAGAAAAACTTATGAAATTTGAAGTAAATATAAGTCTTCAGAAAATCTAATGAAATTTGAAGTGAATATAAGTCTCTAAAAATCGATGAAAGTTAAAGTGAATATAAGTCTTAAAATATATGAAAATTGAAGTGGATATAAGACTTCGTAAAATCTGTGAAATTTGAAGTGAATATAAGTCTTTAGAAAATCTAGAAAATTGAAGTGAAAATAAGTCTTAAGAAAATGATAAATTGAAGTGAAGTCTTCGTAAAACTGATGAAATTTGAAGTGAATATAAGTCTTAAATTTTGGTGAAATTAAAGTGAATATAAGTCTTCAAAAAATTTGGTGAAAATTGAAGTGAACATGAATCTTAAGATAATCTGATGAATATTGGAATGAATATAAATCTTAAGAAAATTTTTTAAATTTTTAGTGAATATGAGTTTTCAGAAAATATGGTAAAACTTTAAGTGAATAAAAGTCTTCAGAAAATATGTTGATATTTGAAGTGAATATAAGTCTTCATAAATATGATGAAATTTTAAATGAATAAAAGTCTTCTAAATTTCTGATGAAATTTGAAGTGAAAATAAGTCTTAAGAAAATAT
The DNA here is from genome assembly GCA_021764765.1 of Vicia sativa. Classification (NCBI taxonomy): domain Eukaryota; kingdom Viridiplantae; phylum Streptophyta; class Magnoliopsida; order Fabales; family Fabaceae; genus Vicia; species Vicia sativa. Next base: position 178,195,514 of record CM038796.1, on the reverse strand, counting down.
GGTAAAAACTGAAGTGAATATAAGTCTTCCGAAAATCTTGTGAAAATTGTAGTGAACATAAATCTAAAGATACTCTAATGAAATTTAAAATGAATATACGTTTTCAGAAAATATTATGATATTTGAAGTGAATATAAATATCCATAAATTCTGATGAAATTTTAAGTGAATAGAAGTCTTCAGAAAATCTGATGAAATTTGAAGTGAAAATAAGTCTTAAGAAAATATGGTAAAAATTGAAGTGAATATAAGTCTTCTAAAAATCTTGTGAAAATTGAAGTGAACATAAATCATAAGATAATTTGATGAAATTTAAAGTAAATATAAGTCTTCAGAAAAACTTATGAAATTTGAAGTAAATATAAGTCTTCAGAAAATCTAATGAAATTTGAAGTGAATATAAGTCTTCAAAATCTGATGAAAGAAAGTGAATATAAGTCTTCAAAAATATGGTGAAAATTGAAGAATATAAGACTTTAAAATCGATGAAATTTGAAGTGAATATAAATCTTTAGAAAATCTTGTTAAAATTGAAGTGAAAATAAGTCTTAAGAAAATATGATGTAAATTGAAGTGAATATAAGTCTTCAGAAAATTTGATGAAATTTGAAGTGAATATAAGTCTTCAGAAATTATGGTGAAAATTAAAGTGAATATAAGTCTTCAAAAAATTTGGTGAAAATTGAAGTGAACATGAATCTTAAGATAAGCTGATGAATATTGGAATGAATATAAATCTTAAGAAAATTTGATGAAATTTTTAGTGAATATGAGTTTTCAGAAAATATGGTAAAACTTTAAGTGAATAAAAGTCTTCAGAAAATATGTTGATATTTGAAGTGAATATAAGTCTTCTTAAATCTGATGAAATTTTAAATGAATAAAAGTCTTCTAAATTTCTGATGAAATTTGAAGTGAAAATAAGTCTTAAGAAAATATGGTGAAAATTGAAGTGAAAATAAGTCTTAAGAAAATCTGGTGAAAATTGAAGTGAATATAAGTCTTCTGAAAATCTTGTGAAAATTGAAGTGAACATAAATCTTAAGATAATCTGATGAAATTTAAAGTAAATATAAGTCTTCAGAAAATCTTATGAAATTTGAAGTAAATATAAGTCTTCAGAAAATCTAATGAAATTTAAAGTGAATATAAGTCTTCAGAAAATCTGATGAAAGTTAAAGTGAATATAAGTCTTCAAAAAATATGGTGAAAATTGAAATGAATATAAGACTTCAGAAAATCTAATGAAATTTGAAGTGAATATAAATCTTTAGAAAATCATGTTAAAATTGAAGTGAATATAAGTTTTCAGAAAATCTGGTGAAAATTGAAGTGAATATAAGTCTTCAGAAAATCTTGTGATAATTGTAGTGAACATAAATCAAGATACTTATGATGAAATTTAAAGTGAACATAATCCAAGATATTATGATGAAATTTAAAGTGAATATAAGTCTTCGAAAAGATGATATTTGAAATGAATATAAGTCTTCATAAAAATCCATGAAATTTTAAGTGAATAAAAGTCTTCTGAAAATGTGATGAAATTTGAAGTGAAAATGAGTCTTAAGAAAATATGGTGAAAATTGAAGTGAATATAAGTCTTCTGAAAATCTTGTGAAAATTAAAGTGAATATAAATCTTAAGATAATCAATGAAATTTAAAGTAAATATAAGTCTTTAAAATCTTAGGAATTTGAAGGAATATAAGTCTTCGTAAATCTAATGAATTTGAAGTGAATATAAGTCTTGGAAAATCAATGAAAGTTAAAGTGAATATAAGTCTTCAAAAATTTGGTGAAAATTTAAGAATATAAGTTCAAAATCTGATGAAATTTGAAGTAAATATAAATCTTTAGAAAATCTTGTTAAAATTGTAGTGAAAATAAGTCTTAAGAAAATATGGTGAAACTTGAACTGAATATAAGTCTTTAGGAAATCTGATAAAATTTGAAGTGAATAAAAGTCTTCAAAATCTAGAAAATTGAAGTGAATATAAGTCTCTTAAAACTGTGAAAATTGTAGTCAATATAAATCTTAAGATAACTATGAAATTTAAGTGAATATAAGTCTTCAAAAAATCTGATGAAATTTGAAGTGATTATAAGTCTTCAGAAAATCTGATGAAATTTGAAGTTAATATAAGTATTCAAAAAATCTGGTTAAAATTAAAGTGAATATAAATCTTTAGAAAATCTGGTGAAAATTGAAGTGAACATGAATCTTAAGATAATCAATGAACTTTGGAGTGAATATAAATCTTATGAAAATTTGATGAAATTTTAGTGAATATATGAGTCTTCAAAATATGGTAAAATTTATGAATATAAGTCTTCGAAAATCTTATGAAAATTTAGTGAACATAAATCTTAAGATACCATGAAATTTAAAGTGAATATAAGTCTCTAAAATATGATGATATTTGAAGTGAATATAAGTCTTCATAAAACTGATTAACTTTAAGTGAATAAATGTCTTCAAAATCGATGAAATTTGAAGTGAAAATAAGTCTTAAGAAATTATGGTGAAAATTGAAGTGAATATAAGTCTTCAAAAATCTGTGAAATTGAAGTGAATATAAATCTTTAGATAACTGATGAAATTTTAAGTAAATATAAGTCTTCAAATCTATGAAATTTGAAGTAAATATAAGTCTTCTAAATCTAATGAAATTTGAAGTGAATATAAGTCTCTAAAAATCTTATGAAAGTTAAAGTGAATATAAGTCTTTAAAATTTGGTGAAAATTGAAGTGAATATAAGACTTCGTAGAAAACTGATGAAATTTGAAGTGAATATAAATCTTTAAAATTTTGTTAAAATTGAAGTGAAAATAAGTCTTAAGGAAAATGGTGAAATTGAAGTGCATATAAGTCTTCTAAAATCTGATGAAATTTGAAGTGAATAAAAGTCTTCAGAAAATCTAGTTAAAATTGAAGTGAATTTAAGTCTTCAGTAAATCTGATGAATATTGTAGTTGTTATACCCCAAAATTTGCCCTCCTACTCCTCAAGACATTTCACATATCCATACTCAAGGATTTCAGTGGGTTATTTATAAACCTCTCTACAATCAACCCAAGCTAGGTTTTTCCATTCTCAAGTCAAGATGGACATCCAATGCTTCAAGTATTAATCATACCTCATCATATGCTTCAAAGAATCTCTGTCGTTTCAAGCCTTAAGTCAAGTTTGCTAATCAATTGCTTCGATGGTTGAAAATGGGTTGTATTGAACAAAAAGTCAATTGTGGTCAACATACATACAAACTTCATAATTTTTGGTCAACACCAATATTTTGAAGTAATATTCATCATTTGATCAAGGGTTGATCATGATTCTCAAGAAAAGTCAAGATTTGATCAAAAGTCAAAGTTTCTAAATCAAAGCTTTCTCAAAGCAAAAAGTCAACAGAATTTTTACTGTGCATAACTTCACATATTTTATCAAAATTTTCCACCACAACTCATTTTAAAGAGAATTCAATTTCACAACTTCATTTCACAAGCTTGGGCAGAAAATGCTTGATTTGGAAGTTATGGATCAAAACATTATAGGTCTTTTAAAAGTCAACAAAAGTCAACTTTGTAAGGAAGTGTTCATGAGCATGAAACCCAATGAAGATGAAACCAAAAGGGCTGCTTAGAAGACATCTTGAGCTTAAAAGTCCGTGAATAATCTAAAAATGTCAAAATTGAGCAAGATACACATTGTGCAAGTTGAGCATTTTTAGAGGTGCAAAGAGAATTACTTGAGAAAATAAAAATTTCCAAATGGGCCAAACTTTTCTTGATTCAAACTTCTTCCTTATCCGATTTGGAACCTCAAGCCTATACATGTTTTTATCTTTTATTTTAATTTATTTTGGATTTTTATTAATTTAAAACCAATTTAATTAAAATAAAAGATATAAAATCAAAAATTAAGTGCAAGATGATTTTCTCTCATTCTTGAGGTCCAAGCAAGCCATTTAACTGATTATTTCAAATAATTAAGATTGGCAATTTGATGATTGAATTGGTTTCTCAAAAGGAAATATTTGGTTTGATTCAAATCAAATAATTTTCATTGATTGGCATGATATTTTTGAAACTTGACCTAATTCATTACAATATAAATACATATGATTCCATGATGCACAGAATAAATTACCTAAAGGAACCCTAATAAGTTTGAAAAATCCGTGGTAATTCAAGCAAACTAGAAGCCATAGCTTCAATTCAATCCATTCCAAGCATTGCATCGATTCCTGAGGTTCCTCGAAAACCTAATAAAACTGCAAGCAAGCAAAACGGCGTAATCACAAACATCCTAATCACTTGCATACACTTTAAACTCAAAATCGATTGCTATTTATGCATCATAAACATAATTTGATTATATATTCTTGATCGTGATGATGTTTGCAAGCTTTCCGTTTGGTTAATTAGATTTTAGATGCGAATACAGGATATGCCATTGTTAGGTTTTCAAGCTTCAATTGGGATCCATCGATTTAGGAAAATTTGCCAAAACTAGGGACATATTCATGTTCAGAGGTCAAACCGATCTAACCATGGTCTTATTTTTAAATTTATATTGCTTGTGTTGAATTTTTTGAAACTTGAAGTGGATTTAGCTATAGAAGAAATTCTCAGAGGTAGAAAACCGTAATAAGTCCAAAATTCAAATGAGGAAGACTTCATGCTTTTTTCCTGAATTGACCTTAGAATCATTTCCTTTGTATTCATTCTATTTCATAGTGCCTAACACCAACAGTTGGCTCGGTATGGCGTGAGGCAACGCTATATTTCTCCTAGAAGTGCACTCTGTTCGAACCTTGCCTTTCTCAAAATTCTTAACGCTTTTATGTTTCAGTTCCCAAGCCACCTCCAAAAGTGCCTACTGACCCCAGTAAAAAACATGTCCAGAAGCTCCAACTTATGGATCCCATCATAAGGCGCCACGCCTGTAAGCTCCATGATCCATCTCCAAAGAGAAAGCCACAAATTCCAATTTTTGGGCACCTCCAACGCAGTCCCCTCAAGTTTCAATAAGTGCTTCCAAAGATTTCCTAAGCTCCACTGGGATTGGCTTCTAGAAGCGCTTTCAAGTGAATATAAGTCTTCAGAAAATCTGATGAAAGTTAAAGTGAATATAAGTCTTCAAAAAATCTGGTGAAAATCGAAGTTAATATAAGTCTTCTGAAAATCTTGTGAAAATTGAAGTCAACATAAATCTTAAGATAATCTGATGATATTTAAAGTAAATATAAGTCTTCTGAAAATCTAATGAAATTTGAGTGAATATAAGTCTTTTGAAAATCTAATGAAATTTGAAGTGAATATAAGTCTTTAGAAACTGAAGGTGTTAAAGTGAATATAAGTCTTCAAAACTGTGAAAATTGTAGTGAATATAAGACTTTAAAAACTGATGATATATGAATTTAATAGTGTAAGATGTTTTAAGTTGGCAATAATTTTGCAAAACTAGGCTTTAGTAATAATGACATTCGTAGATTGAAGATAAATCCTAATTGCTATGATGTTAAAAGACACCAGAATCGAAGCTTAAAGTCAGTATCGGAAATTTCAAGAAATAAATTGATGTCATAAAATGAGATGTTATCTGAAGTGGTGGACATTCTAAGTCTGCGTAATCTATTTTTCCCGAGATTTTTCGTGAAGTTTGTTGAGCTGCTTATTTTATGTTTTTAAGTTATTAGAAAGCATGTTTCACGTACATTAGGTCAATCTAATAAACCTAAATTATAAGTTGAAAAGACCATGTTAGGATTAAATTAAGTGAACCCTAGTTGCTTTATGGAGCCTTAAAACCTAAGTTTGATCGCTTTATAAAAGGAATTGGTCCCTATAACTTGATGCTACTGATTATATTGAAGAGATAGCAATGTTATTTGTAAACAAGATTTATACCGCTTGGTATTTGTAATTCTAGTTTCTTCAAGTAGCCACAATCAATTGATAAGTGCCTTGACTTGGATTTGTCAGGCGGGTAGTTTATCACCAAAGCTTTAAAAGCACGTAGTGTTTGTCTCTTTGATTGAAGTCTCAAAGTTTAGATCAGATAGTTTATTGGTGTGTCTCAACTAATTAAACAATAGGTTGATATCACCAGAATGTTGTGATGAATAGGAATCGATCTAAGTAGGACTAGAAGGAAGTTGCATTGCAGGTTTTAAGTGAAGGAGATAAACTTAAGTTGGTTTGTTCCCTGAATTAATTCTACTAATAGTGAATTTCCTCCCGGCTTGGTAGCCCCTTATGTAGGTGTAGTTAGACACCTAATCGGGTAAACAACTCATTGTGTTCTTTAGTGCTATTTATATTTAATCGTAAATTGTTAACAGAGTGTCGATAAAGGTGTCATAACATTCTTCGTGACATCGTATCCGCTCGCTGGAATTTCAATAAGTCTAAAAAATCTTGTTAAAATTGAAGTTAATATAAGTCTTCGTAAAAATCAGAAAATTGAAGTGAATAAGTCTTTAAAAATCTGATGAAATTTGAAGTGAATATAAGTCTTCAGAAAATGTGGTTAAAATTGAAGTGAATATAAGTCTTCAGAAAATATGGTGAAAATTGTAGTGAACATAAATCTTAAGATAATCTGATGAAATTAAAAGTGAATAAAAGTCATTAGAAAATCTGATGAAATTTGAAGTGATTATAAGTCTTCAGAAAACTGATGAAATTTGAAGTGAATATAAGTCTTCAGAGAATCTGGTGAAAATTAAAGTAAATATAAGTCTTTAGAAATTTTGGTGAAAATTGAAGTGAACATGAATCTTAAGATAATCTGATGAACTTTGGAGTAAATATAAATCTTATGAAAATTTGATGAAATTTTTTGTGAATATGAGTCTTCAGAAAATATGGTATAAATTTAGTGAATATAAGTCTTCAAAATCTTGAAATTGAAGTGAACATAAATCTTCAAATACTCTGATGAAATTTAAAGTGAATATATGTCTTCAGAAAATATGATGATATTTGAAGTGAATATAAGTCTTCATAAAATCTGATGAATTTTAAGTGAATAAAAGTCTTTAGAAAATCTGATGAAATTTGTAGTGAAAATATGTCTTAAGAAAATATGGTGAAAATTGAAGTGAATATAAGTCTTCTGAAAATCTTGTGAAAATTGAATTGAACATAAATCTTAAAATAATCTGATGAAATTTAAATTAAATATAAGTCTTCAAAAAATCTTATGAAATTTGAAGTAAATATAAGTCTTCAGAAAATCTAATGAAATTTTACGTGAATATAAGTCTTCATAAAATCTGATGAAAGTTAAAGTGAATATAAGTCTTCAAATAATCTGGTGAAAATTGAAGTTAATATAAGATTTTGAAGTGAATATAAGTCTTAAGAAAATATGGTGAATATTGAAGTGAATATAAGTCTTCTGAAAATCTGGTGAAAATTGAAGTGAATATAAGATTTTGGAAAATCTTATGAGATTTGAAGTGAATATAAGTCTTTAAAAAATCTTGTTAACATCGAAGTGAATATAAGTCTTCAGAAAATCTGGTGAAAATTGAAGTGAATATAATTCTTCAGAAAATCTGATGAAATTTGAAGTGAATATAATTCTTCATAAAATCTGGTTAAGATTAAAGTGAATATAAGTGTTCAGAAAATCTGGTGAAATTTGAAGTGATTATAAGTCTTTAGAAAATCCGATGAAATTTGAAGTGAATATAAGTCTTCAGAAAATCTGGAGAAAATTAAAGTGAATATAAGTCTTCAGAAAATCTGGTGAAAATTGAAGTGAACATGAATCCTAAGATAATCTGATGAACTTTGGAGTGAATATAAATCTTAAGAAAATCTGATGACATTTTTAGTGAATAAAAGTCTCTTTAAAATCTTATAAAATTTCAAGTGAATATAAGTCTCCAGAAAATGTGGTTAAAATTGAAGTGAATGTAAGTCTTCAGAAAATCTGGTGAAAATTGTAGTGAACATAAATCTTAAGATAATCCGATGAAATTTAAAGTTAATAAAACTCTTTGGAAAATCTGATGAAATTTGAAGTGATTATAAGTCTTCAGAAAATCTGATGAAATTTGAAGGGAATTTAAGTCTTCAGAGAATCTGGTGAAAATTAAAGTAAATAAAAGTCTTTAGAAAATTTGGTGAAAATTGAAGTGAACATGAATCTTAAGATAATCTGATGAACTTTGGAGTAAATATAAATCTTATGAAAATTTGATGAAATTCTTTGTGAATATGAGTCTTCAGAAAATATGGTAACAATTTAAGTGAATATAAGTCTTTAGAAAATCTTGTGAAAATTGTAGTGAACATAAATCTTCAGATACTCTGATGAAATTTAAAGTGAATATAAGTCTTCAGAAAATATGATGATATTTGAAGTGAATATAAGTCTCATAAAATCTGATGAATTTTAAGTCAATAAAAGTCTTCGTAAAATCGATAAAAATTTCAAGTGAAAATAAGTCTTAAGAAAATATGGTGAATATTGAAGTGAATATAAGTCTTCTGAAAATCTTGTGAAAATTGTAGTGAACATAAATCTTCAAATACTCTTATGAAATTTAAAGTGAATATAAGTCTGTAATATGATATTTGAACCGAGTATAAGTATCAAAATCAAGTGAAAATTGAAGTGAATATAAGTTCTAGAAAATCAATAAAATTGAAGTGAATATAAGTCTCTTAAAATCTGTTAAAATTGAAGTGAATATAAGTCTTCGTAAAACTGGTGAAATTGTAGTGAATATAAATCTTAAGATAATCATGAAATTTGTGAATAAGTCTTGAGAATCGATGAAATTTGGTGATTATAAGTCTTAGAAAACTGGATGAAATGAAGTGAATATAAGACTCGAAAATCTGGAGAAAATTAAAGTGAATATAAGTCTTCGTAAAACTGTGAAAATTGAAGTGAATATGAATCTTAAGATAACTGATGAACTTTGGAGTGAATAAATCTTAAGAAAATTGATGAAATTTTAATGAAAATATGAGTCTCGTAAAATATGGTAAAATTTAAGTGAATATAAGTCTTCAAAAAAATTGTGAAAATTGTAGTGATCATAATTCTTAAGATACTCATGAAATTTAAAGTGAATATAAGTCTTCTAAAATATGATGATATTTGAAGTGAATATAAGTCTTCATAAAATCGATGAAATTTTAAGTGAATAAAAGTCTCTAAATCTCGATAAAATTGAAGTGAATATAAGTCTCTAAAATGTGGTTAAATTGAAGTGAATATAAGTCTTAGAAAATCATGAAAATTTTAGTGAATATAAATCTTAATAATCCGATGAAATTTAAAGTTAATAAAAGTCTTTATAAACTGATGAAATTTGAAGTGATTATAAGTCTTCGTAAAAATCTGAAATTTGAAGTGAATATAAGTTTTGAGAACTGGTGAAAATTAAAGTAAATATAAGTCTTAGAAAATTGGTGAAAATTAAAGTGAACATGAATCTTAAGATAATCGATGAACTTTGGAGTAATATAAATCTTATGATAATTTGATGAAATTTTTGTGAATATGAGTCTTCAAAAATATGGTAAAATTTAAGTGAATATAAGTCTTTAGAAAATCTGTGAAATTTAGAATATAAATCTTTAGATACTCGATGAAATTTAAAGAATATAAGTCTTCGTAAAATATGATGATATTTGAAGTGAATATAAGTCTCATAAAACCGATGAATTTTAGTGAATAAAAGTCTCTTTAAAATCACAAATTTTGAAGTGAAAATAAGTCTTAAGAAAATATGGTGAAATTGAAGTGAATATAAGTCTCGAAAATTGAAAATTAGTGAATATAAATTCTTGACAATGAATGAAATTTAAAGTGAATATAAGTCTTCGAAATATGATGATATTTGAAGTGATATAAGTATTCGTAAAATCCGTGAAAATTGAAGTGAATATAAGTCTTTAGAAAATCTGATGAAATTTGAAGTGAATATAAGTCTTCATAAAATCTTGTTAAAATTGAAGTGAATATAAGTCTTCAGAAAATCTGGTGAAAATTGAAGTGAATATAAAAGGTTAAAAACCATGTGAAAATTGAAGTGAACATGAATCTTAAGATAACTGATAAAATTTGAAGTGAAATAAGTCTTTAGAAAATACATGAAATTTGAAAGTGAATATAAGTCTTCGAAAATCTTGTGAAATTGAAGTGAATATAAGTCTTCAAAAACTTAAAATTGGAACATAAATCTTAAGATAATCATGAAATTTCAAATGAATATAAGTCTTCGAAAATCATGAAATATGAAACTAATATGTCTTCAAAGAACTGATGAAATTTGAAGTGAATATAAGTCTTTAAAACAAATTTGAAGTGAATATAATTCTCAAAAATTTGGTGAAAAGTGAAGTGAATATTAAAAATTAAGCTCTCCAAATATTAGTTTTGATAAAGACATTTTTTGAAAGCAAATGATCATGGCAAAAGAATGTAAAAGACTCAAGTAAAAGACAAACTTTCATAATTAGATTACGCAAAATGGAATGGCTCAAGTCATTAAATAAATCAAATGTCAAGATAATGCATTCAACCTCTATATGCATACAAGTGTTCACATAATGATTCATGCCTGCCATAAAATTATAAAAATTTTGCATATCAAAATCATGTTTGAACATCTTTGAAAAAGAATTTTGGAAAATGTTCAGAACCGGTTACCCCATATGGGGAACCCACATCAACATTCCAAATAACACGCCTGGATTTTGTATGAGGAACCTGGTTCTACCAGCTGAACCGTTCCCTTGTAATTTTTCAAATTTTAAACGCTATTGTTGTGAACCGGGTTCTCCCAAGGGGAACTGTTACCATTGAACCAAGGCAAAATACTTTTGTTTATCAAACAGATTTTCATGGGTTCTTACATTGAAGCATGGCATCTTTTTCATAATACACTTTTGTAAAGGTGTATAGAGGCTATATAAACTGCAAAATTTTCATATTTAAAACACCTTCTTCATCTTGCAACTTTAACATTCAAAATTATCTTATCTTTCAAAAATTCAAGTGTTCAAAACCGAATTTTAGTGAAATTTTCGCACTTATTTTCAATGAAAAACTAAGAGAAAATTCATATCATTCATTGAACACTTGTATTTCATCATTGAGAAAAGTTGTTTGCTTGAAGAGGATCAATCCAAGATTGATATATTGTGCTACAACTTCAAAATCTCTTAAAAAATCAAATATACTTGTTGTATTCTTGTTGTCCGTGATTGTTGAAAATAAGTCCATTGAAGAGGTTTGTTCTTCTTGCACTTAGTGTTGTTAGACTTTAAAGGTGTTAAGAGCCTTTGCTCCCTATAGGTTAGATAGTAGGCTTCACCATTGGTGTGAATAGGTTGTACAATCATTCTAACTATAAATCTCTTGCATGTTGTGTGAACCGAGTACTCTCGATCTGTGACGGAACCAAGATATATCCTTGTGTTCTTTACTTTCATCATTTACCGCTTTCATATATATCTTAACCAGTAAAGAAAGAATCCTCACATACTTCCATTCACCAAACCAAAAAATATTGCTTCAAGTATTCATAAAAACCGAAATTTTTAAACACCTAATTCATCCCCCTCTTAGGCGCACCTGATACTTACAAATATAAGTCTTTAGAAATTTTTGTGAAAATTGAAGTGAACATAAATCTTAAGATGATTTGATGAAGTTTGAAGTAAATATAAGTCTCGTAAAATCATGAAATTTGAAGTGAAGAAATCTTAAGATAATTTGAAGAAATTTGAAGTATAAGTCTTTAGAAAATTTGGTGAAATTTCATGAATATAAGTCTTCAGAAAATCTGGAAAATTTAGGTGAATTTAAGTCTTCAAAAATCTAGTGAAAATTGAAGTGAACATGAATCTTAAGATAATATGATTAAATTTGAAGTAAATATTAGTCTTTAGAAAATATGATGAAATTTGAAGTGAATATAAGTCTTCAGAAATTCTGATGAAATTTGAAGTGAATATAAGTCTTCAGAAAATTTGGTGAAAATTGATGTGAATATAGTCTTTAGAAAATCTGGTGACAATTAAAGTGAACATAATTCTTAAGATAATCTGATGAAATTTGAAGTGAATATAAGTCTTCAGAAAATCTAGTGAAAATTGAAGTAAGTATAAGTCTTCAAAAAATCTGGTGAAATTTGAAGGGAATATAAGTCTTCAAAAAATCTGGTGAAAACTGAAGGGAATATAAGTATTAAGAAAATTTGGTGATAATTGAAGTGAACATGAATCTTAAGATACTCTAATGAAATTTGAAGTGAATATAAGACTTCAGAAAATCTGATGAAATTTGAAGTGAATATAAGTCTTGAAAATCTTGTGAAATTGAAGTGAATATAAGTCTAGTAAAATGGTGAAAATTGAAGTGAACAAAATCTTAAGATAATCGATGAAATTTAAAGTGAATATAAGTCTTAAGAAAATCGATGAAATTTGAAACTAATATAAGTCTTCAAAAATCTCTTTGAAATTTGAAGTGAATATAAGTCTTCAAAATTTGGTGAAAAGTGAAGTGAATATAAGTCTTTAGAAAATTTTAGTGAAAATTTAAGGAACATAAATCTTAATATAATCTTATGAAATTTGAAGAGAATATAAGTCCGAAAATCGATGAAATTTGAAGTGAAGACAAATCTTAAGATAATTTGAAGCAATCATAGGTCTTGAAAAATCGGTGAAAATTAAATTGAATATAAGTCTTCAAAAAATCTGGTGAAAATTGAAGTTAACATGAATTTTTAGATAATCTGATGAAATTTGAAGTAAATATCAGTCTTCAGAAAATCTGATGAAATTTGAAGCGAATATAAGTCTTCAGAAAATATGATGAAATTTGAAGTGAATATAAGTCTTCAGAAAATCTAGTGAAAATTCAAGTGAATATAATTCTTTAGAAAATCTAGTGAAAATTTAAGTGAATATAAGTCTTCAAAAAAAATGGTGAAAATTGAATTGAATATAAGTCTTCAGAAAATTTTGTGAAAGTTGAAGTGAATATAAGTCTTCAGAATATCTGATGAAATTTGAAGTGAATATGAGTCTTCAGAAAATCTTGTGAAAATTGAAGAGATATAAGTCTTTAGAAATTTTGGTGAAAATTGAAGTGAACATAAATCCTAAGATAATCTGATGAAAATTGAAGTGAATATCACCGTAAAACGGTGAAAATTTTAGTGAATATAAATCTTAAGATAATCGATGAAATTTAAAGTGAATATAAGTCTTGAAAATATGATGAAATTTGAAACTAATATAATCTTCATAAAATCTGATGAAATTTGAAGTGAATATTAGTCTTCAGAAAATCTAATGAAATTTGAAGTGAATTTAAGTCTTCAGAAAATTTTGTGAAAATTGAGGTGAATATAAGTCTTTGAAATCATTGAAAATTGAAGTGAACATAAATCTTAAGATAATCGATGAATTTTCAAGTGAATATAAGTCTTTAAAACGGTGAAATTTGAAACTAATATAAGTAAAGAACACAAGGATATATCCTAGTTCCCCTCACAGATCGAGAGTATTCTAGTCCCCTTACAACATGCAAGAGATTTCCCTATAGTTAGAATGATTGTACAACCTATTCACACAAATGGTGATGCCTACTATCTAACCTATAGGGAGACCAAAACTTTAAAACCTTTAAGGTCTAACAACACTAAGTGCAAGAAGAACAATCCTCTTCAATGCACAACTTACTTCCAACAATCACCGACAGCAAGAATACAATAAGTATGTTTGAATTTTACAAGAGATGTTGAAGTTGTAGCACAATATATTAATCTACGATTGATCTTCTTCTTCAAGCAAAACAATTCTCAATAATGGATGCAAGTGTTCATAATGATAGTATGAAACTTACAATAATTTTTCAATGAAAAGTAAGTATGGAAAGTCTCACAAAATATTTGATATAGAACACTTGAGAATATTTGAAAATAAGAGCGTTTTTGAATGTAGAATTGTTAATTGAAGAAGGTGATAATTTCTGGAAAAACTTTCCAGTATTTATATGTTCTAAAACACCTTTACAAACATGCATAATCATATGAAAAGTTGCCATGCTTCAATGTAAAGCTTCCATAAAAAATCTGCCCAAAACATAAAAGAATATTTCACCTGGTTCAGTGGTAACCGGTTCCCACATGGGAGAACCCGGTTCCTACTGAACCAACGTTAAAAAAAATTGAAATTTACAAAGGAACCGTTCTCAGCTGGGAGAACCGGGTTCCCATCATACAAACTCAAGGGGTGATATTTTAAGTTTGTGGGTTCCCATATGGGAGTAACGGTTCCGAGTTAAATTTTTTTCAAAAATTGTTTTTCAAATGTGTTCTATCTTGATTTTGATATGTAAAATATTTTTAGCATTTTTATGGAATGCAAGAATCATTATGTGAACACTTGTATGCATATAGTGAGATTGAATGCATAACCTTTTGACATTTTATTTTTTATTCACAAAGATTCTTCAAGACTTGATTATGATAATTTGAGCCATTTCTTTTTGCATCTTGATTTTACATTCTCCCCCTTTTTGAAGGCAAGCCTGATTTTACATCTTGATTTCACATTCTCCCCCTTTTTGATGATGACAACCTTTTGTTTGAAAATAATAACCATTTTGTTTTCTTCAACAATTGAAGCTATTTGAAGTTATATTGAGACTCCCCCTAAATCAAAGCTCCCCCTTGATTTATGAATTGGAGACCACTTGAAAAAATGAAAGTGCATGTTTGCTACAAATTGTTGTTAGAGAAACACATGTATACACATATCTTCTCCCCTTTTGTCATTAGCAAAAAGGAATGGGGAAAAGAATAAAAGTATGAAATGTAAAGGAGTGATATGCAAGTTAATATATAAAAGAAAACACACAATTAACACATTAACTTAACATAAGTAAGGATGTCTAAACACATTACAAAATTATAACAATTATAGCATGCCTAAACATAACAATCATAAGTGAAACATTGTCTAAAACAAAGGAAATTAACATATAACGAAACATAAGTCATAAGTGAAAAAAAATAAGTTATTCATCCATGTCATCATCATCTTCCTCTTAACCATCTCCATCACCAACTTCATCATCGTCTTCCTCATCATTTACTATGGCTTGGTTTCTTTGTGCTTTGATAAGTTCTACATTTGCGTAAAGTGCATGCTCAAATTGGTTCTCTCTATCGTTATTGCAATGGTAGTTTTATGGAGCACATCTTGTTAAACAAAAGTTCCATAGTATAGCCACCATCCGGGGAGGAGGCGTTGGTTGTGAGATCTTCCTTATAATGGAATCTACCTTGAGGTCCAAGACAATACCGGTATGTTTCAGGCATTTCGGACATTTATTTCATGGTTTTCGATCATCACTATTTTGGCTCTCTTTGCAAGAAACACCAGCATGCTCAATGATTCTAGAATCGGTCGCATATGGTATACCACCATTTAATTAAACAAGATGATTCATGTGGTGCAACATAGTGAGTGCCCAATTTTTGAAATCCCTTAATTTAAAGCATAGACCACTTGAAGTTCAAATTCATTGATGGGAGTGATTGGAATTAGGAAGCAAAACATAAGCGATAAGATAATGAAGCATCCTATCACTAGCAGATAAGTTTGATCCAACATGTGTAGCTTTGAGGCGTTTTGTTGCCTAACACTGCTCGTTGAGATTCTCGACATAAGTCCAAAATACTTCAATCTTATTATATGATTCCCATTCATCTAGTATAGAGCCTTGTACAAGAACCGAGCCTTCATAGGGAACCCTTAAACACTTTCCAAATGACTCAATATCCATACAAATATCTTTGTTGAGAACAAAGGAGGTTAAAACAAATTCATCATTTTCGTAGTAACTAATGACATGTTTTGGTAAAATTCCTTAACAAATCGAATATATGAACCCACGCTCATCGACAAACATATCCAACTTAGCGTGATAATTCTAGCGGAAATTGAAGTTATGAGAGAAGCAGATGTTACCATACTTTCGACAATAAAGCTCTATTCCAAATATTGAAGGTGAGTCTCCTACTCTTGAGTGTAGGGCGATTTGGAATGCAGTCGTGGTGGTCATCACTAGGTTCACCAACCTTTGTTTGCCCTTAGCTCCCCTAGTTGCTCTTGAAGCCATGGATGGATATGGAGCTTTTGAAGTTTAAGGTTTGGAAAGAGATTCGATTTGGGGTAGAGAGGAAGTTTGTGATATGAGATATGGGATAAGGAAGGTTGATATGGAATTATGTGGGTGTTGATGGAGGTGGGTGAAGTTTTAATGGAGGAGAGAGTGGGGTTTTGATGGAGGTGAGTGAGGGTTGAAGAAGATGTTGGAGTGAAGAGTGAAGAGGAAGTGCTTATGACTTAAGTTAAAAAATCACTTAACACAAAACATAAGTTATAAAATAAAAGTAACAAAAAAATGAAAAGAAAAAAGAGTGAAAAAACTGCGGTTCCCATAATCTTAAGTCAAAATACATTATGGAGTGTGCGTGGGAACGGTTCCTCCATATGGTAACCGGGTTCCCTAAAAGAAAACTGAAAATACTTATATTTTTCCAAAATTTACAGTATGCAATCGATTTGCATCTATGTGCAATCGATTGCAGGAGTGAAAAATGTCAAAAATGCTACTGTAAGTGCATGTGAGGGTTTAGTAACATATATAAATTAACATTTAAGTATACTAAACATAAAACGCACATATTTTAACACATTTATGCACATAAAACACATAAGGAGTAGAAGAAGAGATGCATTTGATAAAATTTTAAGAAAATAATAAAATGTGCACCTTAATTGAAGTAAATATTTTATGTATCACTTTCATCAAGATCCGTGTTCTCTCGAATTTTATAAAATGGTTCACGAGCAAGCGACTTTGTAAAATATCTACGAGTTGATTATGAGTATTCATAAAAGTGACTTGACATCTCCTTGAAGTACATGATCACAGAAAAATGATGTTGAATGTCGATGTGTTTGGTTCTTGAATGCATGACCGTATTTTTGTAATGTTGATTGGACTTGTGTTATCGCATCGAAGAGGAATGCATCCGAGATCAAGTCGTAGTCACGAAGTTGTTGCTTAAGCCAAAGAATTTGTGCACAACAACGCTATGTACTCTACTTCATCCATGCTAAGAGCAACACATGCTTGTTTTTACAAGCACTGAAACTAATGCATTCCAATAATGTGACATTACCACTTGTGCTTTTTCTATCGGTTTACAACCTGCATAATCCGCGTCGAATAACCAATTAAATTGCAAATACTACCTTTTGGATACATAAGCCGACATTGGTTGTCCCTGTGAGATACTTCATGATTCGCTTGACCTACATTAGATGAGATTCTTTTGGATTTGCTTGAAAGCGAGCACAAAGACAAACACTAAACATTATGGCAGGACGGCTTGCCGTCAAATATAATAAAGAACCAATCATACCTCGATACTTTTTAATATCAATTGAATATCGATTCATCTTGATCAACATATGTACGGAGCCCATTGAGTATTCATCGCTTTGCAACTATCCATATCAAATATTTTCAATAGCTCTTTGAAATACTTGGATTGGTTGATGAAGACTCCATCTTTTAGTTACTTAATTTGTAGTCCAAGAAAGTAATTCATCTTACCTATCATGGACATCTCAATTCTCCTTGCATCATCAAGAAAATTCTTCACACATTTCTTGTTAGTCAATCCAAAAATGATATCATCAACATAGACTTGAACCAATAAAGTGTTACTTTTGATTTTCTTAATGAATAAAGTTTTATCAACCTTACCCTTTTCAAAACCTTTTTCACACAAAAAATTGTTAAGCCTATCATACCATGCTCTTGGTGCTTGCTTTAAGCCATAAAGAGCCTTTCAACTTAAAGACATGTGAAGGATTTTTGAAGTCTTCAAATCCCGGGGGTTGTTTGACATAGACTTCTTCATTGATGTAGCCATTCAAGAATGCGCTTTTGACATCCATTTGATAAAGCTGAAAATTTAATGAACAAGCATAAGCAAGTAAAAGGCGAATAGCTTCTAACCTTACAAGGAGCAAATGTTTCTTCAAAGTAGATTCCTTCTTCTTGATTATAACCTTGAGCCACCAACCTTGCTTTGTTTCGAACAATTATACCATTCTCATCAATTTTGTTTTTAAACACCCATCGGGTACCTATGATGTGTTTATCACTTGCCTAGAACAAGTTCCAAAACTTGATTTCTCTCTAATTGATTTAATTCTTCTTGCATAACAATTATCCATTGATCGTCTCCTAAGGCTTCATCAACTTTGGAGGGTTCAATTTGAGAAACAAATGCCATGTTTAAGCAAGCATCTTTGAGATTTAATCTTGTTCTAACTCCATGACTAATATCACCAATGATTTTATCAATAGGATGGTCTCTATGAGTTCTCCATTCTTTTGGTAGATCATTGATACTTGAATCTTGTTGTGGTACTCCTTGTTGATGTTCCGGTTGATTCACATTTTGGATCATTTGAAATTTCTTCCGAGGGTAAATCTATAATATCATCATCACACACAATTATTTCCTCCTTAGAGGTGTTAGTTTCATCAAAAGAAACATGCATAGATTCTTCAATAGTTAAAGTTCTTTTATTATAAATTATATGCTTTACTAGAAAGTTAATAACCAAGAAATATACCTCCGATTTCTCCAAACTTATCGAGATTGTCTTTGTCATTGTTGAGGACAAAGCATTTGCATCAAAAATGTGAAAGTGAGCAATGTTTGGCTTTCTTCCTTTGAAGCGTTCATATGGAGTCTTTTTAAGATAGGTCTAATGATAACTCGATTTCCAACATAACGTGTCGTACTAACGCATCCTAAAAATACTTTGGTAGATTTGCATCATTAAGCATCGTTTTGCAAGTTCCACTATAAACCTATTCTTTCTTTTAACTACTCCATTTTGTTGTTGAGTTCTTGGTGCTGAAAAATTATGAGAGATACCATGTTCTTCACAAAATTCTTCAAATGATGCATTTGGAATTCTCCACCATGGTCACTTCTTATGGACACAATCTTTAGTGATTTTCATTTTGAATTTGCTTTGCATACTTCTTAAAGGATTTGAAAGCATCACTTTTCTGCACAAGAAACAAAGTCCAAGAATATCTAGAAAATCATCAACAATAACTAAAGCGTATACATTACCTCAAGCTTCTTGTTCTTGATGGACTAAATAAATCCATGTGCAACAATTGTAGTGGCCTTGTAGTGGACACCACATCCTTAGATTTGAAAGTTGATTTTGTTTGTTTTCCCTTTTGACAAGCATCACATAATTTATCTTTGACAAACTTTATCTTTGGTAAGCCAACAACAAGATCATGTTTGGTTAATTTATTTAAGTGCTCCATATGAATATGGGCTGCCCTTTTATGCCATAACCATGATTCATTATTGTTTACCATGAGACATTTTACTTTCAAAGATAAATCGTCTAAGGAAATCATAAAAATATTATTGATTCTTTTACCTTTGAGTTTTACCTCATTGGTGACTTCATCAGTAGTCAAGCATTCATCTTTAGTAAATTTGATGTTGAAGCCTTTGTCACAAAGTTGGCTAATGCTAAGAAGATTGTGCTTTAGTCCTTCAACATAAAGAACATCTTCAATGGATGTGAAAGGTGGTGCACCAACTTTGCCTTTGCCAAGAATTCTTCCTTTGTTTTTATCTCCATAAGTGACATAACCCTTGGCCTTTAAGACTAGATTTGAAAAATGGTTTATGTCTCTCATCATATGCTTGGAACAACCACTATCAAGATACCATATATTTGAAGTGGTTCCAGCACCTACAAAACAAATTAAGTTTTGTTAGGCACCCAAATTGCTTTGGATCCTTCATAATTAGTACCTTTCTTTACCACACATAATGCCCACTTGGAACACTAAAGTTTCTTACAAAGCAAGCATTAGGTGTGGCCTTTAATACCACAAAGACAAGTAGGTTCAAAATTAATTCTATATCTAGGAGGATAAGATTTATTCTTAACAATTCTTTTCTTTTAGGGTATTGGTGAACTATTTTAGGATTGTTTAATTTCTCTTGGATTGGTTGGTTATTAGCCTTGATGTGGGGGCTTTATCTTTATGCTTATAAAATTTCTTTCTTTTGAAAAAGTTAGCATTATGAAGATTATTTTATGACCAAAATATTTTCCTAACCTTTTACAAGAAGCAAAAGTTTTCATCTTCCTTGATGCATCTTTATCTTGACTTTCTTTTGAATCTACTTTCAAAGAAATGCCTTTGGATTTCTTCTCATAATTCTCATGTTTTTCAAGTCTTCCAAGTTCCGTTTCTTATTCTTGAAGCTTACGAATAATGTTGGAAGTCATAATTGCAAGGCTTTTCTTTTCGGATATTGCCGCTCTTTGGTTGCCATTCCCTAGTTAAAGACCTAAGCATTTTAAGATTTAATTCATCGTTAGTTAAATTCTTACTGAAAGTGCCTTCAAATGATTTGTCAAGTGAACAAATCTCTTTGCAAGTCAAGGATGGATTCTCCGTATTGGAATAATTCATATTCTTGACTCAAAGTGTTCAATCTAGATCTTTTGACTTCAAGCGGTTCCTTCATGAGTTTCTACAAGAGTGTCCCAAATTTTGTCGTTGTACATGTCGATACTAGAAAGAATTCATCCATACTAAGAGCACTTTGGAGAATATTGATTGCCTTTTTGTCAAAGAGAACTTTTTCTTGTCATATTCATTCCATTATGCTTTAGGATTTGATGATCCAACACAATTGATAACACAAACCTGAGACAATGGACCATTCTCAATGAATCCCATATTTCTTCTCCTTGCGCTTCAAGATGAGCCTTCATGAATTTCAAAAGTCAAATTATTCACCACAAAATAATGGAGGCTTGTTGTTACTACCACCATCTTTGAAAACCGAATTTTGATTTGGAAGCCATTTCGAATCTTTAGGAACAAGTTACCTATAACTTGCTCTATACCAATTGTAAGTATGAAATGCTACTAAGAGGGTGAATTAGGTGTTTAAAATCTATCGGTTTTATGAATACTTGATGCAATATTTTTGGTTTGGTGAATGGAAGTATGTGAGGATTCTTTCTTTTCGTTAAGATATTTATGAAAGCGGTAAATGTGAAAAGTAAAGAACAAAGGATATATCCCGTTCCCCTGTGATCGAGTACTCCAGTCCCCTTACAACATGCAAGCAATTTGACTATAGTTAAAATGATTGTACAACCTATTAACACAAATGGTGATGCCTAATATCTAACCTATAGAGACCAAGGCTCTTAAAACCTTTAAGGTCTAACTACACTAAGTGCAAGAACAATAATCTCTTAATGCACAACTTACTTCCAACAATCCTCTCAATAATGGATGCAAGTGTTCACAATGATAGTATGAAACTTAGAATAATTTTTCAATGAAAAGTAAGTATGGAAAGTCTCACAAAATATTTGATATAGAACACTTAAGAATATTTTAAAATAAGAGAGTTTTGAATGTAGAATTGTTAATTGAAGGTGATTAATTTCAAATTTTTCAAGATTTATATGTTCTAAAACACCTTTACAAACATGCATAATCATATGAAAAATTGTCATGCTTCAATGTAAAGGTTCCCAAAAATCTGCCAAAACATAAAAGAATTTTTCACCTTGGTTCAATGGTAACTGTTCTACTGGAGAACCCGGTTCCCATACAAAAACCGGCGTGATATTTAAAAGGGTAACCGGTTCCTATAGTAACTGGTTCCAAGGAATTTTCAAAATTGTTTTTCAAATGTGTTCCAACTTGATTTTGATATGTAAAATATTTTACCATTTTTATGGTATGCAAGAATCATTATGTGAACACTTGTATGCATATAGTGAGATTGAATACATAACCTTTTGACATTTTATTTTTGATTCACAAAGATTTTTCAAGACTTGATTATGATGATTTGAGCCATTTCTTAAGAGAAATCTTAAGATAATTTGAAGAAATTTGAAGTAAGTATCGTCTTCGAAAATGCAGTGAAATTTGAAGTGAATAAGTCTTCTAAGGTGAAAATTGAATTTAATATAAGTCTTCAAAAATGTGAAAATTTAAGTGAACATGAATCTTGAGATAATCATGAAATTTGAAGTAAATATTAGTCTAAGAAAATCGTGAAATTTGAAATGAATATAAGTCTTCTAAAATCTAGTGAAAATTGAAGTGAATATAATTCTTTAGAAAATCCGTAAAAGCAGTGAATGTAAGTCTTTAAATCGGATGAAATTTGAAGTGAATATAAGTCTGAAATATGATGAAATTTGAAGTTAATATAAGTCTTCAAAAAAATGGTGAAAATTGAAGTGAATATAAGTCTTTCAAAATTGGATGAAAATTGAAGTGAACATAAATCTTAAGATAATCATGAAATTTGAAGTGAATATAAGTTTGCGAAAATTTGATGAAATTTGAAGTGAATATAAGTCTTTCGAAAATCTTGTGAAAATTGAAGAGATATAAGTCAGAAATTAAGTGAATATTGAGTGAACATAAATCCTAAGATAATCGATGAAATTTGAAGTGAACATAAGTCTTCAAAAATCTAATGAAAATTGAAGTGAAAGAAATCTTAAGATAATTTGAATAAATTTGAAGTAAGTATAAGTCTTTAAAACGGTGAAATTTGAAGTGAATATAAGTCTTGAAAATCTAGTGAAAATTGAAGTGAATATAATTCCTTAAAAAACGGTGAAAATTGAAGTGAATATAATTCTTCAAAAATTTGATGAAATTTGAAGTGAATATAAGTCTGGAAATATGATGAAATGAAGTGAATGTAAGTCTTCAAAAAATGGTGAAAATTGAAGTGAATATAAGTCTTTCAAATCTAGTGAAAATTAAAGTGAACATAAATCTTAAGATATTTCGATGAAATTTGAAGTGAATATAAGTCCTAGAAAATAAGATGAAATTTGAAGTGAATATAAGTCTCAGGAAATATGATGAAAATTTAAGTGAATGTAAGTCTTCAAAAATGGTGAAAATTGAAGTGAATATAAGTCTTTAGAAATTAAGTGAATATTGAGTGAACATAAATCCTAAGATAATGGATGAAATTTGAAGTGAATATAAGTCTTAGAAATCGGTGAAAATTGAAGTGAAAAGAAATCTTAAGATAATTTGAAGAAATTTGAAGTAAGTATAACTCTTCAGAAAATCTGGTAAAATTTGAAGTGAATATAAGACTTCATAAAATCTGGTGAAAATTGAATTGAATACAAGTATTAAGGAAATGTGGTGAAAATTGAAGGAACATGAATCTTAAGATAATCTGATGAAATATGAAGTGAATATAAATATTAGGAAAGTTTGACTAAATTTGAAGTAAATATAAATCTTATGAAAATTTGATGAAATTTGAAGTGAATATAAGTCTTCAGAACATCTGGTGAAAATTGAAATGAATATAAGTCTTCAGAAAATCTGGTGAAAATTGTAGTGAACATAAATCTTAAGATAATTTGATGAAATTTAAAGTGAACATAAGTCTTCAGAAAATCTGATGAAATTTAAAACTAATATAAGTCCTCAAAAAATTTGATGAAAATTGAAGTGAATACCAAATTATCTTTTTATGTGGATATTGATTAAAGAAAAAGTGTAAGGCATAAGATAGGCCATTAGAATACAAATTCCATACATGAGATACCAAATACCAAAAGCAAAACAAAATAGGAGTTACAATTTGTTCACCCCTACACACCTCATATTCCCAAACAAAAAACATAACATTAGTCAAAGAAAAACTAGACTGAGCATAGATAAAAATGCTTATGTCACACACTACTTCAAATCAATTGTTAGCGGCAGTGTCACGATTAATCTTCAACAACCAAGGTTGTGAAAAATAAACACCTACCGACCTCTAACTAACCACGAATAATGAGATTTGCTTAATAGTTCACACACTCACGCACCCAAACGGATGTATCGACAATCAATAATTGTTCAATCTTGATCTACACCCATCAACATTGTAAGTAGTCAAATGGATTTAATATCCAATTAACAAGAGGTAATTAAATCCAAGAGATTTACACTTTAACCAAATTCAAATCAAGACATCATTTGAATAGTTTCTAGTTGATCTTCGGTGGTGGTGTCTTTGCTCTAAATATCTTATCATTTCGACCTTTCCAAACGGACCAAATGCAAGTAAACCAGATAGTTTTGAAACTCTTTTTCCCTTACGATATCAATAGACAAATGTCAAAAGTTTCCAAAAGTTGAATTATGTATTTAAGTAGATACTTTCCACCGAAAGATTTCATTCAAACCTACTATTTTGGACAATCAAAGAAAATGTGAGAAACATTATCTTCATTTCTGCATTCGAACGAACACGCAACTTGAGATTCATCCGAAACACCGTTTTTGACCATATAATTTTTTGTTTCACGGTTTTGATACATTTATCACCGAAGAAATTACCGGGTTGAGTCGCGGACTAGGTAGCTCTCTTTAAGACATTTCGCGGCTGTCGCACCCCAAAATTTACCCTCCTAAGTTCAGGGTTTCATCTTCTGGAAACGACTTTTGAGTTTATGGTTGTGAGGAGTGATCATGAGGCATCCCTTCTTCAAGGAATACACTCTTTTGAATTTTGTCAGTGCACAAGATCAAGACTTTGTATTTCTCATAAGATCATTGCATCACTAACAATTTCAGAACAGGATAGATCGTGCGTGTGCTCCTAAAGTCAAAGTTAGGATTTTATCAAAAATTTCATCTGTTCAAGATATAATCAATTAGGGTTTGAGTCTCCACTCACCTCAATTGATTTATCTTAATTAATCATCAACATTTGATCTTCAAATTCTCAACTTTTTCTCATGATCTACCTAGAATCGACCAATTAGTGTTTTTATCGAAAATAGTGAATCATTGACTTTCTGCTAAATGGATGACCTATTTGCTTGAAGATTGATCTTAACATCTTCAATGCAACATCTTAACCTAATTTCTTGGTTCAAAACGTTGCAAAATCCATATTTCTTCATCAGACAAATTCTGAGTCATCTGATGGAAATTCATCTGCTTAAAAAAGTCAAACTTTGACTTTTGGTCAACTTTTTAAAATCTAAATTTTTTCAATCATAAAATCATTTCAAATAATCCATCATGATCATAAAAAATCAAGAAATGTGAAAAGGTCAACAAAAAGTCAAGATTTGAATTTTTTCTAACACTTAGAAAAATTTTCAAGTGTTAAGAAACATGGTTTTTCCTTACTTTCATGGCCATTTTTCACCTAGATCCATTTTGATTCAAGAAAAACTCAAAACATGAAAGTTGTAGGTCTTGTTACAAGCTTTCTAAAAAGTCCAAGAACTTGGAAAAACACTTTGTGTAGCTAGGGTTTTGATTTTGAAACATAGAGCTCCAAAACCATGGATTTCCAAAATCATGCATCAAAGTTACAAGTTATTTTGCAATTTTCTCCCTTCTAGAAGCCTTGTCACTAAATAAGATAGGATTTTAGAGAAAAAAATCTGATGGAAATGGTTAGGAAAGGATAAATACACTTGAGTTTTTTAAGTAATGATTAGAAAGATTCCATGTGCATTTAATGAAGGAATATTCTTTTCTTAAGCCTTAAGCTTCCAAGTTGCAAGCTCTAAGCTTATCTTGTCTTTCCATTTCAGAATTCCTTGCCTATAAATAGGAGTTCTTCTTCATTCAAAAACTACACCTAAAAAAGAATCCAAACTTGCTTTCTCACTCATTTCTTATTTTGCAAGTTTCTAAATTTCAAAGAGGTTAGAATTCCAAATTACAAATACTACAAGTTCTAGCCAAAGGTGTCATTCAAACATCTTCTAAACATCATTTAGAAGTTGTTTGGAACTTCAAACCATCAGAAAATAAGCCAGAGTTAGTTTTCTCCAGAAATCACTTCCAAAACTCATAAAATGCAAGTTTAAGCCATAACTTCCAAACTCCAAATCCACTTGTGCTTGTTCTGCTTTTTCACTTCATACACCTTTTATACATCATATAGAAGTAATCCAAAACATCAATACACCACTGTAAACACAGAATCATGAAAATCGATTCTCACTTCAAGTGACTGTAACTGGACTTGGTCAGAACAATCCAGACCATTTCAAACATCACTGAAGCTGTAGCAATCGTCAAAAAACATCTGGAAAACCTCCAGCAAGAAACACGATTTCAGTTTAAAGAGGTATAAACTTGAACTTTGAACTCTGTGATTTCTAACTTTCAGCACAAAAAAGGCTTGGCCATTTTGTTTCTGCACTATCACAGAGTAATAACCCTCTATCAATTGCTTAAAATTATGCTCATACATGATTTCATAATCAAAACTTAGAATTAGGGTTCTTCGTGTTCATACAAAAATTAATGATTCTAAGCTTAAAATAAATGAAATTAAATTTCATAATCATGTTCCTGGTGAAAATCCAAGCAAGTTTGATGTTTGGATCTCTCAAATTCATTAAAAAATGAAGAATCTAGGAATTGAAATGGAGGAAGAAGATGAATCGATGCGCGTTTTTCTAATTTACGAAAAATTCAAATTTTGGTTTATGTTGTTTATTGGTTGATGACTTATGACCGGATGTAATAGTCACCCAAAGGTAAGCCAAGCCTTAAAACTTTCCTTCGCCTCAAGGTCCGAGGTTGAATCCGGAACCTTTTTAATAAAAGGAATCCAAGCTTTGAAGCTTGTTTCTGAAGTCTTCCGAGGCTCGACCTCAGAAGTATTTTAAGTCACCCTAGAAGCTTCCCATTTCTAATGCTTCATCCCACAAGCTTTCTATCCTTAGAAACTTTCGGTTACACTCTTTAAAGCACTTCTAGTGTTTCTACATCCATAAGCATCTTTAGAAGCACTTCTAGTGTTTCTACATCCATAAGCAACAGCTTTAGCATCCAGTAGCTAGATCCTATCCATTTTTACATGCCCCTGCGACATGCCTCCAAAGCGCTCGAAGAAGCCTTGAGAAGCAACCTCGATTCTTTTTTCATTTTTCATTTTTCAAAACCTTCTAAACAAGGTGATTAAATGACAAGTCAAGCACATGGCTCAGTGGAAAAACTCTTCACTTCTAAGCCAAATGTCCAAGGTTCAAACCTCCTTTGGACCAAAAAAACTCTTTTTTATCAATTTTCTCAAGTTTCTAGCAAACTTCAACATTTTCAAAAACTAATCAAAACTTCTCATTTTGAGATGATTTTTTGCACATTTGTCATTTAATATACCTATTTTATGATTATGTCAAAAAAATCCAAAAATATATTTTTTTATTATATTTTTAAAAATGAAACATGTTAAGTATTTTTAATACTTTTCAAAATGCTTTCTTTCAACTTTCAAACTTAAATCTTTTTAAAAAAACTTCTTGTGAATATCCTTCACTTTTCAAAATCATTTTCAAAACCCCATCTAAAACACTTTCATAATTAACTTACAAACCTCGATCCATCGTCGAGTGCATTTTCAAATTTCTTTCCATAATAAGAACCCAGTATTTAAATCGTTGGTTGCTAGACCAATTGTTTAAACACTTGTAAAAGATTCTTAATAACGTGAACTTTGTTTCACTTTCACTCTTTCATAAGAAAAACTTTGGGATGATAGACGACTCGTTGAGCATTGAGCTCCTCTTGTTTCTAATATTTGAATCGTAGGATGCTAGTCTTATTGTTCGGTACTTTTCACACACTTAAAATCAATTCAACTCACTCAAATCCTTTTTTCGCTCATACGTGATCATTAAACTCTTTTCTTACAAAGAGTGTGCAATAGCCATTTCAAACATGAACAAGGACTTAAGCTTTTCAAGAAAACTAAACAAGTCCAAGGTTCAAGCATTTGAAATGTCTAATGCACGATTTTTCTTATAAAATCAACACAACCAATTTAAAACCTTTTCAAGAGGAACTACGGAGTTTTGAATTTCCCATTGCACAAGGGAATACGTAGGCACACGGTTTCGAAACTGTGCCAAACTCAAAATAATAATAAACAAATCCTTTTGCTTCTTCTTATTCATAAATTAGCAATAAACACACACAAACACTTAGAACTAAATGGGTCCCATCGAGTACGATGGATGTAAGGGGTGCTAATACCTTCCCCTTACATAACCGACTCCCGAATTCATATCTTTTGGTCACGTAGACCGCCTTATCCATCTCTGTGGGTTTTATCTATATTTTCCCGTTCTTTTTAGAACAAATAAAATTAGGTGGCGACTTCATTGCTTTTTAAAACAACCGATGAAAAAACCAGTCATCACAGCGGCACTGTCCAAATTTATGCAAAGCAATCGAACTACCGCGCCACCTCTAGGATAAAACAGCCCGCGCCACCTCCAAGATAAAACAGCTCAGTTCTATATTGTACGATTACTATTTGCACGATAGATAATCTGTCTAGAAATACACCCTCTGATGGTACAAGACCATTCAAATATGGTATCAATACCATTCGTAGAATCTAGTACAAAGATCAATCGTAATAATTTCTCAATCAAAGAGAAACTCAAATAATTCTCCAAAGAGAATATAATAATGGTCATTTGACCACTCATAATAATTTCTCCAATAAATAAAAATTCAAATAATTCCTCAAAGAGAATCCTAAAATTAATACTTGAAAATTTCTCAACTCAAATGAGGAGAACTTAACTTAATTCTCTAAAGAGAATTCAAGAAAATACTCGGAAAATTCAACGAGTAGGAAGAAAGTGAGAGAAGTTGGCGCTTCGACAATCCGAGAGACGCAGAGTTTTGAGAGTGAGGAAGGAAAAACTAATAAAATAGTTTTTGGTGTAATTTGGAATGAAACGTGTTAAGTCCTTATATAGTGAAGTAAGCTAGTAATATTTCTCACATGAGCAATGTGGGACTACATGGTTTTTTCAACCACAAAAATAATTCTAACAATATGGGACTAAGAAATTTTTAAATTCAATATATTGGAACGAACACATGTTCCAATAATCCCCCACTTGAATTTAAAGAAGTTGTTCTAGAAGTAACGTCAAACGTTTCTAAGATTGTGCATAAACAAAGGTGTCTACGACTTGAACCTTTGCGTAGCAAGTAGGATTCTGATTCAACAAGAGTGACACAAATATATTGAACTCTATCTCAGACATCAAACCCGCACACAACCTCTTCTTAAGTTATTCTAATAGCCCATGCTATAATGGCCCTGCACGTGTATCCCGGTTTAGTGAAGGCTCTAGGAATTATGCCTCGAAATTCCATAGGAACCGACCCAAGTTCCACAATCATAAATGTGAGTCTATCAAGAGTACTCCTGTAGCCTAGGTACTCCCTCATACAGAGTATAGATATCATTAAGAGTTTCTATCATCTCATCCTCTTATCACTTCAGGATTCATGCTTCTCTTATTCACATTAGCATGTTCACCTCATATTACTCACAACTTGTTATTACCCATTGAACCTATTTCTTGGGATCTCCAGTCATTTAGGTCGGGTTACCATCATGAGCCACTCATATACCTATAGGCATTAGTCTCATCTTATATGACGAATTATAGACTTTCTCTCTAACTAATCCTTTCGTTAAAGGATCTTCTAAATTTTCATCAATGTGTACATGATCCACTCTTACAGCCCCTTTAGAGATACAACCTCTAACGGTGTTGTGCTTTATTCTAATTTGACGTCTTTTACCGTTATAATAACGGTTCTCAATTTTTGCAATAGCCGCGATACTATCACAGTAGATCAATACAACTGGCATAGGTTTTTCCCATAAGGGAATCTCAGTAAGCAAGCATCTTAACCAACTTGCTTCTTCACTAGCACTTACTAATGCTATCATTTCAGACTCCATCGTGGACTGAGTCAGGATAGTCTATTTCTTTGATTTCCAAGATACAACTCCTCTAGCTATGGAATACATAGCCACTAGTTACTTTGGAATCATCTGATAAGGTATTACAATATGCATAATTGTATCCTTCAAATACAATAGGAAATCTTTGATAATGTAAACCGATATTCATGGTCCTTTTAAGGTACCGCATGACTTGCTCAATAACTTGTCAATGTTCATTACTCGGTATACTCGTAAACCTGCACAACAATCCTACAGCATATGCAATGTCTGGTCTCGTACAATCAGTGGCATATCTAAGACTGCTAATGATGCTTGCATATTCTGTCGGTCTAACATTTTCACTAGTGTTCTTGAACATTTTAATGCTTGGATCGTATGGTGTGCTTGTTGGTTTACAATCAAAGTAGTTATATTTATTTAAGATCTTTTCCACATAGTGTGATTGATCCAAAGAAATTCCTTGCTCAGATCTCGTGATCTTGATACCAAGAATCACACTTGCTTCTCGAGGTCTTTATCAAAGTTGTTGCAATGCTGATTTCACATCATTAATGGTGCGAATGTTTGACCCAAATATGAGTAGATCGTCTACATATAGACATATGATAGTGCAAACACGGTTCTCAAATTTGTAATAAACGTATTTGTCACTTTCATTCACTTTGTACTCATTCTATATCATTAAGTTATCAAACTTTTCATGTCATTGCTTTGGAGCTTGTTTTAGCCCATACAAAGACTTATCTAACTTACAGACCTTGTATACTTGTCTATGGATCACAAACCCTTCTGGTTGTTCCATCTAGATTTCTTCTTCTAAGTCACCATTTAAAAAAGTTGTTTTAACATCCATTTGGTGTATTATTAAGTTATAAATAGAAGCTATTGAAATAAGTACCCTATTGGATGTGATTCTAGTGACAGGAGAAAAAGTGTCGAAGAAATCTATATTTTCTCTTTATCTAAAACTCTTGGCAACAAGACGAGCCTTGTATTCATCAATACTTCCATCAGGTTTTAGTTTCTTTTTCAAAACCCATTTGGTTTGCAACCAGGAGGCAAGTCTACTAAGTGTCAGGTCTTGTTAGATTCTAGAGATTCTATCTCATCATTGATAGCTTCTTGCCATAAATCAACATCCAGAGATGACAAAGCTTCTTGAAGATTCATAGGATCTTCTTCTACATTATAAGCCGCATAATCAGACCCATAGTCTTTAGCAACTCTTACTCGTTTACTTCATCGAAGTTCTGTTACTTCATCGTAGTTGCTTTCTGTGCTTCTTATCACAAGAATGTAACTAGATTGTGTGCCCCCACTATTTCTCAATTTGAAAGGAAATTTGTCTTCATAGAATTCAACATCATTTAATTCTATGATCACTTTTTCATTTAGGTCATAAATCCTATATGTTTTACTGTTTACTGCATATCCAATGAATACACATTCATATGCTCTACTAGCGAGTTTAACTCGTTTCGGATCCAAAATTCTAACATAATCTAGACACCCTCAAGTTCTCAAATGAGACAAGTTTGGTTGTCTTTTCTTTAATATCTCCTAAGGAGAGATCTTAAAATTTTGACTTGGGGACTCTATTCAGGACATAGAAAACAGTCAGTAAAATTTACCCCCACCAGTGAGGAGCAGCACCAGAGTTAGTAAGAGTCCTATTCTTTCTTTCTTTCTGCTTTACCATTCATTTCAGGAGAATATGGAGCAGTTATTTCATGTATAATTCCATGTTCAATATAAAAATCATTAAATAGACCAGAATCATATTCAGTTCCCCTATCACTACGAAGTCTCTTAATCTTCTTACTAAATTGATTCTCTATTTCAGTTACATACAACTTAAACATATCAATTTCACTCACAAAAATATCATTCTTCGCAATAGTGTACAACCCTACCACAATGTACTGACTAAACCCTGCCTTAAAAGAAAACTAGAAATAAAATTCCTCCTAATATCATGAACATGCATGACGTCCTTCGAGATTAAAGTCTTTCTGGAGGTGAAACTCAACTTCATGTCTCCAATTCCAACAACATTAGTGGTGTGGACATCTTCCAACAACACTTTCTTATCTTTAGTATTTGTGTATGTTTTAAACATAACACGATCATAACACACAGCGAGAGACGCCAATGTTTATCCACCAACCATCAGATTCATCAACCATGTTGATTTCAATGACCATAGCAATAAATTGCCCATTAGTCAGGTTGACCTGAGCATTAGGGGCAGCATCAGGTTCAACCATACTTCTGCATTTCTTAGTCATATATGACGTGATTTCCATAGTTAAAATAAAGGAAAAACAATGTCATTTCTTTAAGGTGGTGGTTGTTGCCTAGTTGGAGCAATTGGGGCCACATAAGAGTTCCCATTCTTAATTCGGTTCACAATATTACAGTTCTGATTCTTTAATCATTTGCCAAATGGCTTCAGAACTACACCGAATTTCTTTTTGTTGTTTGAAACAACTAAGACTTTTTTCCTTTTGATATTGTCTCTAAGATTCCTTTTTTTTAAAAACTCAAGGTGAATAATCAGATTCTCAATAAAAGTTTCTTTTGTTTAGTAGCGAAGAAAAGTTTTTAAAACATTCAACCCATGGGGTAGTTTTTCAATAACAAAAGCAATTTGAAATTGTGCATCTAAACACATACCTTTTGCGATGATATTATGAGCTATCTTTTGAAGTTCGTAACATTGAGCCTCCATCAACCTTTCATCTTTGCCATTTGATACTTGAAGTAGCGATTAACATCGTTCTCTTGTTCTACAGCTTCTTCAATACTAGTTTTTTCAGATCCTCATAAACATGTTTTGGAGTATCACAATTACTACAATAATCATACAGATCATTTGCGAATCCATTTAGAATGTTATAATCATTCTCTTTCTATAAGGAGATTTCTTCCATTAGCTGTAAATCCTTCACTTTAATCTATGTTGTAAATTCAGATTCATTTAAATTGACAATTTCATCTGAGTTCATAGATTTCTTTATTTTAGTTTGTTCAACTGACCCAAATGGAACAGTAGGAATTTCATCAATCAAAATATTGACAACGTTCTTTATGGTTAAGAAAACCTCACTTTTATTGCCAACATTTGAAATGCAATCCTTCAAACTTGAACGGTCTGTCAAAGACAATATTCGCAAAAGTACCAGTAATTTCTTCGATAGACAAGGCAGTTTGAAACGTCTTAAAATTGTTGTTTCACGGTTTTAAAAAACTTGCCTCCGAAGAAATTATTGGGTTGAGTCACGGACTAGGTCGCTCTCTTTAAGACGTTTCGCGATACAATTACTATTTACACGATAGATAGTCGGTCTAGAAATACACCCTTTGATGGTACAAGACCATTCAAATATGGTATCAATATCATTCATAGAATCCAGTACAAAGACCAGTCATAATAATTTCTCAATCAAAGAGAAACTCAAATAATACTCCAAAGAGAATATAATAATGGTAATTTGAGCACTCATAATAATTTCTCCAATAAAGAAAAATCCAAATAATTCTCCAAAGAGAATCCTAAAATTAATACTTGAAAATTTCTCAACTCAAATGAGGAGAAACTAACTTAATTCTCTAAAGAAAATTCAAAAAAATACTCGAAAAATTCAACGAATAGGAAGAAAGTGGGAGAAGTTGGCGCTTCGACAATTTGAGAGACGCAGAGTTATGAGAGTGAGAAAGCAAAAACTAATAGAATATTTTTTGGTGTAATTTAGAATGAAACATGTTAACTCCTTATATAGTGAAGTAAGCTAGTAATATTTCTCACATGAGCAATGTGGGACTAAATGTTTTTTTCAACCACAAAAATAATTCTAACAATGTGGGACTAAGAAATTTTTAAATTCAATATATTGGAACAAAACGCAAGTTCCAACATTATCTTTTGTGGGGACTTTATTTTGCCATATTCTCCAAACTAGTGTCGATACTTTAAGCGAGATCAGATTACTCCACGTGCCTGCAAAATTCCTCATACCATCTCTTGTGTTTTCCATCGAAGTTTAGAAATACGCTTCCTTTATCGAATAAGCTTCCTTTACCCCAAATCCAATTATCTTCGGAATCTTCAAGATTTTTTTTTCTTTTTCATTCAAGGTTCTTTTCCATCTTATGTTCCAAGTTCTATTTTTTCCACCTTTAACCACTTCCTTAAATGAAGCATCTTTGTTCTCAATAAAATCAAACTGTTTCACAAACCTATTCTTCAAGATTAGCCCCTCTATCCAAGGATCAATTTAGAAATGTGATCTAGCTCCGCTTCCTAATTTCATGCACCAAATTTCAAAGAACCAATATAACACAGATTTTAGAAGGATGCCTCAGAAGGCACATTGAATCTATCCAAAATAAAGTATATCACTTCCATACAAACTCACTTTCAGATTCTTTATTAGTCCTAAGTTTTACTCGTTCACAAGTGATGTCTTTTGTCAAGCATACACATATACCTACGCATAGTATTATTATTATTTGTTATCATTAAGTTTCTTACTTTACCTAAGTTATCACATTATCAATTGAATTGCCATGGTTCCTACTCCAAGTAGAGATATGTTCTTAAAATCAACTAGGATTTCATATATCGTATAAGGAGATATGCCTTAGAGAAAAGAAACACACCGCTCAATCATATAAGGCGATATGCCTTTAAGTACCAATTAAAGACACCAGCCTAAAATCAACCAACTTCATAGTGTTATATATTATTACCTCTATGAATAAGCCTGAGAAAAAATTGAAAGCTTCGTTTAAGAGATAAGACCTTTAAATTTGGATCCCCTTCTCTAAGCCATTTTGAGCATGATTTTTGCCTTCAGAGAAGGATGTGTTTTTGCCTTTATTTTTCTAGATAATTGATTAACTTTTTATCCTTTTCAATCCTTCCATCCCAATTTGCTAAATAACTTTAACTCTATTCTTTGTGATGATGCTTGATCAAATTGAATTTGTTTTTCTTTATGCCCACAAATGTATGATATCATTCCAACTCACTCCAATATTTGAGTACACAAAACAGTGATCTCTAACATTAGGTCTACGGACATTTTCAACAAATTAGATTTGGACAATAATATGAGGATCATTTATACAAACCATCACTATGAAAACAGTGATCTCTAACATTTGGTCTCCCGACATTTTCTAGCAAATTAGAATTTGACAATTAATACAAGTCCTTTATCAAAACATCGTTGCAAACATTTAGTCATTTGACTAACCATCGTATGAAAATAAGAGACTATCAATATCAAGTTTTGAACAAAAGCTGCCTTCAACCCTTGTTCTTGTTCATCCTGCTCAACACCATCAGTCCAGCACCCGCAGAGGCAAAACCAGTAGCATTCATTCAACAACAAATGTAACCAGAGACTTTACATACGCCTTGTTTCAATCACTATCTATATCTAAAACTTTTTCATTGGTGGTTCAGCACTATGAATGTTTATATGATCCTTGATTCCGAGGCTGGACTTTTCATCTTGATGGCTACTGTTAGAGTTAGGAATGGGCACATTGTAGATGAACGGTGACAAAAGCGAATAGGCAATCCATTCTTGTTTGTTTCCCCTGCCAGCTAGTTTCTTGCCAGATATTGCTGAATTACCAGGACAAATGCTAGATTTCTCAGATTTCCATCGCCACTATAGATCAAAATTTCAATTTAATGCCTTTAGCAAGATAATCAAGGAATGTTATTAAATCAAACCAAGCCGTTTTGAGGACGTGCGAGGCGAACTACGACACATGCCAGAAATTTGTCTCGGATAAATGTGACTAAATAGGGTCTCATAAAATGTTTGTGGCACTTAAATTCTAGTTGAATAAGGTCTCTCTATCAATTTTGTTACAACTAATCTATAAAGGGCCTCTAAAAACTTGAGACGGCTCCGACTCAAAATATGTTGGATTTTACGAAACATACCATTCACAAAGTTGAATGTGTAAATTGTGTGATTGCATCATTTCCTAAATCTTGTTCACACACGGCACAAACCTGGTGTAGGCAAATAGAATCATAAATTTTAATAGATTTTTACTTGCATAACATGTATGGAAATTTCAAAGATGCCATAAAAATTTAGGAAACAGAAAGCCTATACCATATAATTTAGAGAAGAGTAATGTTCCTCTTGGAAATCATAGGAGGGCAGACGAAGTTGAATTTCAAAATCACAAAAAGGACATCTGAGACGAGATTGTTAATCATCAAACACATCAGCGTCGTGGATTACTGGATAATCACCATGCAATTAGCACACTTACAGTACTTTCCTATTCTAATTGGTTCCACAGTGAAACCAACATATGCCAAACACTACCATCACTTGTCCCTAACATGTCTCTTCATGCAAACCAGTGCATTATATCAAGACATTGAGAAATTGACTATTTTGAATTTAAGCATATTATGTAGTTTCCTGTCAAGTTGATCAATATATAGATAGTTGTATTTAAATAAAGCATGTTGTACACAAATAAAAGCTGCATAAACATGAATTAAAAAAAGTAACTGACATAAAACTCAAAGTTTCAAAATTTCAATTCAAACTAACAAAGCATGGTACATAGTTGCACACAATTGCTGAATTTTTTTCTTCAAATCATCGAGATTGCAGATAGCAATGACTCCTTCTTTCCCTCCATCCCTATTGTAAGAAAAATAGGTAGTGTATTTTATCTGTCCATTATGTGTATGAATGTTCCTAAAATAACCTTATGTATATAAATAACCTTACGTATATGAATGTGTTTGGCGATGACTTTTCGTGAAAAGAAAATTAATAACTGGTTAGAATCATAAGCATAATGTAATTCTAAGAAAATTCACCTGCACAAGCTCATAAGAGTGAAAGGCACATAGAGGCACATGTTCATCCTTAAAAATTCGAATTTGAGTCCCAGTTTCACTTTGTATAGTCTGAGCTATCTGCCTGACTTTTTCGAGAACACAACCTATCTGATCAGTCGACACTAACATAGAGGCACATTGTCACAGACTAAAGACGGTGCATCGTCTTTGCCCATCTTTTCCACTAGATACAAATTCATGTGAAGAATTTATTAACTTTTGCTGCATTTAGAAAGATTCCTTCTAACGAGTGTCAGCACCATAGGTTCAGATGAAAACTTGTAAAAGTGATTATTTTGTTTAAAAAGCTGTAATATGTGGGATCTGTTTTCACTCAGTTTAGACATTCCAATAATTTCTTTATCAATCAACATAAGATATTTAGCATTAAACCAGATGACAGTTTTCCAAGTCCTTAAATCAGACAAACAAAACTTATATAAGTTAGCTAACATTCCAAGACTCACAAGTCAACAAAATGGAAACTCAAATCTACACTTTGTTCCCAAATCTAATCAATTAGGAGGTAGATGCAAAAGTCTGATATGTTAAAGTATAAGGGATTGTTTATTGATTTAGGCAAGTATCTTAATTTGATTATAATATTCTTAGGTCTCACCCCTGATTCCAGAACAATACTTTGAAGTCAAAAGTAATTATCCTCAAGACAGTTAATACTTAATAAGCAGGTCTCACGAATAATATTATAATTATAATTCCCTTTATAGGGATAACTAATTCAATGCCGTAACAGGGCAGTAGTCTCTAGTAAGAAATAAATTTGATAATGGAAAAGAAGACCATTACAAATTTATAAGCTGGCTATTAAGAGCCTTGCATTATTGTATAATTTCATCCTCATCGAGTAGTTCCTCCAAAGTGAAATTCTCTCTATCCAAAATGGTCTCCACCTGCAGGATAATTCTCTCTATCCAAATAAAAGTTAAATCAACACTCCAACAGGTATCTAAATTCCAAATTTAAAGTTAAATCAAAGAAACATAAATCAATAAATATAACCCGAGTTGCAGAAAATAGCAAAATGCCAAAACTTCCCTATGTGAAAAACAGCAGTGTTCAGCCAAAACTTTCGTTGTTTGGTTTTTAATGCCACCCTGCAGTTGTTATAATGCATTACAGAACTAACAACTTTTTCCGTCCATAAATCTGTCTAAAATGATAAGAAAATCCTTGCAATATAATCAGATTTATCATCTTCAACCTAAATCAATACAGCTTAGAAAACCAACACCGTAAGAAAACCCCCAATCAACAATACATACAAACCCTAAAACCCTAAATCTTCACCATTGAACATACCTTGAGGCAAATAGCGACGTTGGCGTAAATACCTTATAAATTGTGTTATGTTTGCGACGAAAATTTTGTTTTTTTTTTTCTTCTATTATCATTTGTAATCTGGTTCAGACATTTTAATTGTTGTTTTGACAATTTGGTTTTACATCAAACCATTTTATCTTTTTATGTGGATATTGATTATATATCAATTTTTTTAGAAAAATCGATAACATTATATTACAGAAAAACTGTAACGCATAAGATATGCCATTAGAATACAATTCCCATGCATGAGATATCACTACCGAAAGCAAAACAAAATAGAAGTTACAGCTTGTCCACCTCCATCAACATTGTAAGAAGTCAAATGGATTTAATATCCAATTAACAAGAGGGTGATTAAAAATCCAAGAGCTTTACACTTTAACCAATTCTAAGACATCATTTGAATAGTTTCCAAATTGCCATGGTTCATACTCCAAGTACAGATATGTTCTTATAACCAACTAGGATTTCGTACATCGCTTCTAGATAGTCTCCAAATTATTCGTTTTTCGTCAACTTCCTTAGACAACACAAGCACGCCGCTCAATCATATAAGGCGATATGCCTTTGGGTACCAACTAGGGTTAAAAAATTTATTCAACATTAGAAATAATACCTGAAGGGACTATTGAACTAATAAACCTCAAAGAGCTTCATCTTAACTTCTTTTGACATCATTAAGTAAAAGCCTTCAACTCTTATCAAAAATAAAAAAGGCGATAAAGGATCGTCTGGCTATAGACCTCTACCAACTTCAAATTCTTTTGTAAGGTTTCCAATGACCAACACTGCAATAGTTGAAGTTCGAAGACCCTGTGAAATCCATCCTCTCCATTTAACGCTGAATCCCATTTTTTCTGTCATAAATTCCAAATATTTCCAATCCACAAAGTTTTATGCTTTTTTGAAATATACTTTAAACATCAGCGCTTCTCTTTTCCTCATATTTGCATCATCTACTGACTCATTTGCTATGAGTATCTAATCTACCATATGCGAATTGCAAATCAGAGATAACTTGTTTAACCACCACCTTCAAGCTATTTGCCAATAGCTTTACTAAGCCATTCTACATGCTGCCAATTAAAGATATTAGCCTAAAATCAACCAACCTTACTTGATTCTTAATCTATGGAATAAATGCTAAAAAAACATTATTACTCTCCACACAATTTTTCCATTCGGATGAGTCGAGGGCTTCTTCGGACTCTTGAACCGAATAAACATTTCTTATTTCCTCCTCTCTAAATTCAGCTACGAGAAATTAATTATCTTCACTTTTTTGCTCTCTGAATAAGCCTCAAGAAAAAATTGAAAGCTTCATTTTAAGAGACAAACCTCTGAATTTTCATCTCCTTCTCTTAAGCCATTTTGAGCGTGATTTTTGCCTTCAGAAAACGATATGTTTTTGCGTTTATTTTTTCTAATTCGTTAACTTTTTATCTTATCAATCCTTACATCACAATTTGCTAAATAACTTTTACTCCATTCTTTGAGATGGTTCTTAATCAAGTTGGGTTTGTTTTTCTTTATGCCAACAAAAATGTATGATATCCTTCCATTCCAACTCACTCCAACATTGAGTACAAAAAACAGTGATCTCTACCATTTGGTCTCCAGAAAATTTCCAGCAAATTAGAATCGAGAATAATACGAGTCCTTCATCTAAAAACTATTGCAAACATTTAGGTATTCGACAAACCATCATATGAAAATATGAGTCTATCAATACAACTCATTTTGACAATGTGAATCTTCGGCCAATTAACAGTAAATCTATCAGTCACCCATCGAGACCCATCTAGCAATCTGTTTTTTTTATATATAAGATCCATCAATTTACACCATAGAACTTTTTCCACCAGCAATTAAGATTATTCTTAAAGCTCTCATTTTACTGTGAGCAGAGATTTAACTTTTTTAACAAATTAACATAGCCAAATATGTTTTAAAAAATAAACCAACCTGAATCAATCCTAGAACTAGATCGAACTTAGTCAGTGAATCCTAATAATAATTGAATGATTGAAATTATGACACACAATTTTGCACAACCAATGCATTTAATGCCAATGAAGGAACAGTAATAATATAATTCTATCGCAAATCAAGTGATTCATGTAGCAATGAACAATTCATTCTTGTACCAAAATAAAACCAAAAAATAAAATATATTGATAGGATTTAGGGCATCAGTGTTGGAATTATTGGAATTACAAATTTTATTGGAATTATAATATTGCATTCATGAGTCTATTCATGTATCTAGGAGTCTAGGAATCTATGCCTTGTAAATTACATATATATACCTAGGAAATAGCTTTAATCTTATCATGTAATTACTCTCTTGTGTGTATATAATCAAATCACTTGAGTGCTTTGTAACTCAAGCATTTCACCAAATATTCAATTATCAACATG
The DNA here is from genome assembly GCA_021764765.1 of Vicia sativa. NCBI lineage: Eukaryota > Viridiplantae > Streptophyta > Magnoliopsida > Fabales > Fabaceae > Vicia > Vicia sativa. The sequence continues at coordinate 178,154,903 of CM038796.1, read as the reverse complement.
GTATCAGGAGCTCTCAATCTTGAGAGACGTGCTTCCGCATAAACCCTAACCGTCTTTATTACGGTAAACCCTAAGTCACCTTCATTGTGACAATTTTGCTGCCTTCATTGCAGCCTTGTTACCCTTCGTTGCGGTTTCTTTTTTTTTTTGTCCAGAAACCGTCTCAAAACACCTCTATTTCACATTTTTTGCTGCTGTTTGGCTCGTCTTGTTGCTGTTTTTTTTAGCTTTCTACAAATGGCTGAAAAAATTTCTGTTGATTATCCTTTAACATTCACCAAGGATGAGGTGAATCGTTTAAAGACTATACTTAACTCTCTTAGTAATCCTTCTGGAAGTTGTTCTCTACCGACGAACGACTTGAGTGTGTGCTCTCAATCCTTTAGTGTTTGCGATAAAATCTTTAAGAATGCTTGGATTTTGGACTCCGGTGCCACCGACCATATGACATTCAATCCTAGTTTGATTTCCTCCTACACCTCCTCTGAGAAGAACCGTTATGTTACAGCTGCTAATGGTTCTTATGCCCGTATTGATAGCTCTGGGAGTGTTAACTTGCAACCTCCACTTCAATTACAGGACGTGCTACATGTTCCCACACTCTCTCACAACCTAATATTTGTTCGTAAACTTACCCGTGATCATAATTGTAAAGTAATATTTTTCACTTCTTATTGTGTTTTTCAGGATCTTACCACGGGGAAGACAATTGGAGTTGCTAAGGAAAAGGGAGGGTTGTACTACCTATCTGATGAACCAAATTGTTCGAAGGTGTTGGCTTCTTACTTGTAGACCGAGTCTTCCGTGTCTTCTTTTTATTCTGCTGCACAAATTTGGCTTCAGCACAAGCGCCTTGGTCATCCACCATTCTCTTTAGTTAAATCTATGTTTCCTTCTTTGTTTTTACATCATTCAGTTGAGTCTTTTAAATGTGACGTTTGTGAGTTAGCTAAACATCATCGTGTCTCTTTTACTCTTAGTTCCAAAAGAAGTGTTGAACCTTTTGATCTCATACATTCTGATGTTTGGGGACCTGCACCTATTTCTAATATTTCGGATGCTAAATGGTTTGTGTCATTTATTGATGATTGTACTCGAGCCACTTGGATTTTCTTGATGATGAATAAGTCAGAAGTACCAAAAATATTTATTAGTTTTTATAACATGGTACAAACACAATTTGGCAATGGGATTAAAAGAATTCGCTCTGACAATGGCAAAGAGTATGTCAATCACATCTTTTCAAATTTTACTAGTCAACAGGGAATACTTCAAGAATTTTCATGTGTCGACACCCCACAACAAAATGGTGTTGAAAGAAAGAATCATTTACTTGAAGTTGCTCGAGTCGTCCTCATTCAAATGGCGCTCCCAACTCATATGGGAGAAGTCGCTCGATCGCCTACTTAATTAATCGGGTTCCATCTCGCATCTTAGGTAATGTTAGTCCTGCTTATGACTTCACAAGATCCTTCTGCTCCTATTTTGCGTAGTCTCGAGTATTTGGTCAGGTTGCCTTTGTCTATATCCATAAACAACATCAAGTAAGTTATACCCGCAATGATGCATCTTTGTTGGCTATCCCCAAACAAGAGAGGATATAAATGCTATCATCCTCCTAGTCGTAAGTACTTTGCCTCTAAAGATGTCACATTTCATGAGAATTTGGCCTACTTCACTGTCCTCGCCTGTGGGGAGAACATCTGAATGTTGAATCGATTCGAGTTTTGGTTCTACTTGAGTGCTCGTGACTCCCTCTTAAGTCCTATTACCGGTCCTACAATCGAGTCTCCCGAGTCGGCCGATCCTACAAATGAGTCTCCGAGTCGATCAGAATCCTGTGTCAAGTCCTATTATCGTCCTCCCATTGATCCTACTTCTATTTTGGTCCTCCTCCGCCCTGCTTTGCAGAACCATCATCTTCCATACCAACAAAAATTAAGGTGAGCCAACCTTGGTGTATCACTGAAGTAAGCCCGACCTGCTCCAAACACAACTCCAATTGCCAGAACCGGAGGTAAGTATTGAAACTCATAATCCTATCCCAAAGCTCTGACACTTGTGGCACTAATACAGATGATTTGCCTATTGCTTTGAGGAAAGGGAAAAGGTCATGTGCCAAATACCCTATATCTCAATTTGTCTCCACTAAAAATCTTTTCTTGCAGCACCAGAGTTTTATTTCTGCAGTTGACTTTGTGGTCATCCCATCATCCGTTCAAGAGGCATTGAAAGATAGAAATTGGGTCCAAGTCATGGATGAGGAAATGAAATCTCTTGAACAAAATGGAACTTGAGAGATTGTTGATAGACGGGAAGGCAAGAAACTCGTTGGTTGCAGGTGGATCTATACAGTCAAACACAAATCAGATGATACTCTTGATCGTTACAAAGCTAGACTAGTGGCAAAAGGATACACACAGACATATGACATAGATTATGAGGAAACCTTTGCTCTGCTATAAAATGAACATCGCTAGAATCTTATTATCTTGCTTCTCACTGGATGGAATTACAACAATTTGATGTCAAAAATGCATTCTTGCATGGAAACTTAGAAGAAGAAGTGTACATGGAGATCCCGCCAGGATTTGGCCTTACGTGTGGATCCAACAAGGTGTGTCGATTGAGGAAATCTCTATAACTAAAACAATCTCCTAGAGCATGGTTTCGAAGATTCACAATAGCAATGGTGTACTTAGGCTACAAGCAGAGCCAAGGAGACCACACGTTTTTCTTTAAGCACTCGCATGAAGGGAAACTTACTATCCTTCTTGTCTACGTTCATGATATTATTATTATAGGAGATGACCTGGCAGAGAAACAATTGCTAAAGGAAAAACTATCTGCAGAATTCGAGATGAAGGACCTTGGTCAACTCAAGTATTTCTTGGGAATCGAGGTTGCTTACTCAAACCAAGGCATTTTCATATCTCAAAGGAAGTATATACTTGATCTCGCAGAGACTGGGAACCGATGCAAACCTTTCAAGTGTTCCAATAGAGCAAAATCACAAGTTGGGCTTCGAAGAAGAAAGTACCAAAGTTGACAAAGTCCAATATCAGAGGTTGGTGGGAAAGTTGATTTATCTGACACACACTAGGCCTGACTTGGCTTATGAAGTCAGTGTAGTGAGCCAATTTATGCATGACCCAAGAATGCGACACTTACAAGCTGTTGATCACATCTTGCAATACCTCAAAGCTACTCTAGGAAGAGGACTACTGTTCAAAAGAGGTGGAAGCTTAACTATAGAAGCCTACACTGATGCTGACTATGCAGGATCAATAAGTGATAAGATCCACTTGGATTTTGCACCCTCTGTGGGAACCTTGTCACATGGAGAAGTAAGAAACAAAATGTAGTGGCTCTCAAGCGTTGAGGCGAATTTCGAGCTTGGCTCAAGGAATCTGAGTTACTTTGGACGAGGATCATTCTAAATGATTTAAAAATACAATGTGAAGGGCCTATGAATTTGTTTTGTGATATCGGCAATCAGTATTTCTCATAATCTTGTTCAACATGACAGGACCAAACATATAGAGATTGACCGCCATTTTATTAAGGAAAAACTAGATAGTGATTTAGTAGCTACATCCTATATTCCTTCTGGACATCAACTAGTAGATGTGTTGACAAAGGGTTTGTCACCTAATCATTTCAATCAATTGACTCGCAAGCTGGGAATGATTGATATCCATTCGTCAGCTTGAGGAGGGGTGTTGGAATTATTGGAATTACAAATTATGGGAATTATAATATTGCATTTATAAGTCTATTTATCTAGGAGTCTAGGAATCTATGCCTTGTAAATTACATACATGTACCTAGGAAATAGCTTTAATCTTATCATGTAATTACTCTCTTGTGTGTATATAATCAAATCACTTGAGTGCTTTGTAACTCAAGCATTTCACCAAATATTTAATTATCAACAATCGCTTCTCCAAGGTGATATGAACATCAATGTAATTCAGATGCAAATTACCCATTTACATTTTAGATTCATCAAGAAACTTAAGAAATCAAACAAAAGAGAAATATGAAAGCGATCGAACTCGTCGGATTCATGAAATGCATCAAAGAATATCGGATTGATGACAAATGAATTTCTATCTTCATATCGCTTTTCTTTTCTCTCGTCAAAATTCAACTAACTTTTATAAAATCAATTTCAATAAACAGCAACAAATCCAAATAGGATATGTATGTACATGTTTTTCATAAGAAAAAGGTAAAATAGGAATTCAGACGGAAAGATTACTCACTCTAGCTTTTTAGCTTTTTATGTGGATATTGATTAGATATCAATATTTTTAGGAAAACGATAACATTTTTTTTTTGAAAAGCCAAAGTGAATTAAATATAAAGAGCACGAGAAGTGCTTTATAGGTAAAAGGTCATAGCAAGAAAGACCAATTACAAGCCTAGACAGGCACCAAAGACCAAAACAAATGAAGTAACTAATGCATTCAAGACTACAGCAAATACACCATAGTAAGACTTAAGCAAATTACCATTACCTACAACGAAAAAATGACATAAGCAAATACGCCCAACGAGATCGCATAAATGAGTGTGCCTCCAGTCTCGATGTCGCTGTTGAGAACAGGAATATTAATAGACCCCAGACACCTGTGATCAGACGAAACTACTTATATGCAACTCGTCCGGAACCCGAACACTGCATTACTTCAACCAAACTTTGATTCTCCAAAACCAAATACCCGAGACCAATAGCAAAACCAGCAGCGAATACCACCGTGCAATTCTGCAGAACACCGAAGCAACATCAGAAATTGAAATTTGCCTCGATCCAGCAAAAGGTCAGCTGGAGCATCCCAGGACTGATCTCGGATGTGAGTACCAAGCAGCGTAATTATCTTCGAAGCTATTGGATTTGATTTTGTATGCCATTAGAATACAAATCTCATACATGATATACCACTACCAAAAGCAAAACAAAATAGGAATTATAGCTTGTCCACCCCTACACATCTCATATTCCCCAAACAGGAAAGACATAACATTAGCCCAAGAAAAAACTAGTACTAGACACTAGAGCAGAGATAAAATGCTCCTGAAAACACCAACCAAATTAATTGTTAACATTCCATGTCCCGAATATTCTCCAACAACCAAGGCTGACGGAAAAATAAACACCAACCAACATCGAATTAACCACCATAATAATGAGATTTACTTAATAGTTCACACACTCACTCCATCCAAACAAATGTATTGACAATTAGTAATTGTTCAGAACTGATTTCCATACTCCATCAACATTGTAAGAAGTCAAATGGATTGAATATCCAATTAACAAGAGGGTAATTAAATCCAAGAGCTTTATACTTTAACCAATTCTAAGACATCATTTAAATAGTTTCTAGTTGATCTTCGGTGGTGTCTTTGTTCTAAGTATCTTATCATTCCGACCTTTCGAAACTAACAAATGCAAGCAAATCAGATAGTTTTGAAACTCTTTTTCCCCTTCTGATATCCAATAAGATACTTTCAACCACCAAAAGATTGCATTCCTAACCTCGCCTATTTTGAACTATCAGAGAAAATGTGAGAAACTTTATCTTCTTTTCAGCATCCGAACGAACACGCAACTTGAGATTCATCCAAAACCCCCATTTTGATAAGATTGTCTTTTATAGGGACTTTATTTTGCCATATTCTCCAAACTAGTGTCCATACTTTAAGCAGGATCAGATTACTCATGACGCAAAATTCCTCATACTATCTCTTGTGTTTTCCATCAAAGTAGAGGAATAGACTTCCTTTACCTAATAAGCTATTTTACCCCAATTCCACTTATCTTCGTAATCTTCCTTCTAATAATCCTTTGAGCTTTCGCTCATTTCTTCTTCAAGCCTTCTTTCCTTTTAAATCAAGGTTCTTTTCCACCTGATGTTCCAAATTCTATTTTCTCCACCTTTCACTTATTCCTTAAATGAAGCATCTTTGTTCTCAATAAAATCACACAGTCTCGCAAACCTATTCTTCAAGATTATTCCCTCTATCCAAGGATCGGTTTAGAAATGCGATCCAGTTCCGCTTCCTAATTTCATGCACAACATTTAAAAGAACCAATGTAATTTAAAGCCCCACATCCGTTTCTACCTTTTTTAAGTTCTGTCAACAAGCCAAACTTGTTCTCTTAGTTTTATTCACTCTACCATTTATTTCTCCATATTTACTTTTTAAAACCTTAACCCACAAACTTTGTTTCTTAGTAAGTGTGAAAAATAGAGAGAAAATATGTATGTATGGGCTTGAGATCCATTGCTCTCAGCATAAGCTTAATTTATAATCATTTTGTTACAACTTACAAGGATAATAAATAATTATGTGCAACTTACAAAAAAGGAATTAAAATAATACATAGAACCTAGTATGCAATGAATTGTCTACTTGGCAAATGCAAAATTAATTATTTTAATTTCCAACACTCCCCCTCAAGCTGGTGAATAGATATTCTCCATTCCCAGCTTGGACACAATTTTTTCAAAATTTGGGAAGCTCAATCCTTTGGTAAAGACATCCGCAAGTTGACCTTGTGAAGGAACATAAGGAGTGCAAATCAAACCGCAATCAAGCTTCTCTTTGATAAAATGTCTATCCACTTCAATGTGTTTTGTTCGGTCATGTTGAATTGGATTGTGAGCTATACTAATTGCTGACTTATTATCACAAAAGAGCTTCATAGGTCCATCCCATTTAATCTTCAAATCCTCTAAAATAATCTTCAACCAAAGTAATTCACAAATACCTTGTGCCATAGCACAAAACTCTTCAGCACTGGATCGGGCCACAACATTCTGCTTTTTACTTCTCCAAGTTACAAGATTTCCTCCGAGAAATGTACAATACCTTGTAGTCAACCTCCGATCAGTAGCCTAACCCGCGTAATCAGCATTTGTATATGCCTCAAGAGTAGCACTTCCATTCCTTTTGAACAAAATCCTTTTCTGGAGTTCCTTGAGATATTGTAAAATTCTATGAGATTTTCCAGAAATGTACAATACCGTAGTCGACCTCCGATCAAGAGCTAACCCGCGTAATCAAGATTTGTATATGCCTCAAGAGTAGCACTTCCATTCCTTTTGAACAAAATCCTTTTCCCGAGTTCCTTGAGATATTGTAAAATTCTATGAGTAAGTAAATGAACTTCCTTTGGATTGTGCATAAATTGACTAACCACACTTACAAAGAAATGCAATATCGGTCTAGTGTGGAAAGGTAAATTAATCTCCCAACTAATCTTTGATACATTTCCTTATCGACTACCGCACTGCCTTCCACATTACCCATCTTATGGCTTGATCAATAGGATCGCCACGGTTTGCAAGCAAGCTTACTGCTTTCCTTGAGATCTATGATATACTTTTGTTGAGATATGAAAATACCCCTTTTTGAGTGAGTCACCTCTATTCCTAAAAAATACTTCAGTCTTCCAAGGGTTTTAATTTCAAATTCTTTTGCTAAATGTCGAGTCAAGACTTGTTGTTCCTTCCAATCATTTCTTGTTACAATAATGTCATCAACATACACCAAGAACATTGTTACTCCCCCTAAAATAGAGTGTTTAATAAACAGGGTATGATCCCCATTACAATGTCATAGCCTTAGTAAACCTTCCAAACCATGCCCGAGGTGACTGTTTCAATCCATATAATACCTTTTGCAACTTACAAACAGAATTCGCAGCAACGTTTTTGCTATACCCGGGTGGAACATCCATATAGATTTCTTCCTCAAGATCTCCATGTAAGAATGCGTTTTTTACATCGAATTGTTGTAATTCCCACCCATAATTGATGGCAAGGGATAATATAACTCGAACCGTGTTCATCTTTGCCACCGGTGCAAAAGTTTATGAGTAATCAATCCCATAGGTTTGTGTGAAACCTTTAGCAACCAGCCTTGCCTTGTACCTCTCAATTGTTCCATCATCTTTGTATTTTATAGTATACACCCACTTGCAGCCAACCGGTTTCTTTCCTTCCGGCAAAGCAACCAACTGCCATGTTTTATTCTTCTCTAATGCCTCCATTTCTGTATCCATAGCATCTTTCCAATTTTTATCAGATAATGCCTCAAAAATATTAGTGGGAATTTGGATGGTATTTAATTTTGCAAGAAAGGTTCTATGAGTTTGAGAAAAATTATGAAATGAAATATAATTTGAGAGAGGATAGAGTGGCTTTTTTGTACATTCTCTAACACCCTTTCTAATGGCAATTGGGAGATCATGGTTATCATCTATTTCATTATTTGGGGCTGGAATATCATGTAAAACAGAAAAATCAGAATTTCTTACCTGTGTTAAAGGACTTGGTTCGGTCTCTTAGACATCTGTTGCTTTGGGAATGGCCTTTAATCTTCTTGTATACACCAATTTCTTTCCAAACTTGTCAATTTCACTGTTTTAACGCTTCTTTCTCACTTTTATTTTCACCACCGCTTCATCTCCAGATTCATTTCCAAATCCATCTTTAACCAATGCCTCATTTTTAGATTCATTTCCAGCCATTCCTTCTCTCCAATTGAACTCATGAGAATTGATTTCAAGATTAGGGAGAATGAGAGTTTCAAGGGAATTACCCTTATCTTCACTAAAATATTCCCCTTGAAGATAAGTTTGAGTGAAGTAGGCTTCTCCTTCATGAAAGGTAACATCTCTAGACACAAACTTTTTTTTTGATGGAGGGTGGTAACACTTGTATCCTTTTTTAGTAGTAGAGTACCCAACAAAGACACATTTGAGAGCCCTAGGATCAAATTTTCCCCTACCTTGACTATGGATATGAACAAACGAGACACGCCCAAAGACCTGTGGGACAAGATTATTAGTGGTCGGAACGTTTGGATAAAAGGACGAAAGAATATCCATAGGACTCCTTAATTCTAACACTCTAGAAGGTAGCCTATTAATGAGGTATGTTGCTGTAAGAACAGCTTCTCCCCAAAGATACTTTGGAACATTATTTTGGAACAACAATGCCGAGTTTGGTCAAGAAGATGACCATTTCTTCTTTCAAGAATTCCATTTTGTGGGGTTTTACACAAGAGGACTCATGAATTATACCTTTTTCACAAAAGGAGTAATGACATGATTGAAGAACTCTTTCCCATTATCGATCGATTCTTTTGATATTTGCACCAAACCGATTTTTAATCATTGAGAAAAAACGGGAGAGCGACACTTACTTGATTTATTCTTAAGAAGGAACAACCAAGTAACTCGGGTACAATCATCTATGAATGTAACAAACCATCGGGCACCAGACACACTTGGAGTAGTGGATGGCCCCAAACATCGGTATGGATGGTGAAAAGGAACAGACATCTTTTATTATTCAAAGGAAAAGGTACACGCTTATGTTTTGCAATTTCATACTTCACAATGAATAGCGCCATCTTTCACTTTAGAAAACAAAGATGGAAACATAAATTTGATAACTCCAAAGAGGGATGTCTAATCGACAATGGAACAACATTACTTTTTCTTTGTTTGTGGGTTGTGACTCTGACATTAGTGAGCAAGACAAGTGATTCTTTGTGGTAAGAAGCTGATTTGGTTCTTCAAGATAGTAAAGGCCATTCCCTTCTCTAGCATGTCCAATCGTCCTCCCTGAATCCTTGTCCTGAAATATACAATGATGGTTGTGAAAAATTACAATACAAGATAAATCTTTAGTGAGTTTTTGTATAGAGACTAGGTTCGTGGACAATTTTGGAACATGAAGGACATTTTTTAAGACAATGGAAGGAGTTATTTGGATGTCTCCAATACCAGCCACTGTTACTATTGAACCATCAGCAGTGGCAATTTTCCTATAACTAGGACTAGGGTGATATGTGGAGAAGTGCTTGGATGAAGGTGTCATATGATCGGTGGCTCCTGAATCTAAGATCCAAAGGGAAGTAGAGGGTATATTTGAGGCATTAAATCCGAATGAAATTGGAAACATACCTGAGTACGCCAAAGTACAAGTACCTTTTGGTTTCTCCAAGCTATTAAGGAAAGCCTTCATTCTTTCAATCTCTTCTTGATTAAGGCTGTTTAATCCATAATTATTTGAAGATTCTGCCTTATATTCTTCAACTTTTTCAGCAACATAAGCCATATTATTTTTGCGAGATACACCCGGAATGCTTCCTCTTTGCCCTTCTTCACGACTAGGAGGTTTTCCATGCAACTTCCAACACTTCTCACGAGTATGTCGAGGTTTACTACATAAGTACACCACAATTCACCCTTCTTTTCCACCTTTGCTTGTCCACCACCTTTAAGATTCTCAACTATCATGGCGGTACTTTCAATAGATGGAGTATCTAGCATTAAGTTTCTTCTACTCTCCTCACTTCTTATGATGGCAACAACCTCATTTAAAGAAGGAATTTGAGGCTTTCCTAAAATCTGAATTCTTACCTGATCAAATTTAGAATTTAATCCCACAAGAAAGTCATAGACCCTATCTTGTTCAACAAACTCCTTAAGAAGAACTGAATCTGCTGCGAATAAGTTGGGCCCACTTCAAATAATTTTTTCCATTTAGCCGATAAGCAGGGTGGATGCTCTGTAATTCTCCGCATTATTCGACTTGAGAACTACCTCCTTGAGCAAATGGATTTACAATCTCCTCCTCCAAAAGTGGGAAGTTAAAAGTGTATTTTGATGCGAAAAAAGTGTACAAAAACCGGATGAGCTATCGAAATAAATACGAAATAGTGCAAGACTACCGTAAAGAACAAATAGTGTTTAATTGAAAGAACTTGATAGCAAGGGTTGTCCAACAAGATTTAAGGGTTTTGACAAGATAAAAATGCCCAATGATTTTGTGTAATGATTAGCGAAGTAGAGTCCCTAGACTAGAGCTCGATACCATGTGAAAAACAGAGAGAAAATATGTATTAATGTGCTTGAGATCCATTGCTCTCAGCATAAGCTTAATTTATAATCATTTTGTTACAACTTACAAGGATAATAAATAAATATGTGCAACTTACAAGAAAGGAATTAAAATAATACATAGAACCTAGTATGCAATGAATTGTCTACTTGAAAAATGCAGAATTAATTATTTTAATTTCCAACAGTAAGTAATCTCATTCTTATTTTCCTAATAGTGCTAGATTGAACACACTTAAATTTTGTATACCTACCCATCCTGTCTTTCCAAGCACCTCTTTTTACGATGAACCCAACTTATTTTTCTACTTTCCAATCCTACAACTCCATAAGTACTTTTTAAAGAGAGATTCCATAAACAGGTAATGCGTTACGTATAAGACAGATTTTAGAAGGATGCCTCAAAAGGTAGGTCGAGTCTATTGAAAATGTCTCAATGTACATCGAGCCTATCGAAAATGAAGTATATCACTGCATAAACCCAAATTTATTAATCCTAGATTTTACTGCTCACAAGTGATGTCTTTTGGCAAGTATACATATACACACACATAGTATTATTATTAGGTTTCTTACTTTACCTAAGTTATCACACATATACAAACACATAGTATTATTATTAGGTTTCTTACATTACCTAAGTTATCACATTATCAATCGAATTGCCACGGTTCAAACTCCATGTACAAATATGTTCTTATAATCACTAGGGTTTCCTATATCGCTTCTAGTGAGTCTCAAAGGCTTTCCGTCAACTTCCTTAGACAACACAAGTACATCGTTCAATCATTTAAGATAACACAAGTACATCATTCAATCATATAACGCGATACACATTCAAGTACCAACTAGGGTTAAAATTTTCATTCAAGATTAGAAATAATACACATTCAAGTACCAACTAGGGTTAAAATTTTCATTCAAGATTAGAAATAATACCTGACAGGGCTACTGAACTAATAACCCTCAGAGAGCTTCATATGGACTCCTTTTGACATCATCAAGTAAAATCCTTCAACTCTAATCAAAACTAATAAAGGCGATAGAGGATTGTCTTGCCATAGACACCTCTACCAACTTCAAATTCTTTTATAAGGCTTCCATTGACAAACTCTGAAATAGTTGAAGTTCAAGACATCAGAAATCCAACCTCTCCATTTAATGTTGAATCCCATTTTTCATATCACAAATTCCAAATATTTCCAACCCACGAAATCATATGCTTTTCAAAATACACTTTAAACATCGGTGCTTCTTTTTCTCAAATTTGAATCATCTACTAACTCATTTGCTATGAGTGATCCATCTACCATCTGTCGACCTTGTAAGTATGTGAATTGCAAATCAGAGATAACTTGTTTAGCCGCCACCTTCAAGCTATTTTCCAATAGCTTTTGCTAAGACATTCTACATGCTGCCAATTAAAGACACCAACCTAAAATCAACCAACTTAACTAGATTCTTAATCTTTGAATTAAAAGCTAAAAAATATATATTATTAGCTCTATGAATAAGCCTGAGAAAAAATTGAAAGCTTCATTTTAAGAGACAAGACCTTTGGATTTGGATCCCCTATCTAAGCCATTTTGAGCATGATTTTTGCCTTTATTTTTCTAGATTGTTGATTAACTTTTTATCTTTTTCAATCCTTCCATCCCAGTTTGCTATATAACTTTAACTCCATTCTTTGAGATGATTCTCAATCAAGTTGAATTTTTTTTCTTGATGCCCACAAATGTATGATATCCTTCAAACTTACTCTAATAGTTGAGTACACAAAACATTGACCTCTAACATTTTTTTCTCGGGACAATTTCCATTAAATTAGATTTGGACAATAATATGAGAGTCATTTATACAAACCATCACTATAAAAACAGTGATCACTAACATTTTTTTCTCGGGACATTTTCCAGCAAATTAGATAGGGTCATTTATACAAACCATCACTATGAAAACCGTGATCTCTAACATTTTTTTTCTCGGGACATTTTTCATCAAATTAGATTTGGACAATAATAACAAGGTCATTTATACTAACTATCACAATGAAAACAGTGATCTCTAACATTTTTTTTTTTCGAGACATTTTCCAACAAATTAGATTTGGCCAATAATAATATGAGGGTCATCTGTACAAACCATCACTCGGGACATTTTCCAGCATATTAGATTTGGACAATATAAGGGTTATTTATACAAACCATCACTCGGGACATTTTCCAGCAAATAAGATTTGGACAATAATACGAGGCTCCATCACGCTGGGATGGACATATCACTCGTCGGGACAGGGACATCTTCTAGCAAATAAGTTTTGGACAATAATACGAGACTCCATCACTCGGCGGGACAGGGACATTTTCCATCAAATTGGATTTGGACAGTAATATGAGGGTCATTTATACAAATCATCACTATGCAAACAGTGATCTCTAACATTTTTTCTTGGACATTTTCCGAAATTAGATTTGGACAATAATGTGAGGACATTTATAGAAACCATCACTCGGGAATCGGGACATTTTCCAGCAACTTAGATTTGGACAATAATATGACGGTCATGTATACAAAACCATCACTCGGGACCCGGGACATTTTCAAGCAACTTAGATTTGAACAATAATATGACGGTCATGTATACAAACCATCACTCAGGACTCGGGACATTTTCCAGCCACTTAGATTTTGACAATAATATGACGGTCATTTATAGAAACCATCACTCGGGACTCAGGACATTTTCCAACAACTTAGATTTGGACAATAATATAAGGGTCATTTATACAAACCATCACTCGGGACATTTTCCAACAAATTAGATTTGAACAATAATATAAGGGTCATTTATACAAACCATCACTTGGGACTCGGGACAATAATACGAGGGTCATTTATACAAAGCATCACTATGAAAACAGTGATCTCTAACATTTGGTCTCGGGACATTTTCCAGCAAATTAGAATTCGACAATAATACAAGCCCTTTATCTAAACACCATTGCAAACATTTAGTCATTTGAAAAACCATTGTATGACGATATGAGTCTATCAATACAATTAACAGTAAATCTATTAGTCTCCCATGGAGCACCATCTAGCACTTTGTTTTTATATAGATAAGCTCCACCAATTTACACCATAGAAGAATTTTTCCACCAGCAATTAATCCAAACCATAATCACCCTTGATTAGTCAGATCTTTAACTTTTTTAAGGAATTAATATAGCCCCTTAGAATAACCAAAAGTGTTAAAAAAATCAATCAACCTGAATCAACCTAGAACTAGATCAAACTTTGTCTGTGAGAGTGAATGATTGAAATTGGAAGACAACACTTTTGAACAACCAATGAAGGGACAATAATAACAATATAATTCTATACCTAATCAAGTGATCCACGTAGCAATAACCAATTTACACAGTTTCAGATTCATCATATGCCTAATTATGATAACAACTCAAAATCAAGAAAACTGAAACAAGAGGGAAATATAAAAGCGATCGTAACTCGTCCGGATTCATGAATTACATCAAAGAATATCGGATTGATGACAATGAATTTCTATCATCACTTTGCTTTTTCAGTAAAATCAATTTCAACCATTTATCAACCAAACAAAACCAAATGAGGGTTTTATTAAACAAGGAATACCTTGGATCGGGTTATCTTTCGTGGGCCCAACACCTCATATATCTACACATTATTTTTCAATATATATATATATAAAACATTTGATTGTGTTCAAAAAAATAAAATAAAAAGATTTTATTTCTATTCATCAACGATACAAATAACCGATGATTCCCATAAAAATAATAAATTTAAAAATTGATGATTATAATATGTTAATAGTGTAAAAAACATGTACACGGTAAGGACATAGTACATAAATTAAATTAAGAGTTTCAATTATATCATTTCAACAAAATTTATTTTATTAGTAATTTTACATTTAGTTATATCATTTCAAATTAGATTAAACTGCATTTGTTTAATCCTTATATTTACTTCTAATTGTATGAGTTCATTAACTAAATATATATATATATATATATATATATATATATATATATATATATATATATATATATATATCTTTGTACGGATATTTACTTCTAATTGTATGAGTTCATTAACTAAAAATATATATATTATGTTTGATCGCACTGATCGTAAGGTTTGTCACGCCTAACCGCAACGGCGATTGAAGGAGAATGGGTACCGCAAGACACCGATGTCAAAGTAAGAATAGCGAGAGCAAGCAAGTAAAGAAGGGCGAATGAATGTATACTGACCCTCTCATATGAGAGGTATTTATAGACCCCAATGGGCCAAAATCTAGTTAGTGGGTGGTGGATCCGAGCCCACTAACGGATTGTCAGGGCTTGCGTTCCAAACCTCGCCTGTTTTGGACAATCAAAGAAAATGTGAGAAACATTATCTTCTTTTCTGCATCCGAACGGACATTTAACTTGAGATTCATCCAGAACACCCCTTTTTGACCAAATTATCTTTTGTAGGGACTTTATTTTGCCATATTCACCAAACTAGTGTCAATACTTTAAGCGGGATCGGATTACTCCATGTGGCTGGAAAATTCCTCATACCGTGTCTCGCTTTCCATCAAAGTCGAGGAATAAGCTTCCAATACTCTACTGAATCAATCTATTTTACCCCAATTCCACTTATATCTTCAGAATCTTCCTTCAGCATAATCTAAAGGCGCTTTCCATCAAAGTTGAGGAATAAGCTTCCTCTACTGAATCAATCTATTTTACCCCAATTCCACTTATATCTTCAGAATCTTCCTTCAGCAAAATCTTCATAAGACGCAGAGCACCAATAAAAACTTCAAACTTCCACAGGCAGCACACAAGCAGAACCAAAGCCGAAAATGAACCTCACCAACTAGATGTTACCTCAATAACCTCCCAAACGACCGACAAAATGCAACTGATCCCGACAATTAAGCTGAGTCCGCCATACCAATGGTCAATTCTGCCAGATTATACTTGAATTCCTCTCTAATGAGAAGCTGGAAATCAAAACTGGAGGTCAACTAAAGAAATCATCGTGCACTCGAAGTTGAGAAGCACGTAAACCGCCCATTATCCGCGCTGAACATCACCAATTATCAAATCCCACTATTGATTTCTCCATATTTACTTTTTAAAACATGAACCCATAAACTCCGTTTCTTAGTAAGTAATCTCATTCTCATTTTCCTAACATTACTAGGTTGAACACACTTAAATGTTTTATACCTAGGCCGACCCCGTTCTCTCTTTCCTAGCACATCCTTTCCCAATGAACCCAACTTATTTTTCTGATTTCCAATCCTCCACCCCTTAAGAATTTTTAGAGATTCCACATTAGAAATAATACTTGACGGGGCCTTGAAGAAAGATAAAAAATAAACACTTAATGTGTAAAAGACATATTTTAGAAGGATGCCTCGGAAGGTGCAGCAAATCTATCGAAAATGAAGTATATCACTTCCATACGAACTGAGTTTCAAATTCTTTATTAATCCTAGGTTTTACCCGTTCACAAGTTATGTCTTTTTGGCAAGCATACGCAAATACCTACATATATTATTATTATTATTATTATTATTATTAGGTTTCTTACTTTACCTAAGTTATCACATTATTAATCGAATCGCCATGGTTCATACTCCAAGTACAGATATGTTCTTATAACCAACTAGGATTTCGTATATCGCTTCTAGATAGTCTCCACATTTTTCGTTTTTCGTCAACTTCCTTAGACAACACAAGCACACCGCTCAATCATATAAGGCGATATGCCTTTGGGTACCAACTAGGGTTAAAAAATTTATTCATGATTAGAAATAATACCTGAAGGGACTATTGAACTAATAAACCTCAAAGAGCTACATCTTAACTTCTTTTGACATCATTAAGTAGAAGCCTTCAACTCTTATCAAAAATAAAAAAGGCGATAAAGGATCGTCTTGCTATAGACCTCTACCAACTTCAAATTCTTTTGTAAGGTTTCCATTGACCAACACTGCAATAGTTGAAGTTCGAAGACCCTGTGAAATCCAACCTCTCCATTTAACGTTGAATCCCATTTTTCCTGTCATAAATTCTAAATATTTCCAATCCACAAAATTATATGTTTTTTCGAAATATACTTTAAACATTAGTGCTTCTCTTTTCCTCATAGTTGTATCATCTACTGACTCATTTGCTATGAGTATCTCATCTACCATCTGCGAATTACAAATCAGAGATAACTTGTTTAACCACCACCTTCAAGCTATTTGCCAATAGCTTGACTAAGCCATTCTACATGCTGCCAATTAAAGATATTAGACTAAAATCAACCAACCTTACTTGATTCTTAATCTATGGAATAAATGCTAAAAAAACATTATTAGCTCCACACACAATTTTGCCATTCGGATGAGTCAGAGGGCTCTTCGGACTTTTGAAATCCGAATAAACATTTCTTATTTCCTTTTCTCTGAATTCAGCTAGAGAAATTAATTATCTTCACTATTTTGCTCTCTCGAATAAGCCTCAAGAAAAATTGAAAGCTTCATTTTAATGATAAACCTCAATTTTCATCTCCTTCTCTAAGCCATTTTGAGCGTGATTTTTGCCTTCAGAAAACGATATGGTTTTGCCTTTATTTTTTCTAATTCTTTAACTTTGTTTATCTTTATCAATCCTTACATCACAATTTGCTAAATAACTTTTACTCCATTCTTTGAGATGATTCTTAATCAAGTTGAGTTTGTTTTTCTTTATGCCAACAAATGTATGATATCCTTCCATTCCAACTCACTCCAACATTGAGTACAAAAAACAGTGATCTCTACCATTTTGTCTCCAGACATTTTCCAGCAAATTAGAATTCGAGAATAATACGAGTTCTTTATCTAAAAAGTAAAAACTATTGCAAACATTTAGTTATTCGACAAACCATCATATGAAAATATGAGTCTATCAATACAACTCATTTTGACAATGTGAATCTTCGGCCAATTAACAGTAAATCTATCAGTCACCCATCTAGCAATCTGTTTTTTTATATATAAGATCCATCAATTTACACCATAGAACTTTTCCACCAGCAATTAAGATTAGTCTTAAAGCTCTCGTTTTACTGTGAGCAGAGATTTAACTTTTTTAACAAATTAACATAGCCGAATATGTTTAAAAAAATAAACCAACCTGAATCAATCCTAGAACCAACCTGAATCAATCCTAGAACTAGATCCAACTTAGTCAGTGAATCCTAATAATAATTGAATGATTGAAATTATAACACCATTTTGCACAACCAATGAATTTAATGCCAATGAAGGAACAATAATAATATAATTCTATCGCAAATCAAGTGATTCATGTAGCAATGAACAATTCATTCTAGTACCAAAATAAAACCAAAAAATAAAATATATCGATAGGATTTTGGGCATCAGTTCTCCAATGTGATATGAACATCAATGTAATTCAGATGCAAATTACCCATTTACACAGTTTCAGATTCATCAGCTGCCCAATTCTCATAACAACTCAAAATCAAGAAACTTAAGAAATCAAACAAAAGAGAAATATGAAAGCGATCAGAACCTGTCGAGTTCATGAAATGCATCAAAGAATATCAGCGGATTGACAGACAAATGAATTTCTATCTTCATATCGCTTTTCTTTTCCCTCTGTCAAAATTCAACTAACTTTTATAAAATCAATTTCAATAGTTTATAAACAGAAACAAAACCAAATAGGATATGCATGTACATGTTTTTCATAAAAAATAGGTAAAATAGGAATTCAGACGGAAAGATTACTCACTCTAGCTTTTTAGCTTTTTATGTGGATATTGATTAGATATCAATTTTTTTAGGAAGAACGATAACATTATTTTTTTTTTGAAAAGCCAAAGCGAATTAAATATAAAGAGCACAAGAAGTGCTTTACAGGTAAAAGGTCATAGCAAGAAAGACCAATTACAAGCCTAGACAGGCACCCAAGACCAAAACAAATGCAGTAACTAATGCATTCAAGACTACAGCAAATACACCATAGGAAGACTTAAGCAAATTACCATTACCTACAACGAAAAATGACATAAGCAAATACGCCAACGAGATCGCATAAATGAGTGTGGCTCCAGTCTCGATGTCGCTGTTGAGAACAGGAATATTAATAGACCCCACACACCTGTGACCAGACGAAACTACCTATATGCAACTCGTCCGGAACCCGAACACTGCATTACTTCAACCAAATTTTGATTCTCCAAAACCAAATTCCCCGAGACCAATAGCAAAACCAGCAGCGAATAACGCTGCAATTCTGCAGAACACCGAAGCAACATCAGAAATTGAAATTTGCCTCGATCCAGCAAAAGGTCAGCTGGAGCATCCCAGGACTGATCTCGGATGTGAGTACCAAGCAGCGTAATTATCTTCGAAGCTATTGGACTTGATTTTGTATGCCATTAGAATACAAATCTCATACATGATATACCACTACCAAAAGCAAAACAAAATAGGAATTATAGCTTGTCCACCCCTACACATCTCATATTCCCCAAACAGGAAAGACATAACATTAGCCCAAGAAAAAACTAGTACTAGACACTAGAGCAGAGATAAAAATGCTCCTGACAAACACCAACCAAATTTGTTAACAATCCATGTCCCGAATATTCTCCAACAACCAAGGTTCACGGAAAAATAAACACCAACCAACATCGTAACTAACCACCATAATAATGAGATTTACTTAATAGTTCACACACTCACTCCATCCAAACAAATGTATTGACAATTAGTAATTGTTCAGAACAGATTTCCATACTCACATTGTAAGAAGTCAAATGGATTTAATATCCAATTAACGAGGGTAACTAAATCCAAGAGCTTTATACTTTAACCAATTCTAAGACATCATTTAAATATTTTCTAGTTGATCTTCGGTGGTGGTGTCTTTGTTCTAAATATCTTATCATTCCGACCTTTCGAAACTAACCAAATGCAAGCAAATCAGATAGTTTTGAAACTCTTTTTCCCCTTCTAATATCCAATAGATACTTTCAACCACCAAAAGATTGCATTCCTAACCTCGCCTATTTTGAACTATCAGAGAAAATGTGAGAAACTTTATCTTCTTTCAGCATCCGAACGAACACGCAACTTGAGATTCATCCAAGACTATCTTCTTTCAGCATCCGAACGAACACGCAACTTGAGATTCATCCAAGACCCCCATTTTAACAAGATTGTCTTTTATAGGGACTTTAATTTTCCATATTCTCCAAACTAGTGTCCATACTTTAAGCAGGATTAGATTACTCCACGCGACTGCAAAATTCCTCATACTATCTCTTGTGCTTTCCATCAAAGTAGAGGAATAGGCTTCCTTTACCTAATAAGCTATTTTACCCCAATTCCACTTATCTTCAGAATCATCCTTCAGAATAATCCTTTGAGCTTTCTCATTCATTTCTTCTTCTTCAAGCCTTCTTTCCTTTTAAATCAAGGTTCTTTTCCACCAGATGTTCCAAATTCTATTTTCTCCACCTTTCACTTATTCCTTAAATGAAGCATCTTTGTTCTCAATAAAATCAAACAGTCTTGCAAACCTATTCTTCAAGATTATTCCCTCTAGACAAGGATCGGTTTAGGAATGCGATCCAGTTCCGCGTCCTAATTTCATGCACAACATTTAAAAGAACCAATGTAATTTAAAGCCCCACACCCCAGTTTCTACCTTTTTTAAGTTCTGTCAACAAGCCAAACTTGTTCTCTTAGTTTTGTTCACTCTACCATTAATTTCTCCATATTTACTTTTTAAAACCTTAACCCACAAACTTTGCTTTTTAGTAAGTAATCTCATTCTTATTTTCCTAATAGTGCTAGATTGAAAGCACTTAAATTTTTTATACCTACCCATCCTCTCTTTCCAAGCACCTCTTTTTACGATGAACCCAACTTATTTTTCTACTTTCCAATCCTCCACTCCATAAGTACTTTTTAAAGAGAGATTCCATAAACAGGTAATGTGTTACGTATAAGACAGATTTTAGAAGGATGCCTCAAAAGGTAGGTCGAGTCTACTGAAAATGTCTCAATGTACATCGAGCCTATCGAAAATGAAGTATATCACTTCCGTACAAACCCAAATTTATTAATCCTAGATTTTACTCGTTCACAAGTGATGCTTTTTTAGCAAGCATACACATATACACACATAGTAATATTATGAGGTTTCTTACTTTACCTAAGTTATCACATTATCAATCGAATTGCCACGATTCAAACTCCATGTACAAATATGTTCTTATAATCACTAGGGTTCCGTATATCGCTTCTAGTGAGTCTCAAAGGCTTTCCGTCAACTTCCTTAGACAACACAAGTACATCGTTCAATCATATAAGATAACACAAGTACATCGCTCAATCATACGCGATACACATTCAAGTACCAACTAGGGTTAAAATTTTCATTCAAGATTAGAAATAATACGACAGGGCAACTGAACTAATAGCCCTCAGAACTAATAACCCTCAGAGAGCTTCATATGGACTCCTTTTGACATCATCAAGTAAAATCCTTCAACTCTTATAAAAACTAAGAAAGGCGATAGAGGATTGTCTTGCCATAGACACCTCTACCAACTTCAAATTCTTTTATAAGGCTTCCATTGACAAACTCTGAAATAGTTGAAGTTCAAGACACTAAAATCCAACCTCTCCATTTAATGTTGAATCCCATTTTTCATATCACAAATTCCAAATATTTCCAACCCACGAAATCATATGCTTTTCAAAATACACTTTAAACATCGGTGCTTCTTTTCTCAAATTTGAATCATCTACTAACTCATTTGCTATGAGTATTCCATCTACCATCTCGACCTTGTAAGTATGTGAATTGCAAATCGAGATAACTTGTTTAGCCGCCACCTTCAAGCTATTTGCCAATAGATTTTGCTAAGAGATTCTACGTGCTGCCAATTGAAGACACCAACCTAAAATCAACCAACTTAACTAGATTCTTAATCTTTGAATTAAAAGCTAAAAAATATGTTATTAGCTCTATGAATAAGCTGAGAAAAATTGAAAGCTTCATTTTAAGAGACAAGACCTTTGGATTTGGATCCCCTATCTAAGACATTTTGAGCATGATTTTTGCCTTTATTTTTCTAGATAGTTGATTAACTATTTATCTTTTTCAATCCTTCCATCCCAGTTTGCTGTATAACTTTAACTCCATTCTTTGAGATGATTCTCAATCAAGTTGAATTATTTTTCTCACAAATGTATGATATCCTTCAAACTTACTCTAACACTTGAGTACACAAAAAGTTGATCTCTAACATTTTTTCTGGACAATTTCCATCAAATTAGATTTGGACAATAATATGAGGGTCATTTATACAAACTATCACTATGAAACAGTCATCACTAACATTTTTTTCTCCGCACATTTTCCAGCAACCGTGATCTCTAACATTTTTTTTCTCGGGACATTTTTCAGCAAATTAGATTTGGACAATAATAACAAGGTCATTTATACAAACCATCACAATGAAAACAGTGATCTCTAACTTTTTTTTTTCGGGACATTTTCCAGCAAATTAGGCCAATAATAATATGAGTGTCATTTGTACAAACCATCACTCGGGACATTTTCAAGCAAATTAGATTTGGACAATATAAGGGCCATTTATACAAACCATCACTCGGGACATTTTCCAGCAAATAAGATTTGGACAATAATACGAGGATCCATCACTCGGCTGGACAGGAACATATCACTCGTCGAGACAGGGACATTTTCTAGCAAATAAGTTTTGGACAATAATACGAGACTCCATCACTCGGCGGGACAGGGACATTTTCCAGCAAATTGGATTTGGACAATAATACGAGGGTCATTTATACAAATCATCACTATGAAAACAGTTATCTCTAACATTTCTTCTTGGACATTTTCCAGCAAATTAGATTTGGACAATAATATGACGGTCATTTTTAGAAACCATCACTCGGGACTCGGGACATTTTCCAACAACTTAGATTTGGACAATAATATAAGAGTCATTTATACAAACCATCACTTGGGACTCGGGACAATAATACGAGGGTCATTTACACAAACCATCACTATGAAAACAGTGATCTCTAAGATTTGGTCTCGGGACATTTTCCAGCAAATTAGAATTCGACAATAATACAAGTCCTTTATCAAAACACCATTGCAAACATTTAGCCATTTGAAAAACCATCGTATGAAGATACGAGTCTATCAATACAATTAACAGTAAATGTATTAGTCTCCCATGGAGCACCATCTAGCACTCTGTTTTTATATAGATAAGCTCCACCAATTTACACCATAGAAGAATTTTTCCACCAGCAATTAATCCAAACCATAATCACCCTTGATTAGTCAGATCTTTAACTTTTTTAAGGAATTAATATAGCCCTTTAGAATAAACAAAAGTGTTAAAAAAATCAATCAACCTAGAACTAGATCAAACTTTGTCTGTGAGAGTGAATGATTGAAATTGAAGACAACACTTTTGAACAACCAATGAAGGGACAATAATAATATAATTCTATACCTAATCAAGTGATCCACGTAGCAATAACCAATTTACACAGTTTCAGATTCATCATATGCCTAATTATGATAACAACTCAAAATCAAGAAAACTGAAACAAGAGGGAAATATAAAAGCGATCAGAACCTGTCCGGATTCATGAATTACATCAAAGAATATCAGCGGATTGACAGACAATGAATTTCTATCATCACTTTGCTTTTTCTGTAAAATCAATTTCAACCATTTATCAACTGAAACAAAACCAAATGAGGGCTTTATTAAACAAGGGAATACCAGTTGGATCGGGTTATCTTTCGTGGGCCCAACACCTCATATATCTACACATTATTTTTCAATATATATAAAACATTTGATTGTGTTCCAAAAAATAAAATAAAAATATTTGATTTCTATTCATCAACAGTACAAATAACCGTTGATTCCCATAAAAATAATAAATTTAAAAATTGATTGATTATAATATGTTAATAGTGTAAAAAACATGTACACGGTTAGGACATAGTACATAAATTAAATTAAGAGTTTCAATTATATCATTTTAACAAAATTTATTTTATTAGTAATTTTACATTTAGTTATATCATTTCAAATTAGATTAAACTGCAATTGTTTATTCCTTATATTTACTTCTAATTCGTATGAGTTCATTAACTAAAAAATATATATTATCTTTGATCGCACGATCGTAAGATTTGTCACGACCAACCGCACCGGTTGAAGGAGAAGGGGTAGCAAGAATCGATGTCAAAGTAAGAAAAGGCGAGAGAGCAAGTAAAGACGGGAGAATGAATGTGTTACCTGACCCTCTCGTATGTGAGGGTATTTATAGACCCCCAACGCTGTGCCAAGATCCAGTTAGTGGGTGGTGGATCCGAGCCCACTAACGGATTGTCAGGACTTGCGTGTGCAAGGAGTCCAGCACGTGGCCTCCTCCCTGATTTACCGCTCCGTGATACGCAGGTGGCTTGACCCAATATTTATGGAGGGCAGGTGACGGTTACGTTGCGGGAACGTAGGCCACTTTAACCAATTCTAAGACATCATTTGAATAGTTTCTAGTTGATCTTCGATGGTGGTGTCTTTGTTCTAAATATCTTATCATTCCGACCTTTCGAAACTAACCAAATGCAAGCAAATCAGATAGTTTTGAAACTCTTTTTCCCCTTCTAATATCCAATAGATACTTTCAACCACCAAAAGATTGCATTCCTAACCTCTGCCTATTTTGAACTATCAGAGAAAATGTGAGAAACTTTATCTTCTTTTTAGCATCCGAACGAACACGCAACTTGAGATTCATCCAAGACCCCCATTTTGACAAGATTGTCTTTTATAGGGACTTTATTTTGCCATATTCTCCAAACAACTGTCCATACTTTAAGCAGGATCAGATTACTCCACGTGACTGCAAAATTCCTCATACTATCTCTTGTGCTTTCCATCAAAGTAGAGGAATAGACTTCCTTTAGCTATTTTACCCCAATTCCACTTATCTTCAGAATCTTCCTTCAGAATAATTCTTTGAGCTTTCTCGTTCATTTCTTCTTCAAGCCTTCTTTCCTTTTAAATCAAGGTTCTTTTCCACCTGATGTTCCAAATTCTATTTTCTCCACCTTTCACTTATTCCTTAAATGAAGCATCTTTTTTCTCAATAAAATCAAACAGTCTCGCAAACCTATTCTTCAAGATTATTCCCTCTGTCCAAGGATCGGTTTAGAAATGCGATCCAGTTCCGCTTTCTAATTTCATGCACAACATTTAAAAGAACCAATGTAATTTAAAGCCCCACACCCCAGTTTCTACCTTTTTTAAGTTCTATCAACAAGCCAAACTTGTTCTCTTAGTTTTATTCACTCTACCATTGATTTCTCCAATTTACTTTTTAAAACCTTAACCCACAAACTTTGTTTCTTTGTAAGTAATCTCATTTATACAAACCATCACAATGAAAACAGTGATCTCTAACGTTTTTTTTTTGGGGACATTTTCCAGCAAATTAGATTTGGCCAATAATAATATTAGGGTCATTTGTACAAACCATCACTCAGGACATTTTCCAGCAGATTAGATTTGGACAATATAAGGGTCATTTATACAAACCATCACTCGGGACATTTTCCAGCAAAAAAGATTCGGACAATAATACGAGGTTCTGTCACTCGGCTGGACAGGGACATATCACTCGTCGGGACAGGGACATTTTCTAGCAAATAAGATTTGGACAACAATACGAGACTCCAGCACTCGGCGGGACAGGGACATTTTCCAGCAAATTGGATTTGGACAATAAAATGAGGGTCATTTATACAAATCATCATTATGAAAACAGTGATCTCTAACATTTTTCTTGGACATTTTCTAGCAAATTAGATTTGGACAATAATATGACGATCATTTATAGAAACCATCACTCGGGACTCTGGACATTTTCCGACAACGTAGATTTGGACAATAGTATAAGGGTCATTTATACAAACCATCACTCGGGACATTTTCCAACAAATTAGATTTGAACAATAATATAAGGGTCATTTATACAAACTATCACTATGAAAACAGTGATCTCTAGCAAATTAGAGATCTCCCGGCATTTGGTCTCCCGGCATTTTCTAGCAAATTAGAATTCGACAATTAATACGAGTCCTTTATCTAAACACCGTTGCAAACATTTAATCATTTGACTAACCATCGTATGAAAATAAGAGACTATCAGTATCAAGTTTTGAACAAAATCTGCCTTCAACCCTTGTTCTTGTTCATCCTGCTCAACACCATCAGTCCAGCACCCGCAGAGGCAAAACCAGTAGCATTCATTCAGCAACAAATTTAACCAGAGACTTTACATACACCTTGTTTCAATCACTATCTATATCTAAAACTTTTTCATTGGTGGTTCAGCACTTAAATATAATTTGCAAGAACCATACCTTTTTGCACTATGAATGTTTATATGATCCTTGATTCCGAGGCTGGACTTTTCATCTGTATGGCTACTGTTAGTTAGGAATGGGCACGTTGTAGACGAACGGTGACAAAAGCGGATAGGCAATCGATTCTTGTTTGTTTCCCCTGCCAGCTAGATTCTTGCCAGATATTGCTGAATTACCGGGACAAACGCTAGATTTCTCAGATTTCCATCCCCACTATAGATCAAAATTTCAATTTATTACCTTTAGAAAAATAATCAAGGAATGTTATTAAATCAAACCAAGCCGTTTTGAGGTCGTGCGAGGCAAACTATGGCACATGCCAGAAATTTGTCTCGAATAAATGTGACAGAATAGGGTCTCATAAAATGTTTGTGGCACTTAAATTCTAGTTGAATAAGGTCTCTATCAATTTTGTTGCAACTAATCTATAAAGGGCCTCTAAAAACTTGAGACGGCACCGACTCAAAATATGTTGGATTTAAAACATACCATTCACAAAGTTGAATGTGTAAATTGTGTGATTGCATCATTTTCTAAATCTTGTTCACACGCGGCACAAACCTGGTGAAGGCAAATAGAATCATAAATTTTAACAGTTGTTTACTTGCATAAAATGTATGGAAATTTCAAAGATGCCATAAAAATTTAGGAAACAGAAAGGCTATACCATATAATTTAGAGTAGAGCAATGATCCTCTTGGAAATCCGAGGAGGGCAGAGGAAGTTGAATTTCAAAATCACAAAAAGGACATCTGAGACGAGATTGGTAATCATCGAACATGTCAGCGTAATCCACTATTCTAATTGGTTCCACGGTGAAACCAACATATGCCAAAGACTACCATCACTTGTCCCTAACATGTCTCTTAATGCAAACCAGTGCATTATATCAACACATTGAGAAATTGACTATTTTAAATTTAAGCATATTATGTAGTTTTCTGTCAAGTTGATCAATATATAGATAGTTGTAAATAAAATAAAGCATGTTGTACACAATTAAAAGATGCATAAACATGAATTAAAAAAGTAACTGACATAAAACTCAAAATTTCAAAATCTCAATTCAAACTAACAAAGCATGGTACATAGTTGCACACAATTGCTGAATTTTTTTTTTCAAATCATCGAGATTGCAGATAGTAATGACTCCCTCTTTCCCTCCATCCCTTATTGTAAGAAAAATAGGTAGTGTATTTTATCTGTCCATTATGTGTATGAATGTTCCAAAAATAACCTTATGTATATAAATAACCTTACGTATATGAATGTGTTTGGCGGTGACTTTTCATGAAAAGAAAATTAGTAATTGGTTAGAATCATAAGCATAATGTAATTCTAAGAAAATTCACCTGCACAAGCTCATCAGAACAAAAGGATAGAGGCACATGTTCATCCTTAAAAATTCGAATTTGAGTCCCAGTTTCACTGTGTATAGTCTGAGCTATCGGCCTGCCTTTTTCGAGAACACAGCCTATCTGATCAGCCGACACTAACATAGAGGCACAAGGTGACAGTTTAAAGACGTTGCATCGTCTTTGCCCATCTATTCCACTTGATACAAATTCTTGTGAAGAATTTATCAACTTTTGCTGCATTTAAAAAGATTCCTTCTAACGAGTGTCAGCACCATAGGTTCAGATGAAAACTTGTAAAAGTGATTATTTTGTGTAAAAAACTGTAATATGTGGGCTTTAGATTCTGTTTAGACATTCTAATAATTTCTTTATCAATCAACAGAAGATATTTAGCATTAAACTAGATGACAGTTTTCCAAGTCCTTAAATCAGACAAACAAAACTTATATAAGTTAGCTAACATTCCAAGACAGTTAATACTTAATAAGCAGGTCTGACGAATAATATTATAATTATAATTCCCTTTATAGGGATAATTTCTTCAATGCCATAAGAGGGCAGTAGTCTCTAATAAGAAATAAATTTGATAATGGAAAAGAAGACCATTAAAAATTTATAAGCTGACTTTTAAGAGCCTTGCATTCTTGTATAATTTCATCCTCATCGAGAAGTTCCTCCAAAGTGAAATTCTCACTATCCAAAATGGTCTACACCTGCAGGATAATTATACACCAAATAACAGTTAAATCAACACTCCAACAGGTATCTAAATTCCAAAATTAAAGTTAAATCAAAGAATAATTATACACCAAATAACAGTTAAATGAACACTCCAACAGGTATCTAAATTCCAAATTTAAAGTTAAATCAAAGAAACATTAGGGTATTCCAGCCCCCACAGAAACATCAATCAATAAATATAACCCGAGTTGCGGAAAATAGCAAAATGCCAAAACTTCCCTATGTGAAAACAGCAGTGTTCAGCCAAAACTTTCGTTGTTTGGTTTCTAATGCCACCCAGCAGTTGTTATAATGCATTGCAGAACTAACAACTTTTTTGGTCCATAAATCTGTCTAAAATGATAAGAAGATCCTTGCAATATAATCAGATTTATCATCTTCAGCCTAAATCAATACAGCTCAGAAAACCAATACCGTAAGAACCCCCCCAATCTCACCATTGAACATACCTTGAGGCAAATAGCGACGTTGGTGGCGAAATACCTTATAAATTGTGTTATGTTTGCGATGAAAATTTTGTTTTTTTTGTTTTCTTCTATTATCATTTGTAATCTGGTTCGGACATTCGAATTGTTGTTTTGACAATTTGGTTTTACCTCAAACGTTTTAGCTTTTTATGTGGATATTGATTATATATCAATTTTTTTAGAAAAATCGATAACATTATATTACAGAAAAAGTGTAACGCATAAGATATGCCATTAGAATACAACTCCCATGCATGACATATCACTACCAAAAGCAAAACAAATTAGGAGTTACAGCTTGTCCACTTCCATCAACATTGTAAGAAGTCAAATGGATTTAATATCCAATTAACAAGAGGGTGATTAAAAATCCAAGAGCTTTACACTTTAACCAATTCTAAGACATCATTTGAATAGTTTCTAGTTGATCTTTGACAGTGGTGTCTTTGTTCTAAATATCTTATCATTCGCACCTTTCCAAATGGACCAAATGCAAGCAAACCAGATAATTTTGAAACTCTTTTTCCCCTTCTGATATCCAATATACCCCCAAAACTGTCTAGATTTTCCCAAAGTTGAATTATGTATTGATGTAGATACTTTCAGCCACCAAAAGATTGCATTCCAAACTTTGCCTATTTTGGACAATCAAAGAAAATATGAGAAACATTATCTTCTTTTCTGCATCCGTAACATTTAACTTGAGATTCATCCAGAACACCCCTTTTGACCAGATTGTCTTTTGCAGGGACTTTATTTTGCCATACTCACCAAACTAGTGTCAATACTTTAAGCGGGATCGAATTACTCCATGTGGCTGGAAAATTCCTCATACCGTGTCTCACGCTTTCCATCAAAGTTGAGGAGTAAGCTTCCTTTACTGAATAAATCTATTTTACCCCAATTCCACTTATCTTCGGAATCTTCCTTCAGCACAATCTTTATAAGACGCAAAGCACCAATAAAAACTTCAAACTTCCACAGGCAGCACACAAGCAGAACCAAAGCCGAAAATGAACCTCACCAACTAGATGTTACCTAAATACTGCTGACAGAAGCTCCCAAAACGACCGACAAAATAAACACGTAATGTGTAAAAGACATATTTTTCTGCTTTCCAATCCTCCACCCCATAAGAAATTTTTAGAGATTCCACACTAGAAATAATACTTGACAGGGCCTTGAAGAAAGATAAAAAATAAACACGTAATGTGTAAAAGACATATTTTAGAAGGATGCCTCGGAAGGTGCATCAAATCTATCGAAAATGAAGTATATCACTTCCATACGAACTCACTTTCAGATTCTTTATTAATCCTAGGTTTTACCCGTTCACAAGTTGTCTTTTTGGCAAGCATACACATATACCTCCATATAGTATTATTATTATTAGGTTTCTTACTTTACCTAAGTTATCCCATTATTAATCGAATTGCCATGGTTCATGCTCCAAGTACATATATGTTCTTATAACCAACTAGGATTTCGTATATCGCTTCTAGATAGTCTCCAAGTTTTTCGTTTTTCGTCAACTTCCTTAGACAACAAAAGCACACCGCTCAATCATATAAGGCAATACTTTAATAAGTACTTAGTTTCCCTCCAGAGTACTTATCAGTTAGTTAGATAGGATTACCTACTCACACTAGATAAACTGACAGTTTTCTTCTTCACACTTGTGATACTTGCTGAATCTTTGACAGAACATCCAATCATGTCATCCAAAATAATCCAGGTTGGGCTGTGGATTAACCTTTAAACTTAACTCTGGAGAGTACACTGTTGTACCCCAAAATTCGCCTTCTTCATTTTTTATGTATAAATAATTGACTTACACTTAATCAATAGGTGCATCACATGCATATCATTTGTGCATTAACCATGGGATCAGGATTTTCCGATTATGAGAGTATACACTATTCTAAACAAGAGGTTTGATTCTCAAAAGCTGAATATTTGAGGTTCTGATATTTCGAGTTCCGTCTTAATATACAAGATGTGTGCATCCAAAAGCTTCTATTTATCTCTCGAGAATCACACTTTTGGAGTTCTGATTTCTTATTCTGAGTATATTGATTAAGGGTTTCAAGTAAGAGCAGGTTGTGGTCGAATATGTGAGTCCAAATTGATTCTATGGTCTTCTGTGAGTCTTAAAGTATTTACATATGGCTTATCGATCCACGTGATTCATCAGAAAATTAAGAGCGGACAGATAAAGAGAGATTTGGGTATGCATACTGAAAAGTCAACAACAGACAAAGTTTGACCGGTTGGAATTTCTGCTCAAAATTATTGTCAAAAGTCGACATTTGAGAAAATGTGACCGTTTGTTGAGGAAAGTCAGAAGAGCCGGGTGAAAACAAGATTTCTTGCAGTTTAAGTAATCTTGGACTTAGAAATCTTTTCTAAGTTTTGAAGACTTTATGTTCCCGGAGCCATATTGTTGACTCTCTATCTCACTCGTCTGTGGTCGGAAGTTTGTGAATTGGCATTCGTTAGAAAGAGTGCATTTCGTACTCCGAATTGGTCCTTGTGAAGATTTCTCTAAAAATGCTCGGATTTCGAGTTATGAGACTCCGAAGTTTAATATTCATAACTTTTGAAGTTCATACTTGGTGAAATTTTGAGTATTTTTCAACATGTTTAAGTGCTCGACTTTGGAGGTATTTTACACGTGTTTCCAAGCGTCGTTTTGCGTCGAGTTCAAAATCAAAGTTATTAATTTCGCAGCAATCTACAACTTTGCTGAAGGAATCGAATTAATTCGGGACTCTGATCAAAAGTTATGAAGTTACAAATTCATCATGTGTGCAAAGTCCGACACTTAGTGAAATTTTTAAGTATTTGTTGTGTGGTCAAATCGACGACTTTGGGTTCAATTTTCTCATAGCTATCGACTCCGAATTAAAAAATGTTCAACTGAAAAGTTGTTCGTCTCGCGGCAGTTTACAACTTTGTTGAAGGAATCAAATTCATTCGGGACTCGGATCAAAATTTACAAAGCCTCGAAAATAAGAATTCATCATGTTCGCAATATTCAAAATTGTTGTGCGATGTTCGAGATTTTTTTATCATTGATTCGATCGCCGCATGGAAAAACTCTGAACCTAAAAGTTGGAGTTTGTCATGTCCTCTATAAGTTTCGTTCATAAACTGTTTCGTTTCGGATGTCGCAGCAAAATATACGAAGCCTCGAAGTGGTTAGGTTGAAGTTATGCAAAATGGCACATGCACTTTTGCCATGCATACGAGAGCATTTTCTCAAACAGTTGTTATGCGCATGTTCGAGGCTGTTTTTATCATCGATTCGATCACCGTATGGAAAAATGCTGAACATGAAATTTGGAGTTTGTCATGTCCTCTAAAAGTCTCGTTCAAGAATTATTTCGTTTCGAACGTCGCAGCGAAAAATATGGAGCCTCAAAGTTATTGGTTTGAAGTTGACAAATAGTGAGGTGGTACGTTGGGGACCTGCCCAGCCAAGCCAAGACTTTCATCAAACAGTCGTGTGACAAAGTTCAAGTCCATTTTTCTCCGTGATTAAGGCTCCGTTTAAATTGGCAATGAGATGCAAAGTTGTTCTATTATACGAGCTCTTTCCAATGGCGCCGAGTTTGGATCATTTGGTCGAGTATCGAAGGAGTTATAGGGTCGTAAAGTAGCATACTCAGAATGAGTTGGTGGTTAGCAAGGCTTTAGAGTAATTGCTGATTTTGCAACCAGTTTCGATGCCGCGACCTCAAAGCCATTTTCAAGCATGCTACGGGCATCGGTTCGAAACACTTTCAACACGAAATTCGTTCACTCTAATCACCTCTACAATTTTCTTCTCGAGACTTTATCCAAAGTATGCTTGTACTGTGAGATACGGGGCGTGAAATGGTGCGAAGTCGATAATTTGATATTTTGGATTTATTAATAATTGGAGGTTGTTTTACTACTTTTGGCCATGCATTTATTTTAGTGTATGCGTATGGTACAAGAAGGCAAGAAATAGAAACTACAATAACCTCTCGACGACCTCTCTTAGAAGATCCATCAAATCAAAAATTGTAAAAAAAATACTTATTTTCTCACCCCCTCTATCCATTGTGTACATATACTCTTTTATCACACGTATACAAATTTTCAAAAAGGTTCATACAGAGTACCGTAGATGCTTTGAATGTCTAACACCTTTCCTTAGCATAACTAACCCCCGATCCTAGATCTCTGATTTTTTTAGAATTTTAGTCGCTCTTTTTCCTAGTCTTTTGGATAAAATAAAAACGCGGTGGCGACTTCATTGTTTATTATTTTTCGAGTTGAGTCAATTCAATGGCTTACACTCGTAGTTTTTACCGCTACAAGTTGAATGTTGTACCGCTTGCCCAGGTCAATTTTAACGTGCCCCTAAATGGATAATTATTTTATTTGCTAAAATTCCAAATATGTAACAATCACTAATTTTTAATAACACATATTTTTAATACATATTATTAATAAAATTATTCATATTGACAATAAGATAATAAAATGTTAGTAAAAATGTGATGACCTAAGCATAAATCAATATTAGTAAAAAAGAGCACAAATGAAATGACCTAAAAAATCAAAATAATCTCTTTTTGATTATTGGGTCACCTGAAAACCTATTTAAAAATTCAATTTATTTAATCTTTTTTCTAATTTATATGCATGTATAAATCAATCTATTTAATATTTTTTTTCTAATATATATGTCTATATAACTCATCCTATTTAGTCATTTTTAATATATATGCATACATTAACATGGATATTTAGATTATTTTTAATATATATGTGAAAATATAGGTTGTCTATAAAATTTCGTAAATTTTTTAATAATTAAATAGACTTTTCAAAAATTCTAAACCTACATTTTTATTTAAATATGTCTGATGTGTCCTTAAATAAATTAGACTATAGTTTGTTGTAGGTCCTGAAGTATTCTCATCCCTAACTAAGAAGTATCTCCATCAACATACCAATTCTTTTCTATTCAGGTACGTAATACTAGACTTAAAAAAAAGAGAGAGAGAGAAAAGAAGATAATATATATTGTATTATGTTTTTAAAGTGTACATTCACAATGATAGACGAGAGCGAGAAACGGGCGACGGGCATGGCCCTGACCATCCAAGTGCCATACATACAAGAATACATATTCAGCTGCTACTATAAAAGAATAATAGAACAACAATTAACACTTAAAAATAATTCTGTCCATTGTAAAAGACCTAGATACAGAACAGCTTCAAAACAGGTCAAACTGTTGGGCTCATGATAGGAGGAACAAAGCACCAGTTACCAAAAGATGTCGGTGACAGCAAATTCATTTCCAACAAACCAGGACTAATCACCCGATCATCCTTACACTTCTTTTCAGAATACTCAGCTTGAAAGTAGTTATACCAGTTGTTAGGAGTACTCACTGCCACTGGCACCAATGAAGGGGATACTTCCACGGTATTGACCATGCTGTTGGGAAACAATTGTATTGGGAGAGAAGGAGCGGTGTTATGGGAGATGTTATGGTCTGTGCTTTGAAGGTTGTGTTGATCAGGCTGTGGAGGTGTGAACTGAGGTGCACAAGTGAGGGACTGAACAAGTTCTTTGAAGTTTATAGGTTCTACTTTGTATATTCTGACAGGTGTTGGTGGCATAGGTGCTATAGGCGTTTTCTTCCATTTCTTTACTGGTGTCTTTCTTACTGAATGAAGCCAAGAGTATTTGGATTGAAAAGGGTATTGATTATGTTTGATTGATCCATTTTGTTTCTTGGTGTTTTGGGATATGTATGGAGAATTATTAGTTGAAGAATATGAACTGGAATAAGATTCCATTTAGTTTCTCTTGTTTAAATAAAGATAGAAGTTATTATGATTGAAGAGACTAGAAAGTTAGTTACTATTATGTTGTGATATCTATTTAGCTATTTATAGATGAAGGAAATAATAATTGAAGAGGGAGAAATATTTGAATTTCAATTAAGGCTAACGACCTAAGGCTTTGGTGTAAGACTTGCAAATCAGGAATGAATGAAAATGGGAGCTTTGTTTTTGTCTTTACCGTCGGCGGATGGATGCATCATGTAATGCAAGTAGTAATGAAATAATATAAAAATGAGGGAATGGAATTTTCTTAAACAATAATTTAACTTGGATATATAATATATTAAACAAAGCCTCCATATTTGTCTTTGTTCTAAAAGTCAGAACATTTATTTATATAAAGTCAAAGTAATGAAGGGTGAGTGACAAGAAGATTATATCTGGATGGGAGATTCAACTCAAGATGAATTGAGTTTTGAGTGTATGACTATGGAAAAAAATTTAGTATACACAAATACAATATTTGGTTTTATAAATAGTCAATTGCATTTTTTTTACTAATTAAAAAATAAAAGAAAATATTTTATGTCCTTATTCATAATTTGAACGAATCATATGATATTAATTTAAAATAAATTAATTTTAAATAAATTAAATATTTTTTTATTTTTAGTGATTGTTTGTAATAATAAGGATTTATATCCATTTACATGTAAGTTTTTCTCATGACTATGACATTAACGAATTGTTGAAAGTAATTCTTTGTGTCGAAGCAGTTTGCTCGATAGAGACAAAAAGAGTGTTGAAAAAATTTGATTTGATTTATAAGTGTGCAAATAATTTGTTACACGCATATTTGTTTTAGATCTAAAAAGTAAAGATTTGATTTAGGTCCAAAATAGATAGTTTTGATTTAATTCCAAATTAAGTATTTTGGACTTTTATAGTTTTGGGTTTAGGCTTAGACAACAAGCTAACCTAAATCTATAAATAGTGGAAGCAACCCCTAATCAATCAAGTCATTCACATAATTTTGCAGTTGTAAATTGAATAAGAAGTTTTCTTAAATTTGTGGACAGAGAGAAACTCTGCAGAAAATTATTGTCTTTCTTTTCTTCTTTAAGTGTTCTTTTCATTGTCATTGTTGTGGTGACAAAAATCTTGTTCATCAAGATTGATAGAAATTCATCATAGAGTTTGATGGTTTTTCAACATCTCTTATCAAGAGCTCCGATTAAGCAATCAAGGGAAGAAGTAGAAAATCAATGGCAAACGTTCGTCAACAAAATCCCCCATTTTCTTTGTTCGAGTCTTTTAACCAGCTCAATCATTAGTGATGGTCTCCCCAAAGTCTTAGTCTAAATAACAAAATTAACTTTAATTAATAAAATATATTATGAATCAAAATATAACTTAAAAAGTGGTCATATTTACCATGCGTTGAACATACTCTGCAGTACTTATACTTCCAACTGCATTAACACAACCCTCTTTTTCAGATACCCTCATCTTAAATTTTTTCAGATTTAGCCTGAACTTCTGGTGACTCCCAATATTTAAGAAGTTCCTCAAAAACCTCTTTGCCTATCCAATTGGGATGGATACTCTGAATTTCCCAACACTCTCTAACACGACGTGTTATGCCACAAAGTTGTCTTGAGATTCTGCCATTATAAATTTTTTTAATCATCTTCTCATTCAATACGTCCCCCACACATTTTTCCTGCAATGTTCTATGAAATTAAAATAAATAGTTAGATAATTATAATGAAAAGTCATTTAAATAAAAATAACTAAAAAAATAAATTAATTATACCTTAAATTTGTTAAACCAAACTTCTTTATTTTTAACGTCTTTAAAAGTCCTCCAAAATTGTCTATACATCTGATGAATTATATAATCTATAACCTTGACCGCAATTCATCTCAGCGAGAAACTAAACAACAATAGTTTGAATTAGCAATATTAAATATAAATTTATATTAAAAATGAAAATTCACCGAAAGCAAAAACATCCTCAACCATCTCACTGATCAGATTAAAGTTTTCCTCATATTCCGCAGATGGTCGATTACTTGAAGCATGCATATTGCTAGTATCTAGTGTAACATCCTAAATTCTCCGGCGATTAATAATATTAAAATCAGAGTAATCTTTTTCTTTTGCAACGCATTTAGGATGCTACATAATATAAATCATAATTTGCTCAATCAAGTGGATACATAACACCTTCTTGGAATAAACATAATAATATACTCTCAAATAAAACAACTTCATTAAAGCAACATAATTAGTTCAAATTCAACAAAATAACTTTCACATAAAAAGGAATCACAAACGAACATTTTGGAGTGTAAACTACTCCATAAGGAATCACCAAAAACAAAGCAAAGTAAATTAAAGCGTTTATCCCCAATCCAATGTTACGTATCCAAGCATAATGCTGACTCTAGACAGAACAAAAGAGCAACTTATTCTAACTCTGTAACTCAGACTACTCCTGATTATCTGCACGTTACCTACATAGAGGCAACATTCAAACAGAAGGGGTAAGATATCACAATAATATAAAGAACAATATAATTATAAGTATATGGAAATATGTCATGCGTAGTTATTATATTCACTTGTCACAACATTGCATCATAATTAGAATTAATAACCGTAAACAGCCATATATCACAATATTATGCCAACAATAGAACATGCAATGAGACACAACACTGACTTTATGCATGTGGTACCGAGATCACTACCAAATCCACTATATCTAGGATCAGAGTCACCATTTTTATGAAAAAATTGATTCACCTCACTATTGATCTATGTAACACCCGGAAAATCATTTAATTACTTAAAATGAAGTATTAAGAAAATATTTGTTGGAATTTAGTCGAAGAAGAAATTATCGGAATAATTATAAGGGATGTTAACGGATTTATAAGTCGGTTTAAGAGGATTAAGTGAATAATTAGTTTAGTCGGAGAATTATTATTATGAGTAGAAATTAATTAACTAGGATATTTAGTGAGTTTTATTATAATGTGAGAAATAGAATGAGAAGTATTATTTAATTGGCCAAATAGAATATATGATATAATAATATTTGAATTATTAAAGGAGTAGAATAATTAATTAATTATTAATAGAGTATGATATTAGGGAGTATATAAAGGAAGGAAATATTAGAAAATAGGGTTTGTACGTGAGAAGAGGAAAACCAATTGAAGAAGGTGGAGGCACAAAGGCTAGGAGAGGATACCGGAAGTGCATAATCGGAACCGGAAAATAGGAATTCGATCGGAGTTATAACCATCGTCAAATTTAAGGTAAGGGGTGGGGTTCTAACTTTCTAAACGGGATTATGATAAATCGTATGTGGGGATGAATTGTATGAAATTATATGTGTTTGTGTAGATCTTATGTGAATTAAATGATTAATATTATGGTAGTGTTGCTGGTGTTAATCGAAGGATAGAAATAATGGTGATGTACAGAATTAATTACACTGATCGATTGAAAAAGGGAGTGGTTACAGGGGTGGGACGGGCGTCCCCTACACCATTGGGAGAGGAGGCGGACGCCTCCTGGGAACAAAACAAGAAGGAGACGGAGGTCCTAGAGGTGGGGGCGGGCGCCCTCTAGGTGCCTTAGAAGTGGAGGTGGGCGCCTCCCTTGGAGAAGAGTGGGGGGCGATCGTTCCAGGCTAGAGTGGGACCACTTGTCCTTGTTTTTCTGTGTTATTCGTGTAGTTTTCTATGATTTCATTTTGGCCACTTGATTAACAGGTTTGATGAGTCATAAGATGTTATTTAAACCAATTAAATGTGTTAGTAATTAAATGATAATACTGCAAGAAGTAGCAAATGGAATAATAAGAATACTACTATTATTAGCCAAGGCAGTTGGATTTAGTAATAGTACTGATAAGAATTAATAGCAGCAAGAATAAAATATAGTAACAGGAACATAATTAGATAATGGCAGAATGTTAGTTGGTAGTAAAAAACACAAGTACAAGTAATCTAGTTGCAATATAAATTAAATACAAGGAAGATGGAATGTTAGTAGTATAGTTAGCAAATGGCAATATAATTCTGGAAATAATAAAAATAATACTTAAAGGCAGTACCAAAATTAACCGAGTTAGCGAGTTAAGCGATATAATTAGTTGTCCAAAATTAATTAAAAAAATGGTTAGAATGATTTGTATATTTTAGTAGATGATTGTGATTGTTTATTTTGTTGAATTTGTGTGAAGGTATTGTGTTGTAGATTTGTTTGCGAATAATTAGCGATGAATATGTTGTTGTATGTTGAATTATGTGAAGTTGCAGGATATTTTCAATGACGATAATTACCTCTGATTATTAGTAATAATAGTGATATAGGCGTATGTCTTGTGAAGTGAATTTATGTTGTTATTTATACGTTGTTAGCATCGCATTTCATTTTGCATTTGTGAAGGCCTGTATTGGCGGAATTGTGAAGAAGGCTTATGCCTTGTGCCTCTGATAACTGGCAATTAATGAAGGGAGTTTACTCCACCGGTACCACATGCATATGCATTGTTGAGTCTCATTGAAGTCATGTCATTGTTAATTGCGAAGTAATTATATGTTGTTGCTAACGAATGAAGTAGTGTCGTATGGTTGCTGATTGGTAATTTATTGTGACGTGTTATTTGTGATGTGGTAAAATTGTATGATTTAATCCTAATATATTATTTATCATACACCTGTTTATATTGGTAGATATCTCACCCTTTCTATTTTGTTGGCTGTTACCTTTATATTGGTAATGTGCAGGTAACGAGGAGTAAAGAATTTAGTTGCTTATGGTGTCGTCGCTCTGATACGTAGCACTCGGGGGGAATGAACGCATATTTGATTTTATATAGTTTTCCGTTGCATTGTTGATGTTGATACTTTGAGAATTGTTTCCTTGAATTAAGTTGTTGAAAAGATGTTATATTTCGTTTGAAGTTTTAAAATATTATAAATCCGCTGCGTAGTTTTTGAATAAATATGAAGTATTTTTGAAGGATAAATAATTATTATAAATTCCTTGAATTAATAGGTGCTATGTATCCATTATGATATGCTTTTTAAGTTGACGGTTTTGATTATGAATGTAATGCCTCATATTGTTGAAATTTTTGGCACTCTGATTTAAATAAAAAAAACGTTGGATAGAATTGGGGTGTTACAATCTACTGCATCTAAGATCATATCCAACAACAAAGGGAATAAATTGTATTCACCTCGCTCTTATCCACTCCATCTAGGATTATAGCCAACAATAAAAACAACTCAACATGAATGCATGTGACACAACCATGCAATGCAACATACATTGATATCGACATCCATCAATGTGACATGTCATTATCAGCCACCATACAACAACACCTGCTCAACAAACAACAATAGCAATACAACGATATATCAACAAATAACAATATATTTGCATACATCTAACAACACCACATCATGGCAGTATAATTCACAAAATCATATTATCAATTCATCATGTTATATTCAATTATAATGACACGACATTACAACATAGCATTATAATCCACTAAGCATGTATACATATAGTTATCAATCATGTACTTCATTAAACATCATCACTAACAACACATCAACATAATTGCGTTAACATATAAAATGAGAAATTTACACAAAAGGACATAACCCCATAAAATTATTATATACTGTATTTGAAATCATTTTTATAGGATAGATAACGTTCTCACCTTTCCAATGGTCTGAACGATGCGTCAAATGGACACCCGAGTCAAAAGTTATGGATTTTACAAGTTTTCAAAAATATTGTCAAACAGCGAGCAATTAATTGCAATAATAGAGCAATTGATTACACCCTGTTCCAGAGGCCAAAAACCATATTTTTAAGCAGTGCAATTGATTTCTCTTCTGCTGCAATCGATTGCTTATTCAAACCGAAGCAAAAATTCTCCAAAATTGAACTGTGCAATTGATTGCACCTGCACTACAATCGATTCCACCATATGAAAAACAATTTTACGAAATTAGAAAAATAGTAGTGCAAAAACCTTTTCCCCTATCTCAAAAACCCAACTTCATGAAATAATGCACAATCAAACATCAAATTATCATTTCTACCAATCAATTACCACATAATACAAAGCATCAATTCATCGATTATAGCCGATTTCAACAGATTAAATCAAACAACCTACACTAAAAACTAACACGAATATCACCACATACCTACCATTATATTATCTCTTAGAAAGTTGGAACTTCACTCTTATCTTTGGATTGAAGGTTACTCTAAGGTTCCAACAATGGATCTTGCCCTAGTTCTCCTTGTTCCTTCCATTCTCCTATGTCTCTCATTGTTTTCACAGTTGTAACTAATGACAACACTAAACCTCAATTCTCCTTTTAGTCTCTTTTGCCCTTAGGACCCTTAATACTGCTTTTCCTTTTCTAACCCCATCTATGTTACCTAACTTTAGCACATTGTCCTTGTCATACTTCTACTAAATCACCTTATTTTAATTAATTAAACAAAATTAGATAAATTAGTAACAAATTCCTAATTTATTAATAATTCTAAAAATTATTCCTAAATTCAATAATTCATTAATAAACTATCAAATCCAAAACAACTTTCCATATGCCTTAAACCTGATACTACTCCACGCATAGCAATGTCAAAACACACAATTCACCGGATAAACTACAACTACGAAATCAAATAAATAAATTAATATTCGGGGCGTTACATATGGTACGTTACTCGGCAATTCTTCCCCATTATACGTCAAAATCCAATAATTTTCAACGAAACCCCTTCTATGGAAAGGACGTGTTACTTCCCCTGGATCACTAATTATCGGTTTACAATCACATTTCAGATAAGGACACCTAACTCCTCCTTCGCTTCGACAACATTCCTAAGCAAACGCCCACGTGATAAACCGATTAAATCCTTCTATAAAATTGGGTTTAAGTGCACGTCTTCATGAATATATTCTATCGTACATCCAACTACGACGATACCGATAATATTCCATACTGAATATTTTATACAATCATTATATTTTTAATTAAAAATATTAATCAACTTAATAATAAATAAACATATACTATTTAATATAAATTATTCTTAAAAATATTGTTTTTGTTTTAAGCGTTAAAAATATACTATATATAATATTAAACATATTATTTTTGTTTTAACTATTTAATATATATTATTTTTAAATATAATATTTTTGTTTTAACTATTAAACATGTACCATATATATATACATATATTATATATTAAAAAATACTATTAAATATATTATTTTAGTTTTAACTGTTAAACATATACTATATATAAACATAAATATTTTGCTTTTGTTTTACCATAAATATTTAATAAACATTTTGTTTTTATTTTAGTTTAAATAGACATGTATAATATATTCTACTTTTAATATATAGTTTGTTGAAAAAATTATTTTTCTATTTAAAAAATTAATATATTTTATTTTTATAATTTTTTATATATAATTTTTTTTGCAAAATTAATAATATATATATATAACTATTATATTCATCTTAATGTTTTTATTAATATATAATATTTTGTTTTTCATTAAGATACAAATATATACTATTTTTTTTAATATATTCTGCTTTTTTTTAAAATAATATAAAATATGTACTTTTTTTTATTATAAAATAATTTATTAAAAAAAATTATAATCAAAACTGTTCTAATATATATTTATATATATTAGAATAGTTTTGATTATAAATTTTTTTGTTAAATTGTTTTTATTACATATATACTTATATGATATTTTATTTTTAATAATATTTTGTTAATATACATGTAACATCCCAATTTTATCTAAACATGAAAGTAATATAAATTTCTACAACATGAGGAATAATTGTAAATTAGGAATTAGTAGAGAAATTCAAAGAGAATAGTTAGAAGCTAATTAAATGGCATCTTTGTAAATTCTACCTAGTTGTAGGGCAAGTTGGGCAAAGAACAAAGTTGCATGTGACTTAAGGGCATGTTTGGTGGGCTAGTTATTACAAATAAGATTTTTGACAAGAGAATAGAGAGAGAGAAGGAAAAAGAATGAAGCTTGTCATCTTCAAACACCATTTTCGTGTTTCAAGTATAGCCAGCACTAAACCGGCCATAACTCCTAGCTCGTAACTCTGATTCAGGTAATTCTGGACTTTTTGAAAATCTTACGAAATTCCCTTCAATTTGGTATTTTATTCGTTTTCACAGATTTTATATTGAAGGAGAAAACCGCATTTGAAGTTTGGGATTTCTTGCTGAAAAATGGGAAAAGAGGCATTATGGGATTGTTGATGATGAATGTGAAACTTTGATCATGATGAGAGTCCAATGGCAGCAAGCATGACATCCAAACCTCCATTGACCTAAGGTGAGTTTCATTAGTTAGAAATTAGGAGTTTGTGTGATTTTGCATGTTTAGGGAATAAGGGTTAGAGTGTGTAATTGTGAATGCATGCATGTTTCTAGTAGAAATTAACATGTTATTGTAATGTAATTCGTATTGGAATGCTATGGGTTGAAGTCAAATGGAATTAAAAATGGAGTTAGGAACCCCAAGATAGAACTGTTAATGTTTTGGTTTTTCTACAAATCGCACTACGCTCAGCGCACGAGGTCGCGCTCAACGCGCACCCCTGAACGTGGAAAAATATTAATTTGCAGGATCCCGCCGCTCAGCATGATCCCTTGGACAAAATTTATTATTTCCTCCCCAAGTGCAGAATGGTTCTAAGCCTTAGAATC
This sequence comes from Vicia sativa, assembly GCA_021764765.1. NCBI lineage: Eukaryota > Viridiplantae > Streptophyta > Magnoliopsida > Fabales > Fabaceae > Vicia > Vicia sativa. Next base: position 178,111,198 of record CM038796.1, on the reverse strand, counting down.
GTTTGCCTCTACTGTTTCCTCAGTGATATTATGTATAATTAAGTTATAAGGGGATGACTTATGGACAATGGAGAATTATTAATTCGTTAGTATAAGAAGTGTGTTTTAATCATCAATGGATGTAATTACGAGATGGTCAAGAATGTGATTTTTGGTTGACTTTTGATCAAAAAATATATAACATGTGCTTGTGAGAATTGTTTTCCCGTCGTTCTGGTAGAACGTACGGATGATTGGTTTTGATGTGTGCCTTGTGGCTTGAATGTCCATTGTGGTTTTAGAATATGCTTGAATCGGAGTAGGCCTTATACCAGGATGCAAATTGCTTATGACCATGACTAATGCTGAGTGATCATTAGTTCCTGCCTTGCTGAGTGATCTTGGATACCTTGCTGAGTGATTTGGGTATGTCGTACGCGTCTGAGCTACCAAAGGCGATGTGCTTGTGTGGGCCGGTGAAGGAGGGTATTCCACCTTGAACTCGTCTGTATTGCTTGGTATGGTGAGGAGGAAACTGCCATGTAGACAATCCTTGCATACAACTCACCTATAATGGTTACACATAGGCTACACCATTAGACTATCACCCGGTGGGCCATGCGTCGAGAAGGCGATTTCGTGCTTGAGTAATTCATCAACGTGTAGATGACCGACATGGTTGTGACGCCATATAGGCAATGTCACTTCGTGTACTCATCGCAGATGGAGTTTCATATAGGAATGATCTGTTTCATCGTGTGATGGATTGATACGAGTCTCTTGACATTAGGCATTGGGTTTACTCACCGAGGACGTGAATGCGTAACCGTGGTAAAAGTACTAAATTACTCCTTGATTCCTCGCATATGAGTGTGAGTCTGCATATTGTGTTTTGTTGTTTTTGTGTTGTCACCTTCTTGGGTAGTTATGGGACTCTCAATGGTGGTATTACCCATGTTTGTACTTATACAGAGACATGAGGCATAACCCCGGATTCTCGGTGAATCCGTTTTGATGCATGTACCCTGTAGAATCGAGTGAACCCGTAAGATAGGGGAACTCGCTGAGCTTTAGTAATCTCACCATTCTCTTATTATTTTTTTCAAGAACATGTTATAGACAAAAGAATTGTTAGATGATTGGTTTCGAAGACTGCAGATGAGCAGAAGGCAGGAAGACCTCTGTAGATGTATCTTTCCGCTTTGTGATGTTGAAGACAAACTTCCTGGATACATTATGATGAAGATTTATATTGTATTCAGTTTTAAATTCTTGTCTTTTTCATCTAATTGTATGATTCTTGCATCATTTATAGCATCACTACATATTATTATAGACATATATGTATGGGTGTTATATATATATATATATATATATATATATATATATATATATATATATATATATATATATATATATATATATATATATATATATATAAATAATTATTTTTCTAAAATGTTTTAAAAAATAATTCTGTTTTTATTTTGTATACAATATAATTTTGTTTTAAAAAATTTCAATATAAATAAAATAAATATAATTTCAATGATAATATATATTTGTTTTGTTTTTATTAAATAAATTTATTCTGTTTTTAATGACAATAATTTTTTTTTCTAAATTTTAAAATAAAAGTTTTTTTTATATATATATATATATATATTTATAATTATATCTTCTATTTTAAATGTATATTCTGTTTTTAATTAAAATATAATATACTCTATTTTTATAAACAAAAAATATAATATATCTATATTTAAATATGAATAAAATAAAATTATAAATAGATAAATATATATATATATATATATATATATATATATATATATATATATATATATATATATATATATATATATATATATATATATATATATATATATATATATATATATATATATATATATATTTATCTATTTATAATTTTATTTTATTCATATTTAAATATAGATATATTATATTTTTTGTTTATAAAATAGAGTATATTATATTTTTAATTAAAAACAGAATATACATTTAAAATAGAAGATATAATATATATATATATATATATATATATATATATATATATATATATATATATATATATATATATATATATATATATATATATAAGAAATAACGTGATTAAATATAAGAAATTTTGTTAACAATCAAAATACTTTCACCTAAAAAAGTTCAGGTAAAATATATAGTATATTTCTCACATTTGTTCTTCGTGTTGACCTTAAAATTGTCCCAACATTTATGAGACTATTGGTACCTAATAAAAACTTTTAAGGTGAGACTTGTCAAACCTTTATATAAAAGCTAAATTAAATTCACAGATAATATTTTCAAAGTATGTGATACTCAAATTCCATAAAGTCTATTCAATCATATATTGCCATTCTAGACAAAAGCAAACCAGTACTTATATAATTTCATACAAAATCTGTGTAATAATAAAATAGAATTCGAGTATAAAACAATTTGATAACAAAATAATATGGGAATAGAACCACGTAAACAGTAATTTAGTTAGATGAATTGGTCCATTTAAGTTATTTAATTATTGCTGAAAGTATACATTAAACTATTACATTCAAATTTGTCGTGTTCGGAAGGTCGGAGCATATTCTTAATATATTAAAATAAAATACATGTTTAAGCGCCAAATTTTAAATAAAATCTCATCTAAACAGTTTTTGATTATATATATTTTTTTCTTTCTAATAAATATTATTTAATGTATTTATTGATATTTAATATAAATTATTTCAAATTATTATTCAATCATTAATTTTTATATATTTCAATTATTTAATTAATAAAAATAATAATTTATTTTCTCTCGTATAATATTTATTCATAATTTGTTCCGTGTATACACAAGATGAAAATACTAGTTATAATATAAAATAAATGTGTATTGAAGGGTGAGAGTGAGAGAAGAGACGACTATATCTGGATAGAGATTCGAGATGAGTTGAGTGAGGAATTATTAGAGCACTATAAAGCCACCTCATGTTCTGTCGTATTCACTTCTGTCTATTGAAAAGGAAGCACAAGTATTTGCAAACAGCATCGAGAAGAGACCGATTCCAGTCTTAGGCCGCCATATTAGTCTTTCTTTGGATTTCTTATAGAAACTTAAAATTTAGACATGATTTGAAAATGAAAGAAAGTATAGAGAGAAATGAATTGTAATAAAGGGAATTGGCTGATGATAAAATAATAAACAAATGCAAGATTTTTAAATTTTTAACGTGAAATCAAACATTCACTAATTACATTCAATTTTTGGTAAAAACAAGAAGAATGAGTGCATGTCAAATTGCGATGAAAAAGATATTGGTACCGTTAAAAATGAATAGATTATTTACTTAAATCTTGAATCTCTATCCAGATATATTGGAGACGTTTTACAAGTTGTTTATATATATTGATCTTTCATGAGTTTTTCTTAAATTTACGTAGGTTTCTATCTATAAATTTAAGAGTTAGAATTTTTTTTCCAATTCTTAACTTTTTATCTCCAATCCAATTCTTCTCTTTACTTCACAACAACAATTCACTGACTTATTCACTAAGCCATTAGACACCATACCTTTTTTAATCAATGTAACTAAATTTGGATTTCATTCCATCTACCACAAAATTAGAGAATTTCTCAAATATATCATAAGTGTTTCTTAAATACCACGTAAAATTCTAAAAATATCTTTAAAAATTAAAAATATATTTCTAATGCGCACTCAGACATATATAGAATTCATTCAATTTTGAGATTCACTTCATTTTATAGTAAAATTAAAAATGTATTTTCGGTATAAACTAAAAATACATTTTCGATTTCTAATTAGAAAAAGAGGGTACCTTGATCATCAGGAGAACAGTAAGTAACTCTATTAAAAACCGAAAATATATTTCTAATTTATATCAGAAATATATTTTCAATCTTTATAAAAGTATTTTTTTTTTAAAAGAGAGTGCATTCCGAAAATACAGTTGTAAGAGACATTTTTTATTTTTCATTTTTCATAAGTTAACATAAGAAATATATAGGCTTTATTCTTCTTTAGAGCTTTACTAAAAATTTTATCCTAATTTTGATACCTCTACATTTATTCTCATACCTCTACAATTTTGATATTTGGACGAAATTGCCTTTGTATAAATACTAATTGCATTTTTTTTTTTACTTTTACTATTTTAACTTCTGTAAAACGAGAGAAAGAGAATTTTTTTGACAAATCGGAGAACCCAACAAGTCCCCATCTGGTTCTTTATTTTACACTCCGGAGGACACAAGAGTAAGTTTTCCGATTTGACATAAATGAAATTATACAAACCGGATAACACATTAAGAGGTTATCCGGTGTGTTTTTGAAAATTTTAGAACACCCCGGAACTAACGTTAAGGGGTTATCCGGTTTGCTTTGGAAACACTCCTGATCTAACGTTATGGGGTTATTCAGTTTGCTTCCAATCACCTCGGATAACCACTGCTTGGGTTATCCGATTTATTGTTGCGTATTTTAGAAAATGCCCCCTTGGGTTATCCGTTTTTTTGACTTTTTTCTTCAGTGATTCGCAGGCGAGGAGGCGCGGCGGGTGACAATAATGTGCGCAGAAGAATAGAGGAACGACAACGTCGCCGTGAAGCGGAGGATGCAGAGGGACATCGGCCGCCTACAGGGGATCAGGTGCATCCACCTTTTCCAGAAGGACTCACCAATACTTCTCTTTTGGTCAGATATGATGGTCACGTTGCTCGTCATCTTTGATTTGGCGAGGTAAGTTAATCGTTGTCATGTTATTTTGAATAATTTTTATTTGTTAAAATTTATATATTTTATAACATGTTTGGTATAAATTATTTTCAAGAGAGACATCCTAAAAAAGAGTTAAAGGTTGCTGCACATGGCAGCAAATTGATCGGTTGGGTCCACACATGCTTCCTCCTATTATAGAGAACTGATTGTTGAATTCTGGTATATCCTATCTTCAAAGAACTAGTTTGTCGAGGATTGACCAACATCTAGTATCGGCATTTGTAGAGCGATAACATCCTAAAACATCTTCATTTCACATGCCATTTGGTGAGATGACCATTACTTTAGACGATGTTTCATGTCTTCTCCACGTGCCGATTAGGGGTGATTGACCCTGCAGAAGGGTTCACTGATAATGATGCTATTAGATTAGCGATTGATCTTATGGGAGTTTCGTTGGAGGAGATTGCTGACGAGGTCCAATTTTGTAGAGGTCCTTACTACAGATTGAATTGGTTAAAGATTATTTTTGAGCGTCAGCGGGATGCTAACAAGTTTGATTGTGCTGCCAGAGCGTACATGATGTTGTTATTGGGTTGCACCATTCTGACAGATAAGACCTTTACTCTGGTGGAGGCAAAATATTTATCACTATTTAGGGATTTGGATGGATGTGGTAGATACTGTTACAGAACTGCGGCACTGGTTAATCTTTACTGCTATTTAGGTGATGCTTCTTTCTATTCTTACAAACAGTTGGGTGGATATGCCTCTCTATTACAGGTACAATATATATATATATATATATATATATATATATATATATATATATATATATTATTTTTAGTTATTTATGAATTTTATTTATATTATTCATGGTGTGTAACAGTGCTGGATCCACGAGTATGTTCCCTCCATTGGAAAAAGAGGTCTATTTGGGATCTATGGTGTAGGTAGTCCACTTCTGAGGGCGATGAAGTGGTGTTACAAGCAATCCACTACAAAGGTCGATCAGCATAGGGTGCATTTAGATGCATTGACACCGGGTGATGTCATTTGGCGTCCTTTTGAGGATCACCGACATATACGTCCATTTGATGATATATGTCTATACAAGGGTGGTCTGAAATGGTATGGTAATATCTTTGTGACATGTATTATCCCATAACTTATGTATTTTTATCAGACTTATCTATTATTTTGTGCACTCTTTTAATATTTCTACTTTCCATAATCCTAAATATAAAAATTAAAATAAAATCTAAAATATAGCATGAAAGATATATGTCAACTTAATCCAAAATCTAGCATGAAAATCATATGTCAAATGAATACAAAACAAAACAAAGACATCTGAATCCAAAATCTAGCATGAAAGTCATATGTCAAATGAATATAAAACAAAACAAGACATAACAATTATAGTTTAATAATATGTGGTGCTACTACAGGTGTAAGACGCTGCCAATGTTGTAATCGTCTGCCAAATCCTATCATCCAAGAAGTCGCCTCTTTTGTGCGGAATTGTTTCCAAGCCAATGTGACGGGTGACAACGGAAATCCTTCGTTCATGTTTACCTGGTTATAAGTAATTGAACAAATAAGTAAATAAGTATATGCGTAATAAAACAAATAAGTAAAATAAGTATATATGTAACTTAAAAAATAAGTATAAGCGTAACTTAAAAAATAATTACATGTACCCAATGATTTCTATATACAAATCCAATGCAGTAAATGGACACATTAGGTGAATGTGAAGTCGTCATAGGAAATAACGTTAAAGAAGGAAAACCCAAAGCGACAACAATGACATTATACCGATTAGCTATTACATAAGCCATTTTAGGTATTGTTATCCATTTCTCTGGTGGTTGAGGACCTAACTTTGATATCATCAACGAATCTCTCACTATCGAAAAACGAGCTCCAAATAACTTTTCATACATCTTGCTTCTAGGACCTTTAAGTTCATTATCCAAATCACGACGAACAATTGACCATCCATCCGATCCATAACCAGGAAACAGTGCAATGACTCTAAACCCACAATTTTCATCCTTCATCACATCAACAATGTCATCAATAAATGGTCTGATATGTGCTGGAAATTGTGTAATGAATTTACTACATGGTTTCTTCTCAGAGGTTTGAGATAATTGTGAACATACTCTCTTTGAAGACTTTTGGGAGCTCGAGTGCGCTCGATCAACATACTCATGATATGAAGGATCACGATAAACATCATATCCTGCAGGTCTCTTCCCATTCTTCTTTACTCCTCCCTTGGTTTTTATTTTTTCAGGCGGTTGCAACATTTTTGATGTAGTGGGATAAGCAATTTCACACACCCTATGTCTATGCGGAGACAACCATGTATCTTTCACATAATCAATAAATATTGTAAAGTCAACACATGCATGCTCAAGTTGTTGCAACCGTTGTTGATACTCCACCTCATCACTAGCCCTTACAAGTTCATACCACATTTTCTCTATCGACTCACGCATGTCATCTACAACATATTCCTTACACTTCGCTTTCACATTTTTGTTGATGTGAAATCAACAAAGCAAATTGGTTGTTTTTGGAAATACTGTTTCAATTGCTTTCATCAAGGCAAGATCTCTATCAGTCAACACCACTTGTGGCCAAAACCCATCCTTAGTAAATAACTGTTTCAACTTATCCAAAGCCCAACAAAAAATTTCAGTCTGCTCTGATTTCATATATGAAAATGCAACAACAAATGTCAACTCAGTGGATGTCACACGTACTATTTCAAACAGAGTTTGTCTATACTTATTTGTATTATATGTGCTATCCATAATCAACACAACAGGAAACATATTCAACAACTTCACTGATTCTGGATGAGCCCAGAAAATATCCCTCACAACTTCTGAATCATCTTTTTTCCTTCTTTAGTATACATAATCTGATTCCTCTACCAACTTAAACAAATGTTGCATTTCTGTTCTAGGCCCTTTATATCTTTCTGTATTTTACTCTTGTGCTTATATATTTGCGTGATCTGAGTGACATTTTCTGGATCTCGCTCTTGCAATGACAAAAGTATGTGTCTTGGTGGAACATGACGTTTTGTCAAATCAACAATATGTTGTTGTTCTTCTGCATTAAGTCGACTTTCAAAAGGATGCCCTTCAAATGTATCAGGTAACCCATGATTGTGAACTCCACATTTTACATCAATCTTCCATCCAGAACCATCTTTTGACGGTGTTGATCTAATTTTGAACGGACAACCACATTTCTTACTAGCACTCTGTGTTTCACTTTCTCCTTCTTTGTATTTTCCACCTTTATCACAACCAAATATTACTTTATCACTTCTTCCTCTCTTGCCTGTTTTGGTATCTGAACGTGTTATTATAACGATCACTTTATTCCTGATTCCAATCTCCCTAATCCATCTTATCGTCTCTTCTCTTGTAGCAAAACGTTGTGCAGATGTAAACATATCAGTGGTATCTACGCATGTTTGATTTTTATCGCATATTTGAGGAATAACACCTGTTTAACAAAATTAAACAAAATTAAACAAAAAAATAAATAAATAAATAGAAAAACCGCACTGGATAACTACACAACATGTTATCCGGTTGGCATTTTATTACAAACCGGAACTCACACCAAAAGATATCCGGTTGGTTAATGTTGTTAACCGGATAACTTATGACTTGGTTTTTCGGGGAAAAAAGGCAATCCGGATTTAGCTTTACAAGGTTATCCGGTTTATGATAAAATACGTACCGGATTTCTCCATCTTGGGTTATCCAGTTCTTAAATTTCAGGTTCCGCTTGTCTTTTCCGAATGCGTTCAGATGAATAGTGAAAATAGTAAAAAACTCCATAGAAAAATAAAAATAGTAAAAGAATAAAATTGGAATATTAGAAAAATTGTAGGGGTATGGAAATAAGTGTAGGGGTATAGGGTAAAATTTTCAGCTTTACTAATCTTATTGGACCTTATGTTTGTTATTGGGCTTAGTGTGCCTATATATTTGTTTGACCCAATATTAATGGATTATAAATTTTATTTCAAATTGAATAGCTTTTCTTTTTCCCGCAATGCCATGTTTCATTTTTTTTTTTAACCAAACTGCAAGTGTAATATTATTGATAAAAATATTTATATCATCAATACATTTTTTTTCTTCTAATTATAACAAATATTTGTATTATTAGTAGTTTTTTAATTTATAAAAATATTTATATCAATAATAAAAGTACAGTGATATCATAAATTATAAATATAATTTATGCACAATTAACCATTGGTTTTTAAAAAATGTTATAAATTATAAGTATTTAAGCATTATGATATTTTCAATCTCTTATTAATACTTAGAGACAATTTAACTAATTTATAAAATATTAAAATTTAATAAAATAAAAAATATTTAATTTAATTTTATAATTAATTTTAATATAATATAATTAGAGTCACCTTTAATCAACAATGTATTTTTCCCGTATATAAATATTATTTTTGTTTTGACATTAGTTATAAAAAATATTTGTATCAATAGTAAAGTTATTCTCATATATAAAATATTTGAATGAACAATGTGTTCAAAAAAATTTTAAGACAATTTTTATAAAAATATTATTAAAATTTAATTTAAATAAATAATAATTTTCTTAAAATTTAAATTGTACTTAAGAAATAATACTAAAAAATATCTTTAATGTCTTAAAATGTCACCTTAAATTAAAAAAAAAATAGAGAAAATAAACTAAACACAAAAATATAGACTCATTATATATTTGCATAAAATAGAGGAAGTAATGAAAGGAAAAGAAAATGATTGATTTTTAAATAGTGGTTAATCTATTCAAATGAATATAGTTTGGTTACAACTTATTGTTCTCAATTTAAATTACAAGCTTTCAAGCATCTCATGACTTGATTCAAGTACTCCAGTTAATTATCAATACCACTAGCTTTATAAAAGGGACACTTCGTATCAACTATCTTAGAGTTCCGATTTTTAAAGGTGGAGTTAAAGCTTCTTTCTCGGCTCCAATTTTGGACAAAATTCTTTGCAAACTCGCTGCTTGGAAGGGTTCGCTACTTTCTATGGCCGGTAGGATAACTCTTGTTAAGTCTATTATCTATATCATGCTTTCTTACACCATGAATGTTTATTCCTGGTCTGCTTCTTTATTGAGAAGTATTGAAAGGGCATGTAGAAACTTCATTTGGTTAGGGAACATTCATGTAAGGAAATTGTCTATGGTGTCGTGGAAAAGTCTTGTCAACGTATTATGAATGAGGGTCTTGGTATTCGGTCCTTGGTCAGATTAAAGAAGCATCAAATCTCAAGCTAGGCTAGGATTTGATGAAAAATATGAAGAGTTATGATATCCTTCTAAGGGACCGTATTTTTAAAGTGAAAGCTCTGATTGATTAAGTATCATATTCTTGCAACACTTTGGACTGGTATTAACTCATAATTTTTCAATCTCCGCATCAATTCTTCCTGGTCTCTTGGTTCTGGTTGTAACACCCATTTTCTACTTAACATTTATAATAGAATCAGAGTGTCAAAACTTCAAAACATAAACAAGTGTCACATTTCAACTTATTATCAAACACCTGTATTTCATTTAATATAGATACATAACATTCGACTTTCACATCTTATAAGTCATATACAATTTTATTCAACTAAATCAAAACTTTAATTTATAATTATTCGAGAATTATTGTAATGACAACAATTAGAAGCAATTCCAACAACATGTAATAACAACTATTCATCATCTTATAATCACAACAACATAAACATTCCCCCGAGTGCTACGTATCAGAGCAAGACCCTTTGACTTATCATAAAGCGACATACAGACTTCAAGAATTAACTCCAACATCCACAGCTATGCTTGAGTACCTGTCTATTTTCCATGGTAGGGGAAATATCAACAGAAGGGGTGAGATCTCGAAAAATATAAACAAAAGTATGATAATTAATATATTAGACTAGAATCATACAATTTCACTGCCTCACACAACAAATTATACAACAACCACTAGGAACAACTTAATAGCAACAACAACACGTATTAAACAACAACTTGTTAAGCGCCAACTTATCAACGATCAACTTAGTCAAATAACAACTTATTCAAAACATCCACTGCAACGTCTTCAACCACAACGACAACTTAACCATCGACAACAACAACAACAACTTAAACATGCAAATCGAATGCGACTCAACTATGCACATGCATGTGGTACCATTCGGAGTAAAACTCCCAACTTAAAATCATGCCAGGTTTTCGAGGCAATCAACAAGGCATACACCTTCAACGTGGTGCCATTAAGGCCAAGACATAAGTCTTCAACTTTCAACGTGGTGTCATCAAGGCTAACTTAATCATGCAAATGTTATGTATGCGACAACAACCACAACATCAATTTATTCAACGCAACAAAACCACGACAAAATACGACAACATCAACTTAAACAACAGCAACTTAAACATGCATCAATTGCATCAACTTAAATCAACATTGGTCATACGACCTACAACGCAAACATGTCCGAACATCGGGACAATCCAACTTACTTGGTTGTACCTGTAAATCAACATATTCAACATCGTCTCGACGAAACAAACCAACCAAGATCACTTACTAATAATTATAGACTACTCCGACAATTTTCAATTAATCTCGGACAACTAATTATACCGCTTAATTTACTACTTCAGCTAATTCGGTACTGTTTTTAAGCATTTCTATTATTATCAATTATTACAGTGTTCCTGTCTAATTATATTGCTGATATAATTATTTTACTGTATCTAAAGTTACACTGTTATCAAAATTCCGGCTTTTCTGTTGGCATATTACTATTTGCTCCAGACCTTCTACTTAATCATGTTTATGTGTTTTTCTGATAAACTATAATGTAACATTTAATCCACTTCTACGTAATTATTTTTATACTTACAATAATACATTATTATTATAATGAATTATTATTATTATTATTATTATTATTATTATTATTATTATTATTATTATTATTATTATTATTATTATTATTAACAATATTGTTATTATGTTAGAACTAAGAGAAACTAAGATTTACTGGTTGATAGTGGCCCTTGCCTTAATAAAATAATCAGAGCACCATGTGGCTACTTCCATTCCACTGCATATCGCTACAGTACTAGACACAAGACACTTCTATTTCTTCCTCTTACAGTTCTGCTAACCTCACCACATCTCTTAATTATCTGCTACATATTTGGTTCTCCATGTTACTAAACCAAAAGATTATATGTGTTAACTAACATTAGGTTATGCTGAACTAAAGTGCAAAAATGAATTATATACTACAAGTGACTTTCTCCACGTTTCAAGAAAACAAAGATGAAATAACCATGGTCCCACATGTCTAGGGCGGTCGTCTCACCCTTTAATTGGCACTGGAGACGTCTGTCTCCCTCTCTATAGCACAATGAAATCCTTTTGGGAACTTCTGACCATCGCTTCTAACCAACATAACATTCTGACCAACAAAACTTCTACTTCTAACGATTACTTCTACTTCTACTTCTGACTAACAACTTCTGACCAACAACTTCTGACTAACAACTTCTGACTAACAATTTCTGACCAACAACTTCTGACTAACAACTTTTGACTAACAACTTCTGACCAACAACTTCTGACCAACAACTTCTAATCAACATTTTCTAACTAACAACTTCTGACTAACAACTTCTTCTACCAATTCCACTTTGCTGTTAACTTACTGCATTAGACTTGCATTGGACTACTACCTAGATTTGCTACATAATTCCATTCATGTAAGTTAATTGTATTATTATTCCACATTAGCCATATTACCCTTAACCATGTTATTATTATTATATTAATAAAATATCATACATTAGTGAAATTGTATCAGGTTTTCATTTTAATTACAAGTGGCTATTTCCATTCCAATGCATCTCACTTAGGCACTTCTATTTTCTTTTGCCTACAGTTTTAGAATTAACATGTTTTTATTTGTTTCATAACCAAACATGCCTTAACATTGTAATCCTATCTCTCAATTTTTCCTTCTACAGTGCCATATTGCTAGCATATAAAGCATGGTTATTATTAACCATATTATTAAGATGCAGAAATATATAATCCAAATTCATCCCACTAGTACAGGGGCGCTCACCCCGTGATTGGAGGCCCTCACCTCACACACCAAGGGCGTCCGCCCTCCAATCATCATATATGTGTATTTTTTTTGTTTTGTTTACTCTTTAGACACTGGATGCCCGTCTTAGTTTATCTTCTGCCTATTATTTTTACGACCGATGCAGTGTTCATATTATTTCTTTTCCAGTTAGATTCAAAGTCAATACCAGCACAATACTAACAACGAAATACACAAAATTTCATTCAACACGATCTCATTAACAACCACTAGAATTCATCACAATTACAAACACTACAATTCAGCACATCGCAATATAAATTCATATAATCCCAATCCCACATATCAATTATCATAATCCCAGTTATAAAATTCGAACCCCACCCTTACCTGGATTTAACGGCAGTTCGAATTCCCCGGTCGCATCCTAATTTCTGATCGAATTTTGATTCGACTTTCCGGTCTGCAAATCCTCTTCTGGAGGCAGTTTCTCCAAACCTTGTTCCTCTTCTATTTCCCACGTACAACAACCTTCTTCTTTTCTTTCTTCCCAAACCTAATTCCTTTAATTTTCTTTTAATCCCATAAATCAAATAATAATAATATAATTACTATTATTTTCTTAATGGGCTTTGAAATTCCTGGCAGCAGATACTTGATGTCACAGAGAATGTTATGACACAGTATCTGACATTATGTAGACAATTTACACAGTAAATACAGAAAGCAGTAAATAACACAATAAGTTGTTCACCCAGTTCGGTTCTAACAAACCTACGTCTGGAGGCTACCAAGCCAGGGAGGAAATTCACTATTAGTAGTATCAATTCAGAGTTAAACTCACCCGTTTACAACTCCTCACTTAATCACTACCCAATGACACTTCAACCTAAGTCCTACTTAGATCTGAGTTCCTACTCACTCCCCCTCAATCACCGCAGTGATATCAACCTATTGATTAATTGAATTGTGAAGTCACACTTCAATAAACTATCTTGATCTCGCTTCAAAGCTTACAATCAAGAGACAAACACTCGTGCTTCAAAGCTTTGAGTGATAAACTACCCTTATAGCAAATCCTAGTCCAATGCACTTATCAATTGATAGTTTCTTGGCTCACAAGAGAAACTAGAATACACAATACCAACTGTTACTAACCTTAACAGTACACAAAATACAACCTGCAATATCTTCAATATCTTCTTGAGGCGTGGCTGTAGAGTAAGGGTTGAATTCTTTATAGAAGCGGTCCTGAATCTTCAGTTTTGGGCTTCCATAAAGATAGCTAGGGTTTACTTAATTTCTCCTAAAAGCGTGGTTTGTTCAACAACCAATTTAGGTTTAATTAAGATTAACCTAGCAGCCACGTGAGCATGCTTTCTAATAGAAAAACATAAATAAAATGCTCAACAAACTTCCGAAAATCTCAGAAAAGCGATTCGCAGAATGTATCACACTGAATGTCATAACATCCGTTATGACATCGATTTTTCAAATTTCCAGGCCTTTAGCTTCCCTGCTCGAAATGTACTTTTACCATCCTTGTCCAGTAGGATTTATCTTCAATCTCTAAATGTCATGACATCTATCAAGACATTTCTAAAGCCTAGTTTTACCAAAATTGATGCCAACTTAAAACACTAACAAACTCCCCCTTTGGCACATTTTTGGCTAAAACTACTAGACCTATCAGAGTACAAAATGCAGCAGAAGACTAACAACCTAGTTCTAAGTTTTCCTAAGCTTTCCTAAGCTTCAAGTAACTAGAACTAAGAGAAGATAAATTCTACCCATACACAAGTCCCACAATTTCCCACAATTGCCCACAAATAAAACAGGCCATAAAATTTTAGGCCATACAATCCCCAACATGCCATACAAGTTCCCAAAGTCCCATCACAACAGTAGTTCTTCTCCCCTTTAGCCATAAAGGGCCAAATGAAACCATACAAGTCCCCAAGCTTTTTAATCAAGCTCAAGAATAAAAATTATACCAAGAAGTTAAGTACCAAGTATACATGGATACATCTCTCGGGACAATGTTTACAATCATCCAAAAGAAGCACAAGTGGAAAATACAAGAAACAAAAGCGAACATTGATGAAACAACGAATGTGGAAATGAAATCAGACAAAGAGAACAGAGGTGGAGACATCAAGTGCTTTCTTCCGTAAGAAGCCGTGGAAGGAAGCATCTTAACCTTCTTCACCACCACCATCCGAACATCATCTTCAAGAACACCAATAGCATCATTATCGCTTTTCTTCATCCTCAACCTCTGTGTCCTGCTCTAGTTGAGAGATAAGCTCTTCCAGACTTTGCTTTCTTGCTTCAAGCTCCTTGCAAGTTGCTCTTAGCACAGCAATGACATTTGCCTTCTGAGAATTTTCTTTGACGGTGATGTCTCGGCAAATGTCATGACAATGTCGGGACATGCTTCCTTGAAACAGTTTGTAGTGGAAGCCAAGAGCGGGGCTCTCTTGCAGATCGAATCTGTCACCAAGAATGTCGGATCTGATCAATTATAATGCCACACAGAAGGGAGGGAAAAGCTATTGGACCTTTGATAGCATAGCTGTTAGCATGCTTGAGAGTCTGATCAAATATGTAGGATCCATAGTCAAAGGAAGCTTGAGTTCCTACTGCATAAATGAATCTTCCCAATCCATTAGAAATAGTGGATTTGTGATTGGTTGGGACCCAGTTTGCAGCACCAATCTTATGCAGTATGGAAAATTTGACACTCAATTTGCTGGCTGAGAGTTTTCCCTTTAGAGGCCATTGTCTGACTTGTTTGGCAGTGATGGTTTGACAAATCTTGTTGTCGGCTTCTTCCACGGTGAGTGTTAGCAGTTCTACCTAGGAATCTATTGATCACATTTGAAGAAAACTTGATTTTTCTCCCCCTCACATAAACAGTCTGGTAATCATCAGAATTCCTATCTCCACATCCATTTGAGAGATTGACAATAAACTCTCTTACCAAAGTTTCATAACAGTTTGAGAGTTTCTCCATTGTTTTCATCAGTCCTGCCTCCTTAATCAAATTTACAATCTCTTTACACTCCATAGCACTTTTATTCACTTCCCTCTCCAAAGCAATCCTCTTCAGGCAAACATACTTCCATCTCCCAGCATTCTCAGGATGATGGAATGAGATGTTGTCAATGGCCACTTCAGGCACCATGGGCAGTTTCCCAGGAGTTGCCTTCTTCCTTGGATGGATGTCAGTGACATTCATTTCAACATCAAACTCAGAATCTTGATCTGACTCTGAAGGTTCAGGTATTTTTCTTTTCTTTACAATTGGTGTCCTCTTGGGTCTGGAGCCACCACCAACAGTTTTTGCCCTACATTTCTTTGTAGAGGGTTCAGCCTTGGTCTGTTTCTCAGCCTTAGAAACAACAACCTTTTCTTTAACAGACTCGAGGCACTGCTTTTCCCTTTCTCCTCATCATCCTCTTTGCAATGCTAGGATTAACATTGGCAATGAGGTCATTGTCTGAGAATACTTCATCCAGGTCTATAACAGGGGTTTCATCCAAATTCTCAGAATCTTGAACAGGGGACTTTTCAAGTTTATCATCAACTGGTTTCTCTGGAGTCTCTTCTAGAATACTATCGAGATATAGTCGCAGGAGTTTCATCCGAAATACACTTAGTGGAGATTCCTCAAGAACATCATCGAAATCACATCTTCATTAGCGTGGAGTTTCATTACAAGCATCGTTAATACTCACTTCAGAATCTTTAATAGAAGGATCAACAGTATTCTTATCAGCAGAATCAACATGATCACCGATGTCTTGACATTCTCTGTGACATCTAGATCAACCGCTAAGCTAGGGCTAGCGACTTTTCATTTAGAGGAACCGAAATCCTGAAGATTGATTCTCATTTAGGATACTCATCACTATCCTAGCTATTGCTACATGCGCAGACCTAGACTCCTCTGGGTTCACTCTTTCTGGGAGAACAGAAGATGATGGAACAGAGGTCTTACCAGAGGGGGAAGCTTGTGATCTTCTTGCATTTCTTGTGCGCAATTTCTTAACTTTTTCGGATCGTAGCTATTGCGCAATGGTGTAACCTTCATGCTTTAGCTTGCATGGATTCAACATTTTCCCTGACTTCAGCCATGGAGGGAGATGGAGAGCCTGTCTTTTGGGATGATGACGAGGATGAAGACATTTTTCGTTGTTGGTTGTTGAGAGACTCAAGAACTTTTGTAACAATGTCCCAGTACAAAGTTATGACATCCTGTATGACATTGTACTCAAACAGTGTCTGCTTCATACAGACCACCCTAGAACAATTGCTATCAGCTGTTGTGAGCTCAGCTTTAACATTGTATAGGATCACATAGTTTTGCTTCTTTCTGATCCAAGGAATGACATTACTTCTCAAGGGGACACATCCAACAGAAATCCTTTTCCACAAGCTTTGATCAACACTTTTTCCACTTGTTCTTTTGGACACCTTCAAATGTGGAGGGGTAATAGTCCTAGTGTGGCTGCCATTCTTCATTGTGTCTGAGACTTCTTCAGAAGCCAAATGATTATCATGGATTGAAGCCACCATGATATTTCCTCCTCTGATAATGAGGATTTCATCCAATACTTTTCTCCTGTAACATTTGACAGTAAGACACTTGGTCAACCTTTCATGCCAGAACCTAGTGCTTTGCTTTAGTACTTCAGGAGTGATCAAATGTCTGGACATTAAGTGTGACATTCTGATTTCCTGTCCAACCTGACAATTACCACAGATTTTCCCTTTTCCCATGAGAATTCTTGGTAATCTTCTGACTCCCTCTATGGAACTGATCCTTTTCATTCCTCTGAGGTATGGCTGATCAGTTTCTTTTTGCCCCAACTTCACTTTTTCTTCATCTTTGTCTGAAGAGCTCATAGATGACAGAGTGGGGTTCTCAGATTCCCACAAGTAGCAGTTGTCCTTTGATCTGACTCCTCTCATGATCACTGCTTGTTTATCATTAATCACAAGACATTCAGTCTTAGTAAAGTTGACTATGAATCCCATATCACATAGCGACTTATGCTAATGAGATTTGCGATCAAACCTTTACCGATACTCCATCTGGGTTTGGAACCTGCACGGTTTGAGTTTCCAACACCTTTGATTTCTCCTTTAGCTCCATCCCAAAGGTAACAAGGCTGGTAGAATGAGGCTTAACATCATTGAGAAGATTTTCCCAATATATGCTTGGAACACCCACGTCAAAGTACCAATCTTCCTTGAAGGTACTCTAAGAGAAGACTGTGCTATCGGTGTAGTCTTCTTCTTCTTCCACTGAGAGTGTGATGTCTTGTTGGACTTGGGTTTCACATAAGGAACTTGATTAGGATACCCATGTAGTCTATAGCGGTGGACTTTATGTGACCAAACCTTCCACAATAATAACATCTCCATCTTTGAAACTTTTGGATCGTTTCTATGATTTTGATGTTGAATCCAATGTTGTGACATCTCGCTTTGACATTGGTTCATTAGGTCTGTTCTTCCTTTTGTTATAGACAAACTTCTTAGTCTTCATATACCCCGTGCACCTATTCAACGGCTTGTGGTATGACATCTTCTTTGTCATTGACTTCCTGTGTTTGTTCCATTCACAGTTATTTGCAAATCTCTTTGCGTTACATAGCCTGAGCCAGACACATTTCCTGTTTTGGGTTGTGACACCTGCCTTGACATTGTTTTCCTATGTATCTTCTTCTTAATGTCACCAACAGGTTGCTTTTCAGCCACATATCCTAGACCATGCTTATTTCTGCATTCTGTCCAAGTCAAGAATTTCTTCCAACTTATCGACGGATGTCAACATTTTGATGACTTAGACATCCGATCAAGTTTGGAATTCAGATAACAATATCACTATTGAGGTGATTTATAGTGGCTGTGTCTTCCTCTTTCTCAGCCTTCAACTTCACATTCTCAGCTTCCAACTTCTCAATCAGCTTTTTCCGCTCCTCATTTTGTCGACATGCTTCACCATTTTTATACACCTCGTAGTTTTCAAGAAGCTCTTCAAATGTCACTTCCTCATCACTAGAATCCATATCGAGTTGTACACTCCAGAGAGAGTGACAAGTTTGGCACCTTCTTCCTCGATTCACTTCCGAATCACCATCGACCAAGTGCACCATTCCTTTCTTTTGTTTCTTTAGAAAGGTGGGACATTCACTTTAATATGTCCAAATCCTTCACATTCATGACATTGGACTTATCGCTTGACTTCCTTTTTCTTCTGACTTGGATCTTCTCGGAGTCATAAGACCCGCTAATGTCGATGGAATGTCCTTGACATTTGACCTTGACTTTGGATCAATCCTCCCGATCGCTTTGTTGAACTGTATTCCAAGCATGGCAATAGCTTCGATATCTTCTCTTCATCTTCCACTTTGCATCCTTCTTCTGTTGGATACAAGTGCTATGCTTTTGTTTTTCTTGTCACAGCTTCACCGATTCCCATCTCAAAAGTCATAAGGGATCCAATAAGTTCTTCAACCTTCAAGGTGTCGATGCCTTGAGCCTCTTCTATTGCAGTGACTTTCATTGCAAATCTCTTAGGCAAGGATCTGAGAATCTTTCTCACCTTCAGACATCTTTTCACCAAGCGCCCGAGGCATTGGCAATTTCAAAATATTCATGTGAAATTCATGAATATTCTCATCTTCCTTCATCTTCAAATTCTCAAATTTTGTAGTGAGCATCCTGAAGTCTTGACATCTTCACCTTGGATGTTCCTCATGAGTAGTTCGAGAGTGTCCCAAACATCCTTGGCCACCACATTGATGAACCAATCAAGATATTCTGTCAATACCATTGAATGAGCATTCAATGCTTTAGAGTTCCCAAGAGCTAGCTCTTCTTCTTCTTTACTCCATTCCTCCTCAGGTTTCAAGAGAGTAGTGCCATCTTTCTCAAGCTTGGTGGGATGTTTCCATCCTTTATCAGCAGCTCTCCAAGCTTTAATGTCCACTGACCTTAAGAAGGCAACGATACGAGGCTTCCAGTAATCATAATTAGACCCATCCAGAATAGGTGGTCTTCCTCCAAATCCTCCTTCTTTATCCATTACGCCAGAAACTATTATCCCTAGATCTCACCCAGAAATAACACGCAGGGTGCCTGCTCTGATGCCAATTGAAATTCCTGGCAGCAAATACTTGATGTCACAGAGAATGTTATGACACAGTATCTGACACTATGTAGACAATTTACACAGTAAATACAGAAAGCAGTGTCATACCCCAAAATTTGCCCTCCATCTACTCAAAAGATTTCATACATTCATACTCAAGGATTCCTCAAGAGTTGATCAGACAAACTCTCTCCTAGACAATCAACCCAAACTAGGGTTTGGTATCTCTCAAGTCAAGATGGATTTCCAACATCTCCAATGGCCTTCATGCCTCCTCATATGCTTCAAAGATTCTCCATGTCAAGTTTCAAGCCTCACAAGTCAAGTTTCCTCGCATAATGGTTCGATGGTTGAAAATCGTGTATTGGACAAAAGTCAACTGTGGTCAACATACCAAAACTTCGATTTTTGGTCAACATCCTCATTTTGAAGTTACATTCATCATTTGATCAAGGGTTGATCATGATTCATCAAGAAAACTCAAGATTTGCCCAAAAGTCAAACTTTCTAAATTAGGGTTTCTAGATGAAAAGTCAATCAACTTTGACCGATCATAACTTTCTCATACTTTCTCGTAAATTTTCCACCACCTCTTGTTTTGAAGGAAATTCAATTCTCTACAACTTCATGTCTCACAAGAATGTCCAAAAATGCTTCATTTGAGAGGTATAGCTCAAAACATTACTGGTCATTTTCAAAGTCAACAAAAGTCAACTTTTGTTTTGAAGATATTTTGAGCATGGTAACTCCAATTGAGATGAGACCAAAGACATTGGTTAGAGGACTCTTAGAGCTTTCCAAAAGTCCAAGAACACTCAAAATGTGGAAAATTGAGCAAGTTACACCATCTACAAGTTGGGCAATTTTGGAAGAATGCACAAGAGAGATACTTCAAAAATCAAATCTTTTGCAAATGGGCCTACTTTTTCTTCATCCTAACTTGTTCCTCAAGCAATTAGGAGTGTCCAAGCCCAAAGCCACGAATTTTGATTTATTTTTCTATTTAATTTGTAATTTATTCATTTAAATGCAAATTAAATCTTAAAATAAATTATAAAATTGAAATTAATGGCAAAGATTGATTTTATTCTTTCCTTAAGGTCCAATTAACTCACAAATGCCAGCAAATTCGAAATTGGAGCAAGAAAGGCAAGATTGGATTGAAATTGATCAAGCTTTGAAGATTTGATTTTCATGGAAATATCAAATTTGATTTCCATTGAATATTGATTGATTCTTTCCAAATTCAATCCCAAATCCATCCAAGATAAATGTACAATGCATACCTATCAAGAAAAAGGAAAAATTGCTCCACAAACCCTATTCCAAAGCTCAAAAAACCGTGGTGCACAAGCAAGTACAAACCCTACTTCCGCCGTTTTCAATCGTTTTGAGGTGTCCAACACATTGCTTGACATCTCGAGTCGATCCGCACCTCACATTGCACAAATCCATTCGAATCGTGAAATCGTTGTTTGGTTTGTTCTTGAAAATCTCAAATTCGATTTCTCATATTCATGCATTATTAACTTGTTTTGATTGTTTGTCTGTGTTTAGAATCAAGTTTGCAAGCTTTCTGGGCAAACCAATTGGATTTTTATGACCGGAATCGTGTTTCACCATAACTAGGGTTTCTGAACACGATTTGGGGTTTCCTTTAAACGGAAAAATTGGACAACAAGACCTATACCATCGTGTTCGGAATGAGTCCAGCAATCGAACCATGGCCTTAGAACTAATTTATATTATGTGTGCTTGATTTTGAATTAGTTGTGGCGCCGAACAATGGCCGACGCCGAGTTTTTAAAATTCAAATTGGAGAAGATGAAGTCCGCGAGTTCGTGGCAATAGGAGGACGACGCTGCCAGATTTCACTGCTCCGCTTTCAAACACGGACGCACACATGGCGTAGCGGTCAGGGTGAAGGATCTCAAGGTTTGAAGGCCAGGACGCGAGTTCGAACCATGCCAAGGCTAACTCTGGTTTCTTTTTTACAAAACTCAATTATTTTCATATTTTCATTATTTTCAATATTTTGCATTATTTTAATTTCTTTTCATATTTTTATTTTGCATTAAAAATTACCAAAAACATTTTTTCTTTTTACATTATTTTCATAAAACCTTTATTTAATTTAATAAATTAAAAATATAATTTTGCATGCATATTTATTTTATTTTTATTTTAGCATTTAAATCACTTTTAATTGCATTTTAATTATTAAATCTTTTCTAAAAATCCCAAAAATTATTTTAACTTATTTATCTTATTTCCAGCATGTATTAATTTTTCCATATTAAAACTTGCATTTTTCTAACATTTTTCTCTTGTTCGATTCATATTGCATTTTCCGATTTTCTTATCCTTTCACAGTTGATCCGATCTGACGATTCTTCCGCTTTTATTTTACTTTTCAATAATGTAATTGCTCATGGGTTGTAATAGTTTAATTTAGGACTTTTACTTTCCGCACTCCTAATTATGTATCGCCCAAAGCCATGTAATAGCGTAGGTTTACCTTCCGCATTTTACATTCCGCATTTTAATTTCCGCATCCTATAAATTGCTAGTAATTAGTGTATGGCAAGATAATAATTGGACATAGCTCACACTAATTTCAAGATAAAATATCTGAATTTGACACACTTCTCTCACACACGCACCTTTAGGTAATTCTCTCGATGCCTTCGATTCAAAATGGTCATGTCCTCGAACGTAGAGGTATTCTAGCACCGTTGCCTTCCAAACAAATCATCATAGTCCCTTCGATACAAAGATCATAAGACCCACGATGTCGCCTCCGAATACATGATCTTGACCTCGATTGTCGCCTACGAAAAATGATGATAGTCCCTTCGAATGTGCTAGGATACTTCCTACAAGTTGCCTTCTATGACCATCCGATGTCCCTTCGAATGTCCCGCTTACATCCAACGAATGGAGCTACCTACTAACTAATGGTATGGCTAGCGCTATTCTAAAGGAATGTAGAAGTACAACAAAACGACCAATTCTGAGTGGGTAAATAAGTCTTTTAGTTGCTTGCTCTAACAAATGCTTTTCACACCACACACTTTTTCAAAGTTCAAATTCTTTTCAAAACAAAAACATTTCCGAACACTTTGTATACACTCCTACATGAGTCATTACAAAGTCAAAGCGAAATGCCTTTTCAAAACATTTTGTCAAACACACAGAAAGCAATTTTAAAAAGTGATCTAGAGCAACTAAGAGCCCGTAGATAACTACGGATGGAAAGGGTGCTAATACCTTCCTTTTCATAACCATTCTCCGAACTCGTAATCTAACGAAGGTCTTTTTTCATACTTTTACCTTCCCTTAATTGGATAAAAATAAAAGTCGGTGGCGACTCTTGCTATCCGCACATTTGGATACAAAATCCTACAAAGTCAGTTCACCGTGTTACGTAATCGGCGACTACTGGGACAACACCCAAAGAGAGAATTGCCTTAGGGATTTCTAGATAACCTTTATTGCTTTTGTTTGACTTGTATGCTTTATCTTTAAGGGTTGCTTGGGTATTATATTGTTGGGGATCCTACACGGATCCGGTTTCCTTTTAGGTAAGTAGCATTAGATCATCGCGACCGTTAGACGATAACTACACGGTCAACATGATGGCTACGTTAGCGTGACACTTTGTTGCCCGATACTCTTCATTCCCAAGTTGAAGAAAGTATTTGGCTTCTGCGTGGTGTCATCAAGCGCTAACTAAACTTTTAGAACCTTAATTGACCCATCTTGGCCATTAGAAGGTAGTGAGATGGCGGCTTTGGTGTAGACCGAGGTTGGTTGATACTCGATGCTACGCTCATTGAGATCAGACTTTGGGACATTTTCGATCGACCACTTGGCCGTCGATTGAAATAAGCGCCTACGAGAAAGATCCGTGATATGAGATTCCTAGAACCCGTTACTATTATAGGACAGATGAACCAACTCAAACTTTTGGTGGGGTAATCACCTATACCTCATGCAAGCCTTAACCCTAGGCTCATTGTGTGAATTGTTTGTGTGTGCTAAACATGACATCATGACATCATTCGCATTGCATATCATTTCTAACTATTTCAAGGACCTAGGGATTTATCTTTGCTCTGTTTTGTAGGGATTATGGCTTCTAGAAAGACTATCCGAATCAACTTCATGGGTATCCCTTCTCAACTCAAAGAATTGGTTTAAATTCCGACCATGCTCGTTCATCAAAAGACATGGTTATCTACTTGATTTGGTTATCTCCGGTTTTGAAGAAGATATGATGCATGTCCTATTCCAGTTCTTCGACCCGAAACACCATTGCTTTACATTTCCAGATTATCAGTTGGTTCCTACCTTGGAAGAATTCTCTAAGCTACTTGGGATACCTATTCTCGACCAAATGCCATTCACCGGTTTAGAAAAGGTCCCTAAGTTCAAGACATTGCATCCGCCTTACATCTTAAGCTCCGACATTGAAGCCAATTGGGAAACTAGAAGTGGAGTTAAGGGTTTACTTTCCAAGTTCTTAATCAAGAAAGCCCGAGAATTCCTCAAAGTTATGAGTTTCCATGCATTTGAGAACATTGTGGCCTTGCTAATTTATGGTTTGGTTCTATTCCCTAACTCGGATCAATTCATAGATGTCAATGCCATCAAGTTGTTTCTTACCCGCAATCCAGTGCCTACCTTACTTGGAGACATTCTACATTCTCCCACACTGCACTACTAAGCGACAAGGAACTCTCATGTGTTGTGTACCGTTGCTTTCAAGGTGGTTTATTTCGCACCTTCCTCCATCGCTTTGAAGAATGAACAAAGGTTGAGATGGTCTCAAAGGTTGATGTCAC
Organism: Vicia sativa; assembly: GCA_021764765.1. Classification (NCBI taxonomy): domain Eukaryota; kingdom Viridiplantae; phylum Streptophyta; class Magnoliopsida; order Fabales; family Fabaceae; genus Vicia; species Vicia sativa. The sequence goes on along the minus strand of CM038796.1, from coordinate 178,086,246 downwards.
TCTCTCATTCGGATATCCGTTGGAACCTTTTCTCTCAAAAGGACTTCACATTCATTGAGCGTTGTGGAGAATTCCCTAATGTACCACTACTTATAAGGGAGGTATTACTTACAACCCTTCTCTAGCTCTACGTCGCTTGGTTTTGCTCGAAAGGATGGTCCACATGATATGCTTCTCCAAGATGTTGTGTTCGACTACAACCACGATCTCCGAATTCCGAAGGTTCATACATGCTTGGGGCATGGTAAAGAAGATCGATACCAAGACTTTGGGGCACCAACTCCATTCCTTGGGAACCTTACCTCAAATGGGTGCGAGCTCGAGCTCAAAACCTCTCATGATTCATTCACTGCTCTACCAAGAATTATGGAACCTGCTATAGGTGACGACCTATCTCGTTCTCCATCCCGACGTGCCTACTGATTTTGAAGACTTGAAGAGATCCTGGATCCAACTAAAAGAAGAGAGGGATACCTTTGAAGCTCAATGCTATGCAAGCGAGAAGAAAGTTCTAGAGTTGACCAAGCTACTTCACGAGGAGCGAAACATCAACGCTTACATCGGCACCAAGAGGAAGCGCCCATGGGAGACTTAGAGCTTTAGGATGTTTTTGTTTTCTTTTATTGTTTTGAACTATCTCTTGTACTTAAAAAAAAAAGAGGAATAATAATGAGAAGTATTAATAAATGTTTGTTCATTGCTTGTTTAACAAATTTAAATCTCTTAGGTCCTTGAAAACATTGCATTGCATTTGCATAAACATCGCATAGCATATCATAACATTGCATCACAGGTACATTGGAGATTGGTTTTCTCATTTGCTCGCTATTTATTTTAGCAGAAATGGCTCTTGAACAGACTGTCAAAGATCTCCAGCTCGTAATGCTCGGCCAGAGATGTTTACCACTTGGTCCAAGGCCAAAAAGATCCAAGAAGCTCATCAACAAGAAGAAGAAGGTTGTTGGTCTCCTCAACATGGGTAGACGTTTCAAAGGGGTCCTAAAGTGGTCACCGATTGAGCTCTCTCAAGGAAGTGTCCATGCCGAGGGAGTACCAAGGGTGATGAAGGTGAGCGGGAACCAAAGAAAGGAGGAGAGGATCATTCGACTATGGCCAATACTGAGGAAGATGACAAGTACAAGCAACTTGAAGATCGCTCAATGTGTGGAAAACCCGAAAATGTCCGGCTGAATTTTGATGACCGAGTCTTGTTCCTGTGGTGATTCCTCCCAAGTTCAAAGTTCCTACTTTTTCCAAATATGATGGCATGTCTTGCCCTAAGCATTTGAAGTCCTATGTCCGTAAGATCAACCCCACACCGATGACAGAAAGTGTGGATGCACTATTTTCAAGAGAGTTTGTCCGAACTCGGTTGGAATGGTACTATCACTAGAGAATGACCGTATCCGTACTTGGAGTGACTTAGCCGATGCTTTCTGAACAATATGAGTACAATGTCAATTGACACCCACGCATGCAACTACAAAGCATGTCTATGGGTGACGAGAAGTTCAAGGAGTATGCTCAAGTGGAGAGATCTAGCGAGTTCAACCACCCTTGTCCAATAGGGAGTTGGTTGATATGTTCATGGGAACACCGACAGCCCATTCTTCAATCATCCGATTGGAAATTCTTCATCCGGATTCACCGAGTTGATATTGACAAAGCGAGCGCATTGAAGCGGTATCAAGAGTGGGAAGATTCATGTAGAGACATCTTCGAATGTGCAAGAGATCCTTTGGTGCTAAGAAAGAAGCTAATGTGTATGGTCGAAAAGCCGAGCCAAGACCGACCGTGCTCAATCTGTGGGGCGTTGTAATCTCCAATCCTACATCAAGACAACCTCGAGACACAGTAGCCGTAACGCCACGAAGACGCTTAAGATCAACATGCCATTGTCGCAAGCCTTGCAACACATGTTGAACGCAGAGTGACACTTGAGGGATCCTCCACAAAATGTCAACACTTCCTCTCCAAAGTACAATCCTAATGCTAAGTGTGCTTACCATTCCAACATGGCACGACATCGACAATTGTTGGGCTCAAAACAAGATTCAAGATATGATCAAGCTAAGCGATTGAGTTTGACCCTCCGCTGAGACCGAATGTGATCAACGCGCCTATGCCTAACCATGACAAGAGTTCCAATGTTGGTGGACGATACTTATGTTTTCAACATAGATGACTTGACCATTCCTCCGATGATTAAGAAGAATTTGTTGCAAGCCGGTGTCAATCCAGATGCCCGAGAATTGTTGGTGCCCATCCGCACCGATGGTTGTGCTTGGTTGAGAAGACGGTTCGGCATGATGGATAACCGTGAGATACTATTTCGAAACCACCGTGCGTTGTGTGAAGAAATGTCTAAGTTAAGATTGACAATGCGAATGAAACTGATCATCTGTGGGATACCTTGGGGCAGCCAAGTGGAAAATATGATTACATGGTGAAGTACACCGTCCTCGATAGTTACAAGATTCCTATTGAAGATGTTAAGGCGACCGGATGGGGTGACGATTTCCCGTAAGACTATGCCGATGTTAACACTATAAGGATTTCCTCTCACGATTCCGTGCCTAGAGTGGCACCTCTCATTATCACTTCTCCAAGGCCGTTCCATATTCCTCGACAAGGCTATCCCTTGGAATTATGGAGTCGATGTTTACTATCATGGTGTCAAGCAAGATCCTCGACAATTGAAGATCTTATCAAGTTTCTATTCCCGACATTGACAACATCACGGATCCAAGAAGGTGACCCGAACCGAAGGGTATTCTCTCCGATATCTCTCCTCCAAAGACATCGACTCCACTCGCATTCCACTACTCAATCAATATCCCAGCTAGAGGAAAGAACCAAGAACTCATCCTTTCAAAGTACCAAAGGAAGTTGCAAGACACCTCCAAACAAGAAATGGAGGAAATTCAAAATTATCAAGAAGAGTGACTACAATGTTGTGGAACAGTTGGGACAGACTGTCCAAGATCTCCATGCTTGCTCTTATGCTCCGAGGCTCATGCTAATGCCTTGGTGAAGTTTTCAAGAATGCTCATGTGCCGCAAGACACTACCACCGATCAATTCGAAGTTTGTATTGCTAGCCTGGCTGCCAACAACGGCCTAGGCTTCTCTGATGCTGATTTGACTCCTTCCGGAAAGAAACATAACAAGGCCTTGCACATCTCCATTGAATGCAAGGGCACTACCTTGTCTCATGTTTTGGTGGATACCGGTTCTGCTCTGAATATCCTTCCGAAGACTGCTTTTGATCGACTTGATGTCGAAGGGTTGGTTCTGAGACCCAGTGACATTATCGTGAGAGCTTTTGATGGTTCTAAGCGACAGTACTTGGAGAGCTCTCACTGCTGTTAAAGTCGGTTCCCGACTTTTGATTCCACTTTCTTTGTCATGGACATCCGTCCACTTATTCTTGCCTACTTGGACGCCTTGGATACATGGGGCCTACCTCTACTTTGCATCGAAACTCAAGTACCCGGTGAAAGGGAAGGTTGTCACAAGATGTGGTGAAGAAGAGTATATGGTCACCATCTAGTCATTCCGCTATCTCGAGATGGAGGGTGAATTCTTCGAGACTCCTGTCAAGCTTTTGAAACAATACCCAGTCATGCCTGCTGACTCCCGTCACTCCCCGAAGTTACACAAGCTCCACCTAGAATGGCCTCATTGAAAGATGCTCAAGCCTTGTTGAACAAGGAGGTAGTGCTATTTGGGGACAGCTCCCTAATCTTCCTTTCAAATTTGACAAGGTTTAGGCTTCACCATCAAGGGTCAAGATGATACGCGAACGTGCCGACCAACTTCCTTTCCGCATCGCCAGTGGAATCCATGCTATAGAAGACGACGACAACGGCTTCGACATCGCAAGTGGATCTTCCCAACCTGGATCATGGGCTCAAGAATTGGAAGATCAAGACGCATACCAATCTCCTTTAGTCGAGTAATTGCTCTTGTTTTGTTTTGCTTTTCGTATTTCTTTATGTTTGAACAATAAACTTTGAAAGCCTAGTGCCTTGCGGGGCATCATGGCTCGTTAGGGTTATTATCGTCGTTTGCGTATTTTCATTCAATAAATTCTGGACTTTTGCATTCAATTGTTTGTTTTCTTTCTTTACTTTATCACCCACGTGATACACCGCAGAATCACTCCGAATCTCGTTAATAACTATGCTAGTGCTAAATATGACTTGATAATCCGATCTACCAAGTCAAGACGAAAGTGAGGAAGATTGTGAAGTGCCGGAGAACTTGCCGATGCACAGAAGAAGAGCGAGTTATACTGACCACCAAGAAAGCAGTCGAGGTTGTGAATTTGGGTACCGACAAAGATGTAAAAGACCAAGATAGGAGCGGTCTTGAGAACAATGTTAAAGAGATTGGTTCAGATGCTACGAGATTATGTTGAGGTTTTGCTTGGTCATACGAAGACATGCCGGGTTTAGACATTGATATTGTGGTACATCGATTGCCGACAAAGGAAGGTTTTCTCTGAAATGAAGGTCGTCGACGTCCCGAGATGTCGAGAAAATCAAAGCCGAAGTTATGAAGCAGTTCAACGCTGGTTTCTTAGCTGTCACCTCCTATCCCCAGTGGGTTGCAAATGTGGTACCCGTGCCTAAGAAGGATGGTAAGGTACGAATGTGTGTGGATTACAGAGATCTGAACAAAGCGAGCCCGAAAGACGATTTCCCACTTCCTCATATTGATGTTTTGGTTGACAATACCGCAAAGATAAGGTTTTCCTTCATGGATGGTTTCTCCGGTTACAATCAAATCAAAATGGCTCCTGAAGACATGGAAAAGACTACTTTCGTTACACAGTGGGGCACTTTCTGCTACAAGGTTATGCCGTTCGGACTGAAGAACGCGGGCGCCACTTATCAGCGTGCTATGGTAACATTATTTCATGACATGATTCATCACGAGATAGAGGTCTACGTCGACGATATGATAGCTCGATCACAGACTGAAGAAGAACACCTCGATCATTTGCAGAAATTGTTTGATAGGTTGAAGAAGTACAGACTGAGACTTAATCCCAACAAGTGCACCTTTGGAGTCAGATCCGGAAAACTCCTAGGGTTTGTAGTCAGTGGAAGAGGTATTGAGGTTGATCCCGCCAAGGTTAAAACTATTCAAGAGATGCCAGCTCCCCGCACCGAGAAGGAAGTCAGAGGTTTCTTGGGCCGATTGAACTACATTGCCAGATTCATTGCACACCTAACTGCTACCTGTGAGCCAATCTTCAAGTTGCTAAAGAAAGATCAGGTAGTGGAATGGAATGGCGATTGCCAGATCGCTTTTGACAAAATCAAGGAATACCCATGTAATCCTCCTATCCCGATGCCGCCAAGGAAGACCTCTTATCATGTACTTGGTGTTAGAAAACTCAATGGGGTGTGTGTTGGGGCAACATGACGAGTCAGTCGAAAAGAGCATGCAATATACTACCTTAGCAAAAGTTTACCGATGTGAAACAAGATACTCACAATGAGAAAACTTGCAACGCTTTGGGGCTCACGACTAAGACAAGATATGTTGACTCACACTACTTTATTGATTTCCAAGATGGATCCGATAAAATACATCTTTGAGAAACCAACTCTCTCGGAAGAATAGCAAGATGGCAAATGATCTTGACCGAATATGACATCCAAGACACTTCTAAAGCGATCAAAGGAAGTGTAGTAGCCGATCATTTGGCTCATCAAGCCGTAGATGACTATCGATCTATGCATCAATTTCCGGATGAAGATGTTTTACTAGTTACTGATCGCGAGGAACCGTGCCCGACGAAGGACCGAACAAGGATCCCGATGGACTATGGTCTTTGATGGAGCCTCAAACGCACTTGGCAATGGCATTGGCGCCATCATTACATCCCTGCAGGACATACTCCTTTCACCGCCAGATTATGTTTCGATTGCACTAACAACATGGCACAAGCGTGCATCATGGGTATCAAAGTCGCTATTGACTTAAGAATCAAGTTCTTACAAGTGTATGGAGACTCGGCTTTAGTGATTAGTCGATTAGGCGAGTGGGATACGAAGCATCCGAATCTCATTCCATATCGAGAGCATGTTCGAGTTTGATTCCTTACTTCAAGAGATTACTTTTGATCACATTCCACGAGAAGAGAATCGGTTGGCGACGATTGGCTACTATGTCGCTATGTTCAAGGTTAGATGGGACAACGAGGCTCCCGGATCATCATTGAGAGGTTCGACGAACCAACAGATTGTTGTGAGCTTGACGAAGAGAAACCTTGGTACTTTGACGTGAAAAGGTATCTTGAGACTCGTGAATATCCAGGGCATCTCATTAATGATAAGAAGTTCATGAGAAGATTTGCATCCAAATTCTTCCTCAAGAACGACATCTTATACAAGCGCAACCACGACTTGTGCTTACTCTGTAGACCGTAAACAAAGAATACGTATCATGGAAGAGTTACACGAAGGCTAATTTGGTACCCACTCCGGGACACACTATGACTAAGAAGATTTTGAGAACAGTTACTATTGGTCCACCATGGAAGTCGATTGTCACCGCTATGCTCGATCTTGTCACAAATGCCGATTATGCCGACAAAGTGCACGTACCTCCAAGACTCGAATGTTTTAACTTCTCCGTGGCCTTCGCAATGTGGGGCATTGACATGATTGGAGAGATTAAGCCCACTTCCAATGGACATCGTTTCATCCTTGTGGCAATTGACTATTTCACCAAATGGGTAGAAGCACTCGTATGCATCTGTTACCAAGAATGTAGTGGCTCGATTCATCAAGCATAATCTTATCCGCTCGGTATGGCACTCGAAAGGATTATCACGATAACGGTTCCAATCTCAACAACAAGATGATCACCGAACTCGCACGCATTCAAGATCAAACATCACAACTCTTCTCCATATCGGCCTAAGATGAATGGCGCGAGGAAGCCGCCAATAAGAACATTAAGAAGATTATATGTAAGATGATTACTTACAAAGATTGGCATGAGATGTTACCATTTGCTCTTCATGGTTATCGACTACACGAACATCCACAGGGCAACCCCTTCTCTTGTATACGGTATGGAAGTCGCTTACCCATCGAGGTTCGGATACCCTCAACCGAGTCCTCCAGAGGCAGAGTTTAAGATTGGGTCGTCCACTTGACCAGATTAATTTGGTTGATGAGAACGACTCGCATCCATCCGCCATGGATGATTTATCGAAACGAATGATCGAGCATTTAACAAGAAGGTCAAGCACCGAGTCTACCAAGTCGGTGATCTAGTAGTCAAGCGCATCATTCTTCCACAAGGTGATCCTGGGTAAATGGACTCCCACCCATGAGGGACCATTTGTAGTCAAGATGATTTTCCGGGAGCTATGATACTTAGCACCATGAATGGTGAAGACTTCCCACACCTCGTGAACGCAGACATAGTCAAAAATACTACAGAAAGAGACCCGCTAGGTCGATCGCCTAGGCAAAAATACATCCTGGCGAACCAAAAGGTTCGGGCAAAAATTAAGGATATATACAAAACATGTACACCGCAAGTCGAAAACCGAAAAGGCGGTTGGGCAAGAAAGGGTATCCCAGACAAAACCCGAAGGGCGGTCTAGGCAAAAGTTAGGATTTAAGCACGACTATGTCTCTTCCAGATCACCGCTCACTACTATCAAGATTCAAGATTCAAATGGCGAAGATCAATTCACTCACTTTCTACCGACAAAGGAGATGAGATAGTTGAAATATATGAGTACTAGCATAGTTGGAACTTAACGAGATTGTTTCCGATAGCTTTTACCTTTCTTGTGTACAAACTACTTGGCCATACGCCACCTTTCAAAAAATACTTCTTTCTCTTTACAATTTTGTTGTTATTTGCAATAAGTCCAACGTTGCTTTGAATGACTATACGATTTGACAATAAGAATCGATCACAAACATACTAAAAGTGAATATGCAAAAGTACTTACTAGTTCCGGAATTGGGATGACGAAAGTCAACGAATAGTTCCCCACGAGCATAAAGGTGTCACCCACAACACACCTTCCCAAGGAGTATAAGGGAATCCACGAGCAGAATTCCACTCAATCGAGCAACGTTACATCCTCTAGCAAGAACACTTCATCCCCATGGATATTTCTCAATCCTCCCCTTATCCCTAGCGGTATCCGGACTCAAAACTTGGTCGATAGTGCATCGGAGGAAGCACACACCTTTATTCCCACCAGAGATTACAACGGACTCTAGACTCTTCAAGCCCGGTCTCAAGAACCATCAAATGTTCTCCAATGAGATCTACACTCGGAATCCCCAAGAGCGCCTCTTAAATTTCCTCACAGGATCTACATACAAGGTCCTCAACAGATCGCCTCCCGTGCCTCCTCCAGGTCTATATATGAGATCTCCGACAACGAGCCTCTCAAATCTCTACCTTCCTCAACAACGCCTAGGCCCAAGACTTGGTCGATAGTGCATCGGAGGAATCCAAGATATCTTTCTTCTCCTTCAAAAGGTGGTTCTCACCCACTCAATTCCGTGCGGTTAGAAATCTTCAAAGAATATCCGATCTTCTTCAAGATGGATATGTTTTGAAATATCACAACATTCATCATTCATACATTTTCATAAAGTCATAATTCATGCATATGTCATTCATATATCATGCATCATACTTTGCATAAGACTAACAAATATTCTATCAAAGTTTTTCTTGATTTCTCCAAAACAATACCATTTCGACGCAAACAGTCCAGATTAAGCCCCGAGCCGACGGAAAACTATCTGAAAGACCGCCTTGTCCAGATTAAGCCCGAGCCGACGGAAAACTATCCGAAGACCGCCTCCACGATCGTCCAGATTAAGCTCCGAACCGACGGAAAACTATCCAAAAGACCACCGTTATCCTCCGATAATGCAATGGATCAACACCGATGCACAACAGGAAGTTATCCACATTCCGCCAACTACAATCTCTCCCGAGTAATCGCCAAGATTTTCTCGATTATCAAAAAGAACTACTGAGTCTAGACGACTGCTTGCCTTGGATGGCATCTTAAGCCCATCTCCGACTATTTGTCAACATCTCTTCACTATCGAATGTGCATATATGGTTAAAAATCAATACGCACCAATAACTTCATTTAAAGTGAACACGAAGTCTAACGTACGACTCCTTCGGATGGCATCTTAAGCCCATCTCCTCTCCATTCCAGAACATCTATGAGTCTAACGACGACTCACCCTCCAACATCGACTTTCTAGATGGCATCTTAAGCCCATCTCGCCGCCTCCTAACAAACCTCTAGCTACGACTCGTTCCCAAATAAGTCTCCAACTTCTCCAAATGGCATCAGAAGCCCATTCCCGCATCATCCACCAAGCGAGTGCAAATTTTCAGTATTTTGTTCAATCATCTTCTACCTCCGTGTCACGAAAGACAAGCATGTCAATCTAACCTTCCAGACAAGAAGATTGAACAGGGCAGTCATACCCCAAAATTTGCCCTCCATCTACTCAAGAGATTTCATACATCCATACTCAAGGATTCCTCAAGAGTTGATCGACAAACTCTCCTAGACAATCAACCCAAACTAGGGTTTGGTATCTCTCAAGTCAAGATGGATTTCCAACATCTCCAATGGCCTTCATGCCTCCTCATATGCTTCAAAGATTCTCCATGTCAAGTTTCAAGCCTCACAAGTCAAGTTTCCTATAATGGTTCGATGGTTGAAAATCGGTGTATTGGACAAAAAGTCAACGTGGTCAACATACAACAAAACTTCGATTTTGGTCAACATCCTCATTTTGAAGTTACATTCATCATTTGATCAAGGGTTGATCATGATTCATCAAGAAAACTCAAGATTTGCCCAAAAGTCAAACTTTCTAAATTAGGGTTTCTAGATGAAAAGTCAATCGAACTTTGACCGATCATAACTTTCTCATACTTTCTCGTAAATTTTTCAACCACCTCTTGTTTTGAAGGAAATTCAATTCTCTACAACTTCATGTCTCACAAGAATGTCCAAAAATGCTTCATTTGAGAGGTATAGCTCAAAACATTATGTCATTTTCAAAGTCAACAAAAGTCAACTTTTGTTTTGAAGATATTTTGAGCATGGTAACTCCAATTGAGATGAGACCAAAGACATTGGTTAGAGGACTCTTAGAGCTTTCCAAAAGTCCAAGAACACTCAAAATGTGGAAAATTGAGCAAGTTACACCATCTACAAGTTGGGCAATTTTGGAAGAATGCACAAAGAGAGATACTTCAAAAATCAAATCTTTGCAAATGGGCCTACTTTTTCTTCATCCTAACTTGTTCCTCAAGCAATTAGGAGTGTCCAAGCCCAAAGACACGAATTTTGATTTATTTTTCTATTTAATTTGTAATTTATTCATTTAAATGCAAATTAAATCTTAAAATAAATTATAAAATTGAAATTAATGGCAAAGATTGATTTTATTCTTTCCTTAAGGTCCAATTAACTCACAAATGCCAAGAAATTCAAATTGGAGCAAGAAAGGCAAGATTGGATTGAAATTGATCAAGCTTTGAAGATTTGATTTTCATGGAAATATCAAATTTGATTTCCATTGAATATTGATTGATTCTTTCCAAATTCAATCCCAAATCCATCCAAGATAAATGTACAATGCATACCTATCAAGAAAAAGGAAAAATTGCTCCACAAACCCTATTCCAAAGCTCAAAACCGTGGTGCACAAGCAAGTACAAACCCTACTTCCTTTTCAATCGTTTTGAGGTGTCCAACACATTGCTTGACATCTCTCGAGTCGATCCGCACCTCACATTGCACAAATCCATTCGAATCGTGAAATCTGTTTGGTTTGTTCTTGAAAATCTCAAATTCGATTTCTCATATTCATGCATTATTAACTTGTTTTGATTGTTTGTCTGTGTTTAGAATCAAGTTTGCAAGCTTTCTGGGCAAACCAATTGGATTTTTATGACCGGAATCGTGTTTCACCATAACTAGGGTTTCTGAACACGATTTGGGGTTTCCTTTAAACGGAAAAATTGGACAACAAGACCTATACCATCGTGTTCGGAATGAGTCCAGCAATCGAACCATGGCCTTAGAACTAATTTATATTATGTGTGCTTGATTTTTGAATTAGCCAGGGTTGTAGCGTCGAACAATGGCCGACGCTGAGTTTTTAAAAATTCAAATTGGAGAAGATGAAGTCTGGCGCGAGTTCGTGGCAATAGGAGGACGACGCGTGCTTGTATTTCACTGCTCCTTTTCAAACACACACACACATGGCGTGAGCGGTCGGTGAAGGATCTCAAGGTTTGAAGGCCAGGACGCGAGTTCGAACCATGCCAAGGCTAACTCTGGTTTCTTTTTTACAAAACTCAATTATTTTCATATTTTTCATTATTTTCAATATTTTGCATTATTTTAATTTCTTTTCATATTTTTTTATTTTGCATTAAAAAATTACCAAAAACATTTTTTCTTTTTACATTATTTTCATAAAAACCTTTATTTAATTTAATAAATTAAAAATATAATTTTGCATGCATATTTATTTTATTTTTATTTTAGCATTTAAATCACTTTTGATTGCATTTTAATTATTAAATCTTTTCTAAAAAATCCCAAAAAATTATTTTAACTTATTTATCTTATTTCCAGCATGTATTAATTTTTCCATATCAAAACTTGCATTTTTCTAACATTTTTTCTCTTGTTCGATTCATATTGCATTTTCCGATTTTCTTATCCTTTCACAGTTGATCCGATCGACGATTCTTCCGCTTTTATTTTACTTTTCAATAATGTAATTGCTCATGGGTTGTAATAGTTTAATTTAGGACTTTTACTTTCCGCACTCCTAATTATGTATCTGCCCCAAAGCCATGTAATAGCGTAGGTTTACCTTTCCGCATTTTACATTCCGCATTTTAATTTCCGCATCCTATAAATCTAGTAACTTGTGTATGGCAAGATAATAATTGGACATAGCTCACACTAATTTCAAGATAAAATATCTGAATTTGACACACTTCTCTCACACACGCACCCTTAGGTAATTCTCTCGATGCCTTCGAATTCAAAATGGTCATGTCCTCGAACGAGGTATTCTAGCACCTGCCTTCCAAACAAATCATCATAGTCCCTTCGATACAAAGATCATAAGACCCACGATGTCGCCTCCGAATACATGATCTTGACCCTCGATTGTCGCCACGAAAATGATGATAGTCCTTCGAATGTGCTAGGATACTTCCTACAAGTTGCCTTCTATGACCATCCGATGTCCTCGAATGTCCCGCTTACATCCAACGAATGGAGCTACCTACTAACTAATGGTATGGCTAGCGCTATTCTAAATGGAAGTACAACAAAACGACCAATTTCGAGTGGGTAAATAAGTCTTTTAGTTGCTTGCTCTAAACAAATGCTTTTCACACCACACACTTTTTCAAAGTTCAAATTCTTTTCAAAACAAAAACATTTCCGAACACTTTGTATACACTCCTACATGAGTCATTACAAAGTCAAAGCGAAATGCCTTTTCAAAACATTTTGTCAAACACACGAAAGCAATTTTAAAAAGTGATCTAGAGCAACTAAGAGCCCGTAGATAACTACGGATGGAAAGGGTGCTAATACCTTCCTTTTCATAACCATTCTCCCGAACTCGAATCTAACGAAGGTCTTTTTCTGTTACTTTTACCTTCCCTTAATTGGATAAAAATAAAAGTCGGTGGCGACTCTTGCTATCCGCACATTTGGATACAAAAATCCTACAAAGTCAGTTCACCCTGTTACAAGCAGTAAATAACACAATAAGTTGTTCACCCAGTTCGGTTCTAACAAACCTACGTCTGGAGGCTACCAAGCCAGGGAGGAAATTCACTATTAGTAGTATCAATTTAGAGTTAAACTCACCCGTTTACAACTCCTCACTTAATCACTACCCAATGACACTTCAACCTAAGTCTTACTTAGATCTGAGTTCCTACTCACTCCCCCTCAATCACCGCAGTGATATCAACCTATTGATTAATTGAATTGTGAAGTCACACTTCAATAAACTATCTTGATCTCGCTTCAAAGCTTACAATCAAGAGACAAACACTCGTGCTTCAAAGCTTTGAGTGATAAACTACCCTTATAGCAAATCCTAGTCCAATGCACTTATCAATTGATAGTTTCTTGGCTCACAAGAGAAACTAGAATTACACAATACCAACTGTTACTAACCTTAACAGTACACAAAATACAACCTGCAATATCTTCAATATCTTCTTGAGGCGTGGCTGTAGAGTAAGGGTTGAATTCTTTATATAGAAGCAGTCCTGAATCTTCAGTTTTGGGCTTCCATAAAGATAGCTAGGGTTTACTTAATTCTCTCCTAAAAACGTGGTTTGTTCAACAACCAATTTAGGTTTAATTAAGATTAACCTAGCAGCCACGTGAGCATGCTTTCTAATAACAAAAAAACATAAATAAAATGCTCAACAAACTTCCCGAAAAATCTCGAAAAGCGATTCTCGAGTAAGTATGTCACATCGAATGTCATAACATCCTATGACATCGATTTTCAGAATTTCCACCTTTAGCTTCCCTGCTCGAGCTTTTACCATCCTTGTCCAAGAGGATTTATCTTCAATCTCTGAATGTCATGACATCTATCAAGACATTTCTAAAGCCTAGTTTTACCAAAATTGATGCCAACTTAAAACACTAACAGGCTTAATATATAAATTCACACCTCCACTTTGCTATTCGCCACACACAATCCAAATTAATCTAATTAAATACAGTTATCCACAATAAATAAATAATATTATTCTTAATATTATTTCTCTAATTTAACCGATTAAATCCAACTTTAATTTAATTAATCCCAACACGCCTCTTACAATAATACTGACAGATTCAAATTACTTCGATTAATTCTCAAACTCGTCTAATTCCAACAAATAATTCATTTAATAATTTAATTAAATAATTAATTAAATTCAGGGTGTTACACTGGTAATCGTATCAAGTTTTGGTTGGATTCGTGGTTTGGCTAGCCTTTAGTCAATCATACTTCCATGGATTACCTCATCACTAAAGATATTAATGTTTATTCAGTATTGACGGAATTCATTCAGAACGGCTTTTGGGGTTTTCCCCCCTGATTGGTTGGTGTGATTTCCTTCCCTTCTAACTTGGATATCGAATGTTCCTAGATCTAATTCGGATAACAATGACATTTTTGTATGGAACAATAATGAGTCAGGTAACCTCTCGATTAAGGATGCATATATTTTCAAAGATATAACTCGGTCTGTGATGTCTTGGCCGAAGATTATTTGGTGTAGGGACATCCCACCTAGTAAGGCTCTTTTAGTGTGGAGGTTATTGCATGATAAAATTCCCTCTGAATGTTTGCTTAAAATAGGTAATCTCCTTGATTTCTAAGTGTTGTCTTTGTAATGTTGCTGAAAAATCAACATATCATCTCTTCTTCCAGTGCAGCTTCGCCACCTCGCTTTGGAATTAGTTTAAAAGAAAAGCCAACATTAATTCAAATCCCTCTACTTTAGAGCGATGGATGAAATGTGGTATAGGTCCCATCTGCAATCAAGCTTCCTTGCTAATTAAGGTTGCGGTTATATTCATCATCAATCAGATTTGATCTTCTAGAAATAACTGCAAACATAATAATATTCTTCCTAGAAAGAATAGATTCATTAACTCAATTTTGGCTAATGTGAAGATGTCAGGAAATAACTCATATAATACCTCCACAATTTCTATTTCTGATTTCACCACCATTAAAGCGTTTAATATTATTATTCACCCTCCTCGTGCTCCAAACATTCGAGAGGTCTTATGGATTCCATCTAATCTTAGTTGGTTGAAGTGTAATTGTGACAGATCTTGTAATTATGTTTCAAAGGCGGTTGGTTGTGGCGGTATTTTTAGGAATCATTTGGGAGATTTCTTGCTTGCGTTTGCGGAAAATATTGATATTGGTTATTTGGTTGTTGTTGATTTCTTAGCGGTTATTAAAATCTTGGGTATTGCGATTAGTCGGGGTTGGAACAAGATTTGGATCCAGACGAATTACAGTTTGATCGTTAAGGCTTTCTCCAAACCTGACTTGGTTTCATTGAAGCTTTTTCACAAGTGGCAAAGAAATATAAATTATTTTAACTTTTCTACCATTATAATCACTCATATACATCGGGAGGGGAACTTGTGGGAATAATATAGCAAGTGTGAATAAGTGGGGAAATAGTCTCACATTGGATAAGAATGTGGAGACTTAATCATATATAAGTGAGAGAACTCACTCACCTATCACCTTAAGATTTTAGGTGGACAAGTGGTGTGTCTCTCACAAGGTGCTTGTTCCTCAACTTTGCCTTTGGTTCGAGAAAGGGAATGGGTTAGTATTGAAATACCCAAGTAGAGGTGTTCCGTTGCAAGGTGTCAACGGCGGTACAAGTGGGGAGGGGGAGCGTTGGAATAATATAGCAAGTGTGAGTAAGTGAGTAAATAGAGTCTTTGGTTCGAGAAAGGGACCCGAAGGGACTTGTATCAAAATGCGCCCATGAAGTGGTGTCCTATTGCAAGATGTCAATGGCGATACACGTGGAGGAGGATTGTGGACTCACACGGTATCAAAAAGTGACCCGAAGGGACTTGTATCAAAATGCGCCCATAAAGTGGTGTCCTCGTTGCAAGATGTCAACGACGATACATGTGGAGGAACATTGTGGACTCACATGGTATCAGAGCCTTTGGTTCGAGAAAGAGATCTGTGGACTCACACTAACAAGTGTGAGTAAGTGGTAAAATAGTCTACATTGGATAGGAATGTGGAGACTTAAGCATATATAAGATGAGAGAGTTCACTCACCTATCACCTTAATGTTTTAGGTGGACAAGTGGTGTGTCTCTCACAAGGTATTTGTTCCTCAACTTTATATCAATGCTCCTACTATTAACTCCTCTAACATGGTATCCAGAACCTTGGTTCGAGAAAGGGACCAACTTAGTATCGACCATTGCAAGGTGTCAACGTCGGTAAAAGTGGAGGAGCATTGTGGACTCATACTTGAGGGGGAGTATTGGAATAATATGCAAGTGTGAGTAAGTGGGAGAACCCACTCACCTATCACCTTAAGATTTTAGATGGACAAGTGGTGTATAAAATGCTTGTTCCTCAACTTCATATTAATGTTTCTACTATTAACTCTCTCAACAGAACTCGTGTACATATTATTTTGTCTAATTTAGCACAACATGAATTCTACCCTTATTTTTTACTTCATTTATATTGGAATTAAATGAAATTTTGTAAAGAATAGGTTAGATAAACGTTTTTTAAAAAATTTTCTAGCTTTTTATGGGGTTAACTTAGTCCCTTTTCTGATTTTCATTGTAGTTTTTGTTTTTCAATATATGAGTTTTTATTCAATAATAAATATATAACTCCTATTTTTTTCTTAGAAATTGACATGATTTGTTACTGGTAACTAATTATTAATAATGTAACATGTAACTAATTATTTTAATGCAAATGATACATATACGATGTTTCTCTATAATAATCATTTCTTTTGTACGACACTTTTTGTTTTTGTTCCTTATTATTTCTATAATTAAATTTTAATATTGTTTAATAATTTCTTTTATGATTTTCATAGGTCCAAGTCAATCACCACCAAATTAATTAATAATTGATGAAAAACTCTTTTTTTTTAAAAAAAATATGATGTATCCTAACCATTTATTATCTCTATTTTTATTCTATATAATTTACATCTGGCCGTTCTAATCACTAACTAATTTTTGGGCTTTATCTTTAATATTATATATTTTAATATTAATTTTAACAAATAACAAATATTTAATTTTAATATTCAAAAACCAATAACGAGCGACAACATGCGCATGCAATTACTAATAATATATAAAAAGAAATACTCAAACCATTACACCTATATTAAAACTACAAACTAAGCTAAGTAGGAAAGATAGGAGAATTTATCCTCTCACCCCCATTTTATACAGGTCATCCCCCATTTTGCATTATTTTGAAAATGTCCTGATACTATTTACTAAAAAGTTTTATCTTTTGTGAAAAAATTATTGTTGCTAAAATCATCAAAAAACAAATTTCCGGTACCTCTTTTTGGCGTATATCGAAAATTCTATCTTTTTACAAATTTCGGTATTCATTTATCAGAAATTTCAAAGTTTCCAATGCGATTTACCAGAAATTTTAAAAATTCCAGTAATTTTACAAAATTCGTTACACGTACCGAAAATTTCACAAATTTCTGGTAGAAAACCAACACCGAAAATTCCAAATTTCTAGTGTGTATCGGAAATTCAAAATTTTCTATGTGTACCAAAAATTTCTTTAATACATGAAATTTCCGATATGACAGATGAAGTTTTATATCTTTGTGGTCCTGAATCGGAAGCTTCAGCTTCTTCTCGGATTCATGTACTGATCTTACGCAATACTTCATTACAGATACGGTATGTTTACTTGACTTCATACACTTTTTTTTTTGTTTTTTATAAATTGATGAAGTTATCTATTTATACGTTTTTTTATTGTCAGATTTTTGAATCAGATTTTTTATGGCAATTATATTATGAAGCTTAGATGCCCATTTAGGCTGAAATCTATTCTGAGTGGTATTGGTTGAAAGGTGATGATTACATGTGGGATGCATAATCATAGACTAGATAAGGATTTGGTAGGTCATGACATCTTGGGCCGTCTAAAAGATGATGAAAGAAAGTTTGTGAATGACATGACGAAGTATAATATGACACCAAGGTACGTCATTTCTGTTTTGAAAGACAAAGACCCAAAAAATATCATAAGTATTACCCACATATACCGAGCTAGAGCAACATACAGAATTGGTAAGAGAGGTGCAATGACAGAAATGCAAATGCTATTGAGCCTTATTCACCAAGAGAAATACATGTGATGGACTAGAAATAGGGAGAATTCAGATTTTGTGGCTGATATCTTCTGGACACACCCTGACTCTATGATGTTTCCTCTGGTGTTCATTTTTTATTGCACTTACAAAACAAATAGGTAAGAATTTTAATTTTAATTTCTCCCGTCTTAAAAATATGTTGAGCGAGCTCGTTGCTTAATGCGTTTTTTAATCGAGCAGGTATCAGCTATCACTACTTGAGATTGTTGGTATTACATCAACAAAATTGATATTTTCAGTTGCTTTTGCATATTTGGAACATGAAAGGGAGGAAAACTTCACATGGACACTACAAAAGCTTAAAGAGTTGTTCTATTATGAGAAGTTGCTACCAAATGTCATGGTGACAGGCCGGGAACTTGCATTAATGAATGCCATAGATTATGTGTATCCAAATGCATCTCATTTGCCGTGTATGTTTCATATTTTAAAAAACGCTAGCGTGAAATGTAAAGAGTATGTGAAATCAGAAAGAAAAGAACATGTCATGGATCAATGGAACAACATGATGTATTCAAATACAGAAGACGAATTTGATGTACATCTGAACCACTTTGAGAGTGTGTATGGTGATATACCATCATTTGTCAAGTATGTGAAAGAAATATGGTTAACACCATATAAGGAAAGTTTTGTTACTGCATGGATTAATAGAATCACTCATTTAGGGAACACAATAACAAACAAGTACATTTTCTAATAGGAAATATCTTTATGTTTAGAAATTAATTTGTGAGTTGTTTACATAATGTGCCCATGATTTCTACGGTGAAGCCTACACATTGGAGACTGAAGAACATGTTGACTACAAGTCATGGTGATTTATGTGCAAGATGGAAGGTTGTGAACACAATGTTGAAGTTGCAACTAGGTTCCATAAGAGTGTCGTTTTAAATCGTCAACATTGAGCATTGGTATAACACTCCATTCTATTCTAAATTGCATAATTTTATTTTAAGACAATGTATACAACTCATTAGAAATGAACTAGAAAGAGTCAAATTTGTTGGTGCGAGAAAGAAGAGGTGTGGTTGCTACATTAGAACAACACATGGGTTACTGTGTTAGTGTCAACTTGCTGGTTACAAGATTCTAGGCACATCTATACCTTTGGAAAAAATCATGTGTTTTGGACGAAATTGCAAATTTCAAAATATGATGCAAGTCCTGACGAGAGAAAGTGGGAATTTGAAGAGGAGTGCGAAGAGTTGAAGAGAAATTTTAGTACTCTAAATATTGTGGGTCAAAGGGTGTTGAAGAAAATTTTTTGTGACCTAACCTATCCATCCACAACTTCAATGCGTCCACTGCCAGTGAAATACAAGCCAAAGAAAGGAGTTAAGAAGAGTAGATAAGGTGAGGAAAGTGATGTGCATCGTGATCCAAGTCATTCGGAATATGTTGATACTTCGCTGGGGAGTCAGACTGCGAAGAGATCATGCACACAACCAAGTGGAGGTAAATCGTCAACCATGTCGATTGTAAGCAACCTTCTACAAAATCTGCAAAAGGCGAGTACTTGTCACAGTTTCTTGCTTTCTTTCATCCATACATCGATGACATTATTGATGTTGAACCAGACGGAAACTGTGGTTTCTGTTGTATTTCATATGCATTAAGATGGGGGAAAGATGCATGTTATGATGTTCAAAGGAAATTGGTTACTCAAATCTATCAACACATAAATTGTTTTCCAAGTTGTTCTATGACACTGTCTCTTATGTTAGGAATTCGTTAATTGTAAAACACTTGGATGCTCAGGGTAAGGAAAAATGAATGTCGATTCCAGATATGTGTTACCTTATTGCTTTTAGATATAGTGTTGTATTTGTTTTCCTTTCCATGAGACTTAACATAATATTTTTCCTGCTTCTCATAGCTCCACCCCTGTACACGAGTCGTCAGACAATCATTGTTAAGTGTTTTGTCAACGAAAATCGTTGGATTCAGATAAATTGAAACCCAATTATCTATTGCCTCCCGTCACTAAGCGTTGGAGGAAGAATTGTTTTGATGCTACAAAAGGATGAGAATCAACATATGCAGGTCGATTCAGACATTAGGAAGAACTGTCTAGGATGTGATTGTAGTTTTTTTTGTTTGTTGTAATGCATCTATATATGACATATACTCTCTCTCTCTCTCTCTCTCTCTCTATATATATATATATATATATATATATATTAAAACAGTTCGTTATTTTACTGTGTATTTTATTCAAGTATAAATTTTAAAAGAAAGAAAAACAAATTAAGTCCCAGTATTACCGAAAATTTGAAATTTCCGGTATTTTTCATATACCGAAAATTTCAATTTTCTGATAACTTTTTGAACTAAAGTCACACCGTAAATTTGAAATATCCGGTATTTTTTCATATACCAGATATTTCAAATTTTCGATATTTATTTTAACTGATTCTACATACTGAAAATTTGAAATAATTAATACCATAAATTTTAAATTTTCAGTATGTAGCATCAAACACGAAAAATTGATAAATCCAACAAAATTTCATATATTTATATAAAATTTCCGATATAGTACTAGAAATTTTAAAAAATCTGATATATTATAGAGATAATTTGATAAAAGCTCCATACTTAGAGGGACATATATAAAATGGGAGATGGTAGGATACATTCTCGAAAGGAACCCAACAAAAGCCCAAAAATAACGCTCCAAAACAAAAAGAGATCCAAAAGGCCTATAATGATTTAGGTGTCTGTTTTCTTTTATATATATAATGCCTTCTAATTGCCATCATTCCAAGTAATCTTGAAACATGACAAACAAAGATAACAGCAAAGGAAGGAAATTCTCTAGGTACATGAAGGCACCCTTAAGGTTCATGGTAAAGATAAGAAACATGTACGTCAATGGCATGATCCAATGTTCTCGTGACTTCGCTTACGTAGATCACACAGCCATGGGATGTCCCGCGCAGTTTTACTCTCTTCCAAGGAGCTTCAGTGTTAACTCTACCACAAGCGAAGATGATTTCAAGGAGCTTGTGAGGGTTGCTTCGCGAACTATCAGAGACGAAAGTCGTGCTGAGTTGGTTTCTCGGAGTCGAAGCGTTGGAATCGGAAGGATTGATGAAGATAAAGTATATGAGTTTGTATCGGATGATAATATCAAGGCTAAACCTCTTCTTTATTCACGAAGTAGAAGTTGTGCTATTCGCAGCAATAGAGGCAGTATGCTATAAGTATTATTTTACAATTGTATCTATCTTATTCCCTCTTCTTTTTCTATAAATATTTGTATTATCATGCTTGTGTTATTAATTATTTGTGTAAATTATAACATATATTATTCTCTCTAAGGTTTTATGGGCTTGATCTTAGCCTCAGACATATGATCTATAACAAATTATGTTTGCTTGTTTTAAGCCAAATGTAGCTCAAAGTATAGAAATTGAAATTACTGTCATATAAATTTTTACAAAATTCGTACTCATACATTTGATGTCTTTGCATATTATTAATTGAACGGTCTATCGTTAATATTTTTAACTATATATATTGCTTATACACGGATGAGTATGTTGAGCATAATTTAAATCAAGACTAATAAAAAAAATGTTCATGATAATGTATGAATTCTCATTGATTTTCTTGTCATATAATAATTACACGTTTAAAGCAAAATATAAAATATAAGAATCTATCTCTTTAGAGCATGTTAGTGGGCCTTTTCTTCCTGAAAAAGTTATACTATAGCGTAACAATGCAACTAACATGGTTGATTTTATTGCAAGAGCTTTTAAGGTCTTTTATTGCAGTTTAATAAATGATATTGTTAAATTAAGTGGTGACGATCAATTTACGCAAAAATGGTTGTCTTTTATTGCAAAAGCTGGCAAAAGGTTACTTTGAAAAATAAATACAATGTAGAAATGATAGAGATAGACGAAAGAAATAGAAATGAGAATCGATTTGAGTGGGTTGAAGTTTACTAAGTACTATTATTGTTATCATTGAAAAAGCCAAATGAAAATTGAATAAACTAAAAGAGAAATGTTACCATGCGATTCAATGGAACAAAATGTTATTTTAATTCAGGTTACACTATTAAAACATTTAGATAGTATAATTCCCTATTTTTAAGAGAGACGTAAATAGAGATGAATTATAACTAATTGCAAATTTTTGACATTGGAAACAAAATTTTTAAAACTTACTAAGCATATCTAAATACTTTATCTCTAAAACGTCTAAAAGATATGAATTATATTTAGATTAATAGGTATTTTGTTCCTTGTATTATAGAAGAAAATTCATTTTTTATTTATTTTTAATGATGTGAAGGAACAAGTTGGATTATTATTTTAATTTTTCATTACTTTTAATTTTATGCTATCCACTGTTTTGATTTTAGGATATTAAGACATGAAAAAATACAACTTAGTATCGAGCGTAACATATTTTTGATATTAAATAACTGTATGTATAACATATTTACGTTATCTTTTTTTTTAGACTTCATCGTATTTATCTTCATTTTCATCAAACCCAATAACTAATGAATTTTATTTTCAACCATAAAAAAATAAAACACAAGAACTCATAATATCAGGGAGAAAGTATTAATTATTGTTGAGATTGTAATTCGTTGTGTCGAAGCAGATTGTTCGATAGAAATAAGATAGAGCATAAATAACTTAGTGTATATTGAAGTTGTGTAGTTGTAGAACTGCCGGAAGAGATAGCCTAAATAGAAATTCCGACTTAGACCTAATTTTGTAGTGTTAGCATAATTAGGTATTTGTGCTTTATTTTTGGCCTTTGCTTGGGGAGCAAGCAAACTCAAAATTATAAACAGGGATACTCTCCTATTGTTGTAATGTACTTGATTGTAGTTCCAAAAATCGAAAATTTCTCGTTCCTCTAATTCACCTTTGATCTTGCATGAATTTCTCCCCCTTTGATAACCTAAAAAGAGACAAAGTCGCATGGAAGACATGAGAAGTATCATGGAAAATTTACAACAACATGTATTTCACTTATAGGCGTTGCTAAGATAAATTGATTAACAATAACAACACTCACACAAAATGACGTTAAAGTGAAAATGTATAAACATAAATAACCATTCAACTTATATAAAATGCAACATAAATTCATTACAATTTACTAGAATAAAGTCAGAATAAAACATAAATCATAACATGCTCAATCATAGTAACATTAATGATACTTCAAATGTGCATAATTTATATAATAGAATACATAGGATGATGAATTACAAATGATTAAAACATGACGTTTCTATAACTATGTGGATTAAAAACACTTATCAGTTAACAACAATTTTTTTGTACATGAGCAATCATGGGATTGCATCATATGTAACACCCGAGGCCAAAGAAGGCGGGGGTGGTTACACCGCATGTAACATCTAAGGTTGAAGGAGGCAATGGTGGTTGCCACATCAGAATGAGACGAATCCTAAGACTTTGCAGGTATGAGACTGCATGGTCGAAAGAGGTTTATAAGGATTAATTGGTATTACCTATACAAACAAGATGCATCTTCTTTTTGGGAGCCTGTTCCATAAGAACTCCACAATTAAGCGTGCTTGACTTGGAGTAGTATTGGGATGGGTGACCTTCTGGGAAGTTTCTTAGAAAGCATGCGAGTGAGTTCAAAGCATGTTGAAAAGACACATGTTAGTTTATGGGGTCAGTCGATGATCTTGAAGGCCGTCAGGAGCGTTACAAATGGTATCAGATCTAGACCTCTCCCAGTACGATGTGGTTCGAGGACGAACCCTGAAGGCTGTCAGGGGCATTACAAATGGTATCAGAGCCAGACCTCTCCCAGTACGATGTGGTTTAAGGACGAAGGAGGCAATTGTGGTCGCCACATCAGAATGAGAGGGATCCTAAGACTGTGTGTAATACGGTGGGAGAACTGACTTTTGGAATTTGTTTTGCTTTTGATCGCAAATGTTGCGGATAGCAAGAGTCGCCACCGACTTTTCTTTTATCCAATTAAGGGAAGGTGAAAAGAATAGAAAAAGACCTTCGTTAGATTCTGAGTAAGGGAGAAGGTTATGAAAAGGGAAGGTATTAGCACCCCTTTCCATCCGTAGTTATCTACGGGCTCTTAGTTGCTTTAGCTCACTTTAAAATTTGCTTTCTGCGTGTGTGTTTGAAAAATGTTTTTGAAAAGACATTTCGCTTTGACTTCGTAATAATTCACGCTGGAATGTATACGAAGTGTTTGGAAATGTTTCATTTTTGAAAACTGTTTTAACTTTGACAAAAGTGTGAGGTGTGAAAAGTATTTTGATAGAGCAAGCAACTAAAAGTCTTATTACCTACTCAGAACGGTCGTTTTCGTGTTATTTTACTTTCCTTTAGAATAGCGTTATCCATACCATTAGTTGATGGGTAACCCTATTCGTTGGATGTAAAGGGACATTCGAAGGGACATCGGATGGTCATAGAAGGCAACTTGTTGGAGTATCCTAGCACATTCGAAGGGACGATCATCACTTTTCGTAGGCAACAATCGAGGGACAAGATCATGTTTTCGTAGGCCACATCGAGAGACTATGATCTTTGGTTCGAAGGGACTATGATGATATGTTTGTAGGCAACGGTGCTAGGATACCTCTACGTTCGAGGGACTTGGCCATTTATTCGAAAGGCAACAAGAGAGAATATTCTAGGGGGTGCATGTGTGAAGAGAGTGTGTTAAATTCAGATATATTATCTTGAAATTAGAAGTGATCTACGTTCGTTTTTATCTTGCCATTACATGGCTTTGGGGCAGTTACATAATATAGCAGTGCAGAAAGTAAAATCCTAATTAAACTATTACATCCCATGAGCAGTTACATAATATTGAAAAAGAATGCGAGAAAATAAATCCTAACTATTACAACCTGGAAGCAAATATATAATAATCGAAAAAGAAAAGAAATTCGCATAAGAGAAAATGTGTTATTAAAAAAAAAAGTTTTTTGAGTTAGGAAATTTTTTTAGGTTAATAAACCTAATTAGATAATAGGACAATTTTTTGGGAATTTTCTGGATTGATTTTAGTGAGAAAAAGTAATTAAAAGTCGATTTTATGGTTAATTAACGATTAATTAAAATATGCATGCAAAAATATTAATTTTTATGCCAAAAATTAAATAAACATTTTTCTGTCCTAAATGCCAAAAGAAATTATTTTTTTGGTGATTTTTCATGCATTAGAAAATTGTTTGAAAGAAAATTAAATTAAATGAGAAAAATAAGAAAAATAAGAAAAGAAATATAAAATTGGTTAGTTTGCAAAAAGTGTAAAAAATAAGTGAGGATGCCAGGATTCGATCTCAGGACATCCCTTTCACACGCGTGCGCTGCTTGCCACTGGACCAACCTGCGTTTGGTGTTAGTGATATGAAACAAAAACAATATAAGCGAAATAACTTTCTGAAAACCAAATTGAAAACATGCGCGAAGAACTTCATCTTCTTCGTTTAAATATTTAAACTTTTAGCTACGATTTTCTGGCGTTGCTATAACTTTTAGCTACGGATCGTCTGTAGCTATAAGACCTGCAATCTTCCAAAATCCATAATATGCAATATAAATTTATAAGGAAACCATGGTTCGATTGCAAATTGGTCCCTGAGTTCAATGGTACCAGTCATTTGGTCCAATTTTTCCTATTTCCGAAAACCCCAATTAGAGCTTATGAACCCTAGCCATGGTGGATTCTGATTCCGGTGTCTAAACTCCAATTAACCTATGCAGAAAGTTTCGAAACTCCATTCTAAACACAAACAAACAATCAAAACATGTTAAATATGCATGAAAATCAAAAATCAAATTTGAGTTAGAATGTGCAAACCGAAATCGTGTTTTTGTGATTCTGGGCTTGTTGATGGCTTGTGAGTATCTGGAATGGATCAGAGGACCTCCAGGAATGTATTGGAATGCTTAGAATTGATTGAATCAATCTGAAACTAGGGCTGCCAATTGCTTGTTTGCCACAAATTTTTTGAAGTTTGGTAGGGTTCTTGGAGGCAAGGATTTCGTCCCTTGTACTTGTGGATGCATTGTGTACTTATAGTAGAGTGAATTAGGTCAAGAATCATGAAGAAATTATATGTCAATCAATGAGAAAATATTTGATTTGGTATGAAACCAAATATTGCCTTTTTTGATCAAATCTCATTCAATTCCTTTGCCAATAATTGCAATTTCGAAATTGACAGCTTGTATGGCTTGCTTGGATCTCAAGAATGAGAGAAAAATCCAATTTGCAATTAATTTTGATTTTCTATCTTTTATTTTAATTAAATTGGCTTTTAAATAATTAAAAATCCAAAATAAATAGAAAATAAAAGATAAATTCGTGGCCTTGGACTTGGAGGTTCCAATTCAGCTAGGGAACATGTTTGAACCAAGAAAAGTTAGGCCCATTTGCAAAATTTTGGTTTTTGTGAAGTATTTCTCTTTGTGCACTTCCTCAAAAATGCTCAACTTGTGCAAGGTGTATCTTGCTCAATTTTTAACATTTTTGGGTGTTATTAGACTTTTTAGAAAGCTCAAGATGTCCTCTAAATAACCTCTTTAGTTTCATCTCAATTGAAGTTTCCATGCTCATGAACACTTCTTTACAAAACGTTGACTTTTTGTTGACTTTGAAAAGGACCTGTAATGTTTTGATCCATAACTTCCAAATGAAGCATTTTCTGCGCATGCTTGTGATAAATGAAGTTGTAGAGAATTGAATTCTCTTCAAAATGAGCTATGGTGGAAAAATTTCTGATAAAGTATGTGAAAGTTATGCCTGGTCAAAGTTCTGTTGACTTTTGTCTGACAAAACCCAATTTGGAAACTTGGACTTTTGATAAATTCTTGATTTTTCTTGATGAATCATGATCAAAACTTGATCAAATGATGAATATCACTTCAAAATATTGATGTTGACCAAAAATCATGAAATTTGACTGTATGTTGACCACAATTGACTTTTTATCCAATACAACTGATTTTCAACCATCTGAGCAATTGTTTGAGGAAACTTGACTTGTAAGGCTTGAAACTTGACATGGAGATTCTTTGAAGCATATGATGAGACATTGTAACACGGTGAACTGACTTCGTAGGATTTTTGTATCCAAATGTGCGGATAGCAAGAGTCGCCACCGACTTTTATTTTTATCCAATTAAGGGAAGGTAAAAGTAACAGAAAAAGACCTTCGTTAGATTTTGAGTTCGGAGAATGGTTATGAAAAGGGAAGGTATTAGCACCCTTTCCATCCGTAGTTATCTACGGCTCTTAGTTGCTCTAGATCACTTTTAAAATTGCTTTCGTGTTTGACAAAGATGTTTTGAAAAAGGCATTTCGCTTTGACTTTGTAATGACTCATGTAGGAGTGTATACAAAGTGTTCGGAAATGTTTCGCTTTGAAAAGAATTTGAACTTTGAAAAAGTGTGTGGTGTGAAAAGCATTTGATTTGAGCAAGCAACTAAAAGTCTTATTTACCCACCTAATTGGTCATTTTGTTGTACTTTATTCCTTTAGAATAGCGCTAGCCATACCATTAGTTAGTAGGTAGCTCCATTCGTTGGATGTAAGCGGGACATTCGAAGGGACATCGGATGGTCATCGAAGGCAACTCGTAGGAAGTATCCTAGCACATTTGAAGGGACTATCATCATTTTTCGTAGGCGACAATCGAGGGTCAAGATCATGTATTCGGAGGCGACATCGTGGGTCTTATGATCTTTGTATCGAAGGGACTATGATGATTTGTTTTGAAGGCAACGGTGCTAGAATACCTCTACGTTCGAGGGACATGACCATTTTAATTCGTAAGGCAACGAGAGAGAATTACCCTAAGGGGTGCATGTGTGAAAGAAGTGTGTTGATTTCAGAATATGTTATCTTGAAATTAGAGTGAGCTATGTTCATTATTATCTTGCCATACACGCCTAATTACTAGCAGTTTATAGGGTGCGGAAAGTAAAATGCGGAATGTAAAGTGCGGAAAGGTAAATGTCTTACGCTATTACAAGGCTTTGGGCCAGATACATAATTTAAAATGCGGAAAATAAAATCCTAAATTAAACTATTACATCCCATATACGCTACATTATTGGAAAAATAAACGATAAAAGAAAACGTCCGAATCGGAGCAACCTGTGAAAGAACGAGAAAATCGGGGAATATGATGAAATCGAATAAGAGAAAAAATGTTAGAAAAAATGCAATTTTTTATATGAGAAAATTATTATATGCTGAAAATAAGATAAATAAACTAAAATAATTTTTTGGGATTTTTTAGATGCATTTTAGTAATTTAAAATGAATTAAAAGTGGTTTAAATGCAAAATTACAAATAAAAATAAATATGCATGCAAAAATATGTTTTTTAATTTTATAAATTAAATAAAGGTTTTCTGAAAATAAAATAAAAAGGAAAATAATTTTTGATGATATTTTAATGCAGAAATGAAATTATGAAATTAAATAAAATAACATGCAAAAATATTAAAATAAAAAGAAAAATAGAAAAATATGAAAAGTTTGAAGTTTTGAGAAAAGAAAACAAAACCGGTCTCAAGGAGGTTCAAACTGGAGACCATGGAAGGCATCTTTGTACAGGAAGCGTCTTAACCACTGGGACAAGTGGCGTTTGATGTTTAGAAAGCTGAAAACAATAACATATAAATGATGACGCGTCCGAAATATTCAAAACACCACCGTGTGTGGACCCCGTGACTTATGAGACGAATCACGTTGTTTCTTTTGCCACGCTGCATCCACCGAGTCAACGGTCACGACGGAGCCCTAGCTCCTCGCCTTCTCCCGACCATCCAATTTTCCTATCCCGCAAAATACGCAATCAAGGCTATGGTTAATGCTACCCCTAAATCGGGTCTCATGAACCCAATGGTGGTCTTCGTTTTTACTAAATCGACCTGCAATTAGAGATACGAGATCAACAGTTCCAAAAACCCTAAGTATGGCAACTCGAGATTTTGACGCTCAAGCTTTTAAACGAATGCCCAGATCGTGCATATGGATTCTCAGGATTACAATAGAAGTGTTAGAATCGATTAATATAAGCAGAACAATCAAATGCAAAAATCAAGAAATATTGAATATGTATGTATGCACAGGGCTCGATTCAGCTTGCTTTAACCCATGGCAAGAGTGTATACTTACTCAAACTTACCTCCTGAAGACAATGGAGTGGTTTTTGAGGGCTGAAAACGGCTGGAGTTTGAAATTTGATTTTTCACAATTCTTGAAAAATTTTGCAAGAGTTTGGGTGGTTTTTAGGATTAGGGTTTTGTCCTCTGGTTTGTACACAATGCTGAGCATTTATAGAAAAAGTTTGGATGGCAAAAGCAAGCAAAAAAGATTCATCCATCAATGTGCAAATATTTTCTTTGAAAATAAAATCAAATATTGAAGAAAAATTGATTTTCTCATCAATGTGTGATCATGCACGAATTTGGTATGAAATATGGGCTTTCTTGGACATTAAGTAAGATATAAATCCAAACCATTTGAAAAAATAATTAATTTTCATATTTTATATAATTTATTTTTGAATTAAATGTTATAAAATTCAAATATAAATCATAAAATAGAAAATTACCAAGGCCAAGCATTTATGGGTCAAAATATTGTCATGAACAAGTTTGGATCAAAAGATTATAGGCCCATTTGGAAAATTTTGCAATTTGACCAAAATGTCCTTTGTGCAATTTCAAAATTGCCCAACTTCCGAATGGTGTATCTTGCTCAATTTTCCACATTTTTGAGTGTTCTTGGACTTTTTGGAAAGCTCTAAGAGTCCTCTAACCAACCCTTTTGGTCTCATCTCAATTGGAGTTACCATGCTCAATATATCTTCAAAGCAAAAGTTGACTTTTCGTTGACTTTGAAAATGACTGTAATGTTTTGAGCTATACCTCTCAAATGAAGCATTTTTGGACATTCTTGTGAGACATGAAGTTGTAGAGAATTTAATTTCCTTCAAAACAAGAGGTGGTGGAAAATTTCGAGAAAGTATGAGAAAGTTATGATCAACAAAGTTCATTGACTTTTCACCTAGAAACCCTAATTTAGAAAGTTTGACTTTTGAGCAAATCTTGAGTTTTCTTGATGAATCATGATCAACCCTTGATCAAATGATGAATGTAACTTCAAAATGAGGATGTTGACCAAAAATTATGAAGTTTGACCGTATGTTGACCACGTTGACTTTTGTCCAATACAATTGATTTTCAACCATCCGAGCAATTGTCTGAGGAAACTTGACTTGTGAAGCTTGAAACTTGTCATGGAGAATCTTTGAAGCATATGAGGAGGCATGAAGGCCATTGGAGATGTTGGAAGTTCATCTTGACTTGAGAGATACCAAACCCTAGTTTGGGTTGATTGTCTAGAGAGAGTTTGTCGATCAACTCTCGAGGAATCCTTGAGCATAGATGTATGAAATCTCTTGAGTAGATGGAGGGCAAATTTTGGGGTATGACACTGCCCTGCTCAATCTTCTTGTACTGGAGGGTTAGATTGACACGCTTGTCTTTTGTGACCGGAGGTAGAAGATGATTGAACACCGAGTACACCGAAAATTTGCACTGCTGGTGGATGATGCGGAATGGGCTTACGATGCCATTTGGAGAAGTTGGATACTTTCGAAAGATGAGTCGACGCTAGACTCGAGAATATCGATAGGAGAATTGACGGAGATGGGCTTAGGATGCCATCCCGAAAAATCGATGCTGGGGAGTGAGCCGTACGCTAGGCTCTGTAGACGTTTCAGGAAGGAGCATGGAGATGGGCTTAAGATGCCATCTGGAGGGAGTCATACGTTAGACTTCGTGTTCATTTTTTTTTGAATGAAGTTGTTGGTTTGTATTGATTTTTAACCATATATGCAGCATTCTGAAAGTGAAACACTGTTGATAAGTAGTTGGAGATGGGCTTAAGATGCCATCCAAGGCAACGAGTCGCACGCACAGTAGTTGTTGATAATAAGAAGGGTCGAATAAATCTTCGTGCCGATTACTCGAGGGAGATAGTAGTTGGCAAAATGTGGATAGCTTCCTGTGCATCGGTGTTGATCCATTGCTCGTTATCGGAGGATAACCGTGGTCTTTCGGATAGTTTTCCCGGTTCGGGCTTAATCCGACCACCGTCGGAGGACAACCAAAGGCGGTCTTTCGATAGTTTTCCGTCGATCGGGCTTAATCTCGACCATCGGAGGACAACCAGGCGGTCTTTCGATAGTTTTCCGCGGTTCGGGCTTAATCTCGACCTGTTTGCCGACGTGATCACACTGCTTTTTTATAGAAAAAACAAGAGAAACTTTGATAGAATATTTGTTAGTCTTATGCAAAGTATGATGCATGACAGTGTATATGAATGACATATGCATGAATTATGACTTTATGAGTAATGTATGAATGATAGATGTTGTGGTATTTCAAAACATATCCATCTTGAAGAAGATGCGGACGCTTTGCTTGAGGATTTCTGACTCCTGCTTGGGGAATTAAGTAGGTGGAAGTCCCTGCTTTTGAAGGAGAAGAAAGATACCCTGGATTCCTCCGATGCACTATCTGACCAAGTCTCGGGCCTAGACATTGTTGAGGAAGGTAGAGATTGAGAAACTCGTTGTTTGAGATCTCATATATGGACCCTGCTGAGGAGAGTCTGGGAGGCGGTCTGTTGGGGACCTCGTATGTAGATCCTGCTGAGGAAATTTAGGAGGTGCTCTACTGGGGAAGCTGAGTGTAGATCTCGCTGGAGAGCATTTGATAGTTGCCGGGGAGACCGAGCTGGGAGAGTCAGGATCCCGTTGTAATCTCTAGCTGGGGAATGAAGATGTAGTTTCCTCCGATGCACTATCTGACCAAGTTTTGGGTCGAATCTACCGGGAAAAAGGAAAGGGGAGATACCACCGGGATAAATACCTTGACTGGGGGTGATGTGTTACTGCTTGGAGACTGATGTAACTTTACTAAGTCGAGTAGAATTGCAGCTCGTGGATTCCCTTTTGCTCTGCTGGGGAAGTTGTGTTGTGAGTGACACCTTTGCGGGGATCATGTTCTGTGGGGGAACGCTTTGGTGACTTTCGTCGTCGTCCCAATTCCTGAAGCCTGTAGTAAGTACTTTTGTATGTTCACTTTTCGTATGTTTGTGATTAGATTCTTATCGTCAAATGCGTATAGTCATTCAAAACAAACGTTGGACTTATTGCAAATAACAACAACAGAAATTGTAAAGAGAAAAAAGCTTGCATTTATTTGAAAGGGTGGCGTATGGCCAAGTAGTTTGTACACAAGAAAGGTAAAAAGCTATGCGGAAACAATCTCGTTAAGTTCCAACTATGCTAGTACTCATATATTTCAACTATCTCATCTCCTTGCGTTAGAAAGTGAGTAGACGATCTTCGCCATTCGATCCTTGAATGCCGATAGTAGTCCGAAGGGTGATCCGAAGAGACATAGTCGTACGCTTAAATCCCTAACTTTTGCCTAGACCGCCTTTCGGTTTTCACCACGGATACCTTTTTGCCTAAGCCGCCTTTTCGTGTTTTCGACTTGGGTGTTCATGTTTTGTATATATCCTTAACTTTTGCCCGAACCTTTTGGTTCGCCAGATGCCCTTATTTTGCCTAGGTTCGTCGACCTAGCGGGTCTCTTTATGCGTAGTATTTTTGACTATGTCTGCTCGGTGTGGAAGTCTTCACCGTCCATAGTGCTAAGTATCATAGCCCCCCGAAAATATCTCTTGACTACAAATGGTCCCTCGAGGTGGGAGTCCATTTGCCCCTGGGATCACCTTGTGGAAGAATGATGCGCTTGACTACTAGATCACCGACTTGGTAGACTCGATGCTTGATATTTTTGTTAAATGCTCTGATCATTCGCTCGATAAACCGTCCGTGGCGATGGACGCGAGTCGCTTCTCATCGATCAAGTTAATCGGTCAAGGCGAGTCTGGACCCAATCGTCTTCACCTAACTCTGCGTCTTGGAGGACTCTGGTTGAGGGTATCTGAACCTCGATAGGTAAGACGGCTTCCATACCGTACACAAGAGAAAAGGGGGTTGCCCTGTTGATGTTCGTGGCGCGATAACCATGAAGAGCAAATGGTAACATCTCGTACAATCTTTGTAAGTCACACCATCTTCGATAATCTTCTTAATGTTTTTGTTGGCGGCTTCCATCGCTACCGCTCATCTTAGGCCGATATGGAGAAGAATTGTGATGCTTGATGAAGCTGCGTGCGAGTTCGGTGATCATCTTATTGTTGAGATTGGAACCGTTATCTCGTGATAATCCTTTCGGAGTGCCATACCGATGATAAGATTATGTTTGATGAATCGAGCCACAACATTCTTGGTAATGATGCATACGAGGTCGCTTCTACCCACTTGGTAAAGTAATCAATTGCCACAAGGATGAAACGATGTCCATTGGAAGTCGTGGGCTTGATTTCTCGATCATGTCAATGCCCCACATTGCAAACGGCCAAGGAGCATAGAACATCTGAGGTACGGAGCTACGTGTACTTTGTCGGCATATATCCGCACTTGTGACAAGATCGAGCATAGCGGTGACAATCGCTTCCATGGTGGACCAATAGTAGCTGTTTTAAAATCTTCTTAGCCATGGTGTGTCCACCGGAGTGAGTACCAAATGCGCCTTCGTAACTCTTCCATGATATGCATTGTTTTCGGTCTACACAATGAGTAAGCACAAGTCGTGGTTGCGCTTGTATAAGATGTCGTTCGAGGAAGAATTTGGATGCGAATCTTCTCATGAATTTCTTATCATTGATAGATGCCCCTGCGGGATATTCCTGAGTCTCAAGATACCTCTTCACGTCATAGTACCAAGGTTTCTCTTCTACGTCAAGCTCACAACAATACTGGTTCGTCGAACTTCTCAATGATGATCCGGGAGCCTCGTTGTCCCATCGACCTTGAACATAGACGACATAGTAGCTAATGCCCGCCAACCGATTCTCTTCTCGTGGAATGTGATTGAAAGTAATCTCTTCAAGTAGGGAATCAAACTCGTAACATGCTCGATATGGAATGAGATTCGGATGCTTCGTATCCCACTCGCCTTAATCGACCGATCACTAAAGTCGAGTCTCCATACACTTGCAAGAACTTGATTCTTAAGTCAATAGCACTTTGATACCCATGATGCACGCTCAGATTCGCCATGTTGTTAGTGCAATTGAAACATAATCGGCGGTGAAAGGCGTGTGTCCGCTGCTAGGGATGTAATGATGGCGCCAATGCCATTTCAAGTGCGTTTGAGGCTCCATCAAAGACCATAGTCCATCGGGATCTGGTTCAGTCCTTCGTCTGGCCCGGTTCTTCACAATCAGTAACTAGTAGAACATCCTCATCGAAATTTGAACCGCATAGATCGATAGTCATCTACGGCTTGATGAGCCAAATGATCGCTACCACACTTACTTTGATCGCTCGAGAAGTGTCTTGGATGTCATATTCGGTCAAGATCATTTGCCATCTTGCAATTCTTCCGAGAGAGTGGTTTCTCAAATATGTATTTTATCGGATGCATCTTGAAATTAACAAGGTAGTGTGAGTCAACATATCTGCCTTAGTCGCGAGCAGCAAGCCAAAGCGTTGCAAGTTTTCTCAAGTTGAGTATCTTGTTTCACATCGGTAAACTTTTGCTAAGGTAGTATATTGCATGCTCTTTTCGACTGACTCGTCATGTTGCCCCAACACACACCCCATTGAGTTCTCTAGCATCAAGTACATGATAAGAGGTCTTCCTTTGGCATTAGGATAGGAGGATTCAGAGGTACTCCTTGATTTTGTCGAAAGCGATCCGCAATCGTCGTTCCATTCCACTACTTGATCTTTCTTAAGTAACTTGAAGATTGGCTCACAAGTAGCGCTTAGGTGTGCAATGAATCGCAATGTAATTTAATCGCCCAAGAAACCTCGACTTTCTCGGGGGCGGCATCTTTTGAATGGCTCTAACCTTGGCGGGTCAACCTCAATACCTTTTCCACTAACAACAAACCCTAAGAGTTTTCCGGATCGACTCAAAGGTGCACTTGTTGGGATTAAGTCTCATCAGACTTCTTCAACCTCGTCAGTTTACGCAAATGATCAAGATGTTCTTCTTCACCGTGATCGAGCTATCATGTCGTCGACGTAGACCTCTATCTCGTGATGAATCATGTCATGAAATAATGTTACCATAGCACGATAAGTGGCGCTCTTCGATCCGAACGGCATAACCTTGTAGCGAAAGTGCCCCACTGTAACAAAAGTAGTCTTCTCCATGTCTTCGGAGCCATTTTAATGATTGTAACCGGAGAAACCATCCATGAAGGAGAAAACTTTATCGAGGTATTGTCAACCAAAACATCAATATGAGGAAGTGGGAAATCATCTTTCGGACTTGCTTTGTTCAGATCTCTGTAATCCACACACATTCGTACCTTGCCATCCTTCTTAGGCACGGGTACCACATTTGCAACCCACAGGGGATAAGAGGTGACAGCTAAGAAACCGGCATTGAATTGTTTCATAACTTCGGCTTTGATTTTCTCTGACATCTCAGGACGCATGCGACGAACCTTCTGCTTCACTGGGAGAAAACCTTCTTTTGTCGGCAATCGGTGTACCACAATATCAATGTCCAAACCTGGCATGTCTTCGTATGACCAAGCAAAAACCTCAAGGTAGTCTCGTAGCATCTGAACCAACCTTTCTTTAACACTGTTCTCAAGACCCGCTCCTATCTTGATCTCTGAAGCAACTCGATTTTCAAAAAAAATCATTTAAATGAATTTTCAAAAACAATGAAATCGCCACCTAATTTTATTTGTTCTAGAAAGAACGGGGAAATATAGATAAAACCCACGAAATTTGGATAAGGCGGTCTACAAGACCAAAAAGGATGGATTCGGAGTCGGTTACATGGGAAGGTATTAGCACTTTACGTCCATCGTACTCGATGGGACCCATTTAGTTCAAAATGTGTTTGTGTGTGTGTGATCGCTAATTTCTAAACTGTAAATAAGAAAGAAGAAAAGGGGTTTGTTTATTATTATTTTGAGTTTGACACGGTTTCGAAACCGCGTGCCTACGTATTCCCTCGTGCAATGGGAAAGTCAAAACTCCGTAGTTCTTGTTGAAAATGTCTTGGATTGGTTGTGTTGATTTTAGGAGAAAATGTTTTTGATTTTTGATAATCGCATATGTGCGAAAAAGGATTTGAATGGGTTGAATTGATTTTAGTGGTAGATGACAAGTACCAAAACGTCGGGATATCCTCTAACGATTCGATACTCGGGATTGGTGATTGAGGTCAACCGATCTTCTCTCATCCAAAATCTTTATTATGAAAGGAGTGAGGTGAAACAAAGTTCACTTTTTATTAAGTGTTATGGAATAAAGTATTTAAGTCATTGGGTTACCCTCTAATGGCCCAAATACTTTACATTTTAATTAAATCGTTGGGCGAACCTCTAACAATTTAATTAAGTACCATAACACTATGTTTTTTGTTTTTGTAGAAAAATTGATTTTTGAAAACAAATTCAATTAATCAATTTAATTTGAAAGTGTTTTAGATGTTCAAGTGTATGGAATAAAGTATTCGAGTCATTGGGTTTCCCTCTAATGGCCCAAATACTTTATATTTTAATTAAATTGTTGGGCGAACCTCTAACAATTTAATTAAGTACCATAACACCATGTTGAAAATTGCGGTGTTGGACGTAGAGAAATGATATTTCGGGTTATGGTTAACCAAGTATATGGACTTGATTAACCATGAGACCCTGGTGCATGGTGATTGGTATATGGACCAATTATTTTTCGGGTTATGATTAATCAAGGCAACGAGGGCCTTAATTAACCTCGTGAGGATGGCCATGCCCATCCCCAACCATGAGACCCTTAGAGAATTTGGTGTGGGTAACCAAAAATAAGAGAGAGAGCGGAGGCGTTGTTGTTTTTATATTAATGTGAGAGCGGAGTGTGCAATCGCGAAATAAACATGCAAGCGGACAATGTAATAGCGAAAAATAAAATAAATTAACACACAATACAAATCGGAATTTAAATAATTATTAGTATAGATATTCTTTTACTTGATGAAAAATCAATTAACAATTTAATTGGTAATTCAACAAATAAAAAACTACCATATGCCAAAATA
Organism: Vicia sativa; assembly: GCA_021764765.1. Taxonomy (NCBI): domain Eukaryota; kingdom Viridiplantae; phylum Streptophyta; class Magnoliopsida; order Fabales; family Fabaceae; genus Vicia; species Vicia sativa. The sequence continues at coordinate 178,049,017 of CM038796.1, read as the reverse complement.
TTATTTAATACATCATTATATAATAATAAAAAAAACTTGCATAATATTAATTTTAAAGAGAAAAGTTGAGAAATGGGCCTGATTGGAGCTTTAATCTGGAGGGTGTGAGTAGCAATCTGAGCCCAAGCCCAAAAATGCTGTTGGATCTTGTATGAGATGCTCCATGGATGCAGAGTGTGGTCCACCATTCTGGATCGTCGGATCTGGACTCTGGCAGATCTGATGGCTAAAGCAGGAGGGAGCAAAATGGATACCATAGACATGTATACACCAGATTTCGGACAGGCCACACAGACGGTGACAAGTGTCACCGCCTGGACTAAACCACCTAATTTAATCTAATTATTCTATGATACTATATATTAGCTTTGTTTTTTTAAATATAGAATAAAAACTAAATATAAATTAAAAAAAGAGAACTGCTACTGCAAATTGTATTTTACTAACCTATTAATTAAATGGGTCACAAAATTAATATATTAAATTAAATACTAATCTAACTTATTTTTATTATAAACTAAATAAACAGAAAAACTAGTCCTAATTAAGCTCATTTTTATTATAAATTGAATAAATAAACTAATCCTAATTAGATCTAAACTAATACTAAACCAAGTTGTATTTTTAGAAATAAAGAAAGAACCAGAATCAGTTTTTATAAAAAAAACATTCATCCTCTCAACCTCATGACCTCTCATCCTCTCTCTATGTTTATTCCCTAAAAAAACAAATGAAAACCCAGAAAACGCAATCAGAACCGATCTGTATCGGTGGTTGAGATGAACATCCACGGCGGCGATGATGAATACACGGTGGCGACGTTGATGACCGACGGCGGCGATGATGAATCCGCGGCGGCCGGAAATCGCCTTGGACGGCGGCTTGCTCCGATGATGGTTTTTCTTACATTTTCTGAACCGTCTCTTCCTCCACTATACTAATCTGACTCTGATTTTTGCAGATACCGTCTGATTTGGCTTAGATCTTGAGTGGAAGTTTGGAAACCCTAACTGTCCGACGCGGCTTCTGACGACGAGGGTGGAGGATCTGGAACTTCCAGATGCAAACTCGGTCTCCTGAGACAAGTTGGAGAGTCTTGACGGTGACTTGACGGCGGCCTAGGGTCGTAACTTGCTCCGGTGAGCTCTTTCTGGTTTACATCTTCTTCTCCAAAATCTGTAGCCTTACAATCTCTTCGGTCTCTCTCAAATCAGAATTTATTTCTGAAACTTAATTTTCTGAAGGGGGGATGATGGGAAATGATGAACTTGGGTTTTTTGTTGATGTTTTCTTTCTGGTTTAGTATGCTGTTTGGTATTCGTATGCTGTTTGGGATTCGTATGCTGTTTGGGATTCTGGGTTTTTGAATGTCTGATGTTTGCGGCTAGGGTTTTCAGTGAACAGTTGTCCCTCGATTATTGTGCTTTTACTGCTTTTATAATGTCTGAGTTAGGGTTTGTTCTGATGTTAAAGTTTGGGAACAGGGCCTTTGGAAAACAAAAATCGAAATGGGTTGTTCTGTGTTTTCTGATTATGGGCTGCTCTGTGTATTGGGCTGACACTGAAATTCTGAATCCTGAACAATGTACTTGCTGCAGCTTTAGTGGTGATGATGTTTCTGAACCACACCCCCCTTTTGTGAACCAACATGAGTTGTGATTTGCAAAAGGGTGGGTTTTTTGAACATGAATGATAAACAATCCTCAACACAAATCTGATCCCAAACATTTCCTCCTAATGATGAGATAAAATACTGCTTTGAACTCTTAATTCTTATTAATGCTGTCCATAATTACTAACTAAGCTCTTTCTTTGTTTTTGCTTTATGAACACGAACCATGGCATGAGCTTTGGAGATAATGGTGAAAGCAAACTTTGGACAAGAAGGCAAGGTGTGGAAATGGAGCAAGAAGGCTTGGAGGCAAAGAAAACAACAAAGATTTCCAATAGAAGATAGGATTAGGACATAACATGTGTAGTATTTTGTATGTTCGCATTTATGAACAAAACTTGTACTAGTAACCTTGGAATTCTTGTGTTAGAAGTTCGGAAATTTGTAACATCACATCATTTGAATTGCTTTGTGGATTCCAATGATTTTGTAATAAAACACATCACTTGTTAATATTGAATAACAAAATGTATCTTGAACGCGACATAAGACCTTGATCATTCAACAATTGCCTTGTAGTATTGTAGAACTTATATCTTGTAATCCAAGAAACTTCCCTTGTAACTTGAATTTGAGAATTAACCATGAATGGATATTACACATGAAAATTGTAATAATGTTTGAAACTTTAAGCATAGGAGTTGTAATAATCTTGAACGATTTGAATGAAATCGAAGCGATTGAAAGAAAATGGTTGGAAATATGAATTAATCATGAATGGAAATTTCCAACTTTACTTCAACTTACTCTTTTTCTCATAAACACACCACTTCTTGCACAAGTTAAAACTTGATGTATCAAGTAAACAAACAAATGAATCCAAATTTGAATCACTCTTAAATTCATACTTTAATCTCCAAATTAGAATCAAAAATATCAAATGAATGAAGGAAGCAAGAATGTCCTTGAATTGATAGAAATAATATTTAGCATGCTCTTGATCATATAATAAACCCAATGGCGATCATGCTCAAAATCTTAATCCAAATGATGAGGAGAAATTTGCAAGAACTTGATTAAAACCCTTATCTCATAACTCATTACCACCTAATCTCAAATTCTTATCAACTTGTTACTCAAGCAACAGGAACATAACCAAATAAAAGATAACCACCCAATTTGACTACCATAATGAATTCATACATCATAACCTGCGCTATGGCCTCAACAATCCATGAAATACCAATACCTTAAATCCTCCGAAGACGGAATAAGCCTTGAAATATGGAGATAATAGTGACCATAAGAATTTGAGTCCAACGAACTTCTACTGATAACTGAAAGTGTACTAAGATAAAACTCATGATAATGCTTCAGATATCATGCCAAGAAAGACGTCACACATTTAATAATCGACAATGAATGCCTTGAATCTCGTGGCGATGAACACGATGGAAAGATCTCAACATGCGGCAACTTGACATTCGTAAATCTTATACAAGTTCTCGGATGAATATTCACATACATCAACTATTGCCAAGAACGAACAAAGATGACGAGCGAACCAAATGCACTAGAATTTGAATTGTTGATCAATAATCGGATAATCATAATCCACCCTTTTACATCTTGAACAATGAACTCGAAACAACAAAGAAACCCAAACTCGTGATGAATTGATCTCGAATCAAGGTGATGACATTCAAAATAACCTTCGTAGCTCCAATCAAGAATGACCATTCAATCCAACAATCGAACACCAAACCCGAAAACCCAAGGATATGAACGGATAAGATTCAATATTAAACCTCGCGCTTTCCCAATATCCTAGATAGGTTGAAAGCACCACAACTTTTCTTCAACGGAGAATCTTCGGAATCGGCCCAACCCGTAACCATAGAACCGTGGTATGAATGCATGTGAGTGTCATGATAGATGCAAAGCCTAAACCGATAAAATCGAGATAGAGGGCAAATTTTGGGTGCAATATATTTAATCGTCTTAAACCCGAAAGTGAAATTGGCGCTAGCTTTTGAACTTTCAAGGTAAGAAGATTAAATACTCAAAGAACCCAAAATTTGCGTCCGAAGAACAAGTATAAATGTTTATGTTTTTTTTTATAATAACTTTTTTATTTTCTATTTTTTGTGATTTTTTTGTGAACAGTGTCGGTACATCGAGAAACGAATGCGCTTGAATAAGCGACTTCGCAGATTAGAAATGAAAACTGATAGATCTTTGAAACGAGCATACTTCAATAAGTTGCATCGCAGATCAAAAACGAAACCAATCAGACCTTTGGAACGAGCATACTTCAATAAGTTGCTTCGCAGATCAGAAAGGTAAGAACTCATAGATCTTTGGAACGAGCATACTTCAATAAGTTGCATCGCAGATCAAAAATGAGAACAGGTAGATCTTTGGAACGCGCATACTTCAATAAGTTGCATCGCAGATCAAAAATGAGAACAGGTAGATCTTTGGAACGCGCATACTTCAATAAGTTGCATCGCAGATCAAAAACGAAACCAGACAGACCTTTGGAACGAGCATACTTCAATAAGTTGCTTCGCAGATCGGAAAGGTAAGAACTCATAGATCTTTGGAACGAGCATACTTCAATAAGTTGCATCGCAGATCAAAAATGAGAACAGGTAGATCTTTGGAGCGCATACTTCAATAAGTTGCATCGCAGATCAAAACGAAACCAATCGACCTTTGGAACGAGCATACTTCAATAAGTTGCTTCGCAGATCGGAAAGGTAAGAACTCATAGATCTTTGGAACGCGCATACTTCAATAAGTTGCTTCGCAGATCAAAAATGAGAACAGACGGGAGTATATGTCAGGTAAAGAATATTGAACACATAAGGGAGCATATGTCAGGTAAGAATATTGAACACACACTGGAAAGAGACCGACCGAAGACGACTCTAACAAAGGTTTCGAAAGTATACATGCCCGGTAAGGATATTGGACACATAAAGATCGAATATACATGTTCGGTAAGGATATTGAACACATATAGGGAGCATATGTCGTAAGGATATTAGACATAATCGAAAGAGACCGATCAAGACGACTCTAACAAAGGTTTCAAAGTATATGCCTAAGGATATTGGACACATAAGGATCGAATATACATGTTCGGTAAGGATATTGAACACATATAGGGAGCATATGTTAGGTAAGGATATTAGACATACACTGGAAAGAGACCGACCGAAGACGACTCTAACAAAGGTTTCGAAAGTATACATGCCCGGTAAGGATATTGGACACATAAAGATCGAATATACATGTTCGGTAAGGATATTGAACACATATAGGAGCATATGTCGTAAGGATATTAGACATACACCGGAAAGAGACCGATCAAGACGACTCTAACAAAGGTTTCAAAGTATACATGCCCGTAAGGATATTGGACACATAAAGATCGAATATACATGTTCGGTAAGGATATTGAACACATATAGGGAGCATATGTCGTAAGGATATTAGACATACAGAAAGAGACCGATCAAGACGACTCTAACAAAGGTTTCAAAGTATACATGCCCGTAAGGATATTGGACACATAAAGATCGAATATACATGTTCGGTAAGGATATTGAACACATATAGGGAGCATATGTCGTAAGGATATTAGACATATAATCGGAAAGAGACCGATCAAGACGACTCTAACAAAGGTTTCAAAGTATACATGCCCAGAAGGATATTGGACACATAAAGATCGAATATACATGTTCGGTAAGGATATTGAACACATATAGGGAGCATATGTCGTAAGGATATTAGACATACAGGAAAGAGACCGATCAAGACGACTCTAACAAAGGTTTCAAAGTATACATGCCCGTAAGGATATTGGACACATAAAGATCGAATATACATGTTCGGTAAGGATATTGAACACATATAGGGAGCATATGTCAGGTAAGGATATTAGACATACACCGGAAAGAGACCGACCGAAGACGACTCTAACAAAGGTTTCGAAAGTATACATGCCCGGTAAGGATATTGGACACATAAAGATCGAATATACATGTTCGGTAAGGATATTGAACACATATAGGGAGCATATGTCGTAAGGATATTAGACATACAGGAAAGAGACCAATCAAGACGACTCTAACAAAGGTTTCAAGTATACATGCCCGTAAGGATATTGGACACATAAAGATCGAATATACATGTTCGGTAAGGATATTGAACACATATAGGGAGCATATATCAGGTAAGGATATTAGACATACACCGGAAAGAGACCGACCGAAGACGACTCTAACAAAAGGTTTCGAAATATACATGCCCGGTAAGGATATTGGACACATAAAGATCGAAAATATTGCATATTGACCACCGAAGGACTCACCGGGAGAAGATATATGGAATGGTAAAATCGTCGATCAAAGACGAATTCACAGGGAAAGAGGCCAAACAAAGGGGACTCTAGCAAGGATTACTGAGCTACGTTGGACTTTGAAAGTTTGCGAATATGCAAGAAATACAATATCCCTCATGCCGAAGGCGGGGTGTAATTCTTCAAGAGTGGCAATTATATGAATTACCACACACCAAGTATGGATACTCAAACAATTGAGAAGCAAGAAAGGTTAGACACCGACTCTTACTCGCACTCTAACGACAGAGGCAAACACGGGTAAGAATACCAAAATAAAAATTTTGCAAAAAGCAAGATGCTTGGTAAAAAATTGAATTGAATGGTGTAGGAGACCGACACGGGGTCAAAAATGCAGATAACAGCGACAAGAAGAATTTCTTGAGGGAACTCTGACTGGTAATACCACTTGGGGATTTTTATGGATAGACTTTCTCTTCGGAGACGCAAAAGGTACTCGAGAAACACTTTAATCTGGCTTATGCTTAGATGCATGTTTGAGATTATTATTTTTTTAGCGTAATGCTCCATATCAATGGAAATGCTACGCGTTTTTTTGTTGAGGATGTTATGCAATGCAATGATGCATGTTTGAGATTATTATTTTTTAGCGTAATGCTCCATATCAATGGAAATGCTACACGTTTTTTTTTGAGGATGTTATGCAATGCAATGATGCATGTTTTAATATTTCGTCCGAGACTAAAGGCAATTATGAACTGTCGAGGAAACATCAACCCTCCATGGATTGAAAATAAAACATCTGGTCTTGGTCAAAGAGATGATAGTCTGGATTCCGACAAGGGATTGTAGAATAGAAGTATCCTCTTTCAATGATCAACGTCACTGGGGAAGTAACTCTTAGAGATTGACATTCATCGGGGATGATGATCCTGACTTCCTGACATGCCATTCAAACTCAATAGTTGTTTAGCTTGCGCCTGGACTTGACTTGATTAATTATGAGGTGGACGAATGCCCCTACATAATGCTTTTCCCCAATCTATAGGGATTTTGAAGAAAATAGCCTCGAGAAAGCTTCCTGAGATCTGGACCATCAAGATAATCTGCCCCAATATTATAAACTTGGAAATATTGCCCCTGACTAACCAAAAGGTAAAGATGGTTTCAACCATGCTTGGATGAATGCCCCTGATTGCTCAGCACTTTGAGAGATTCTTCGAATCTCGACATAAATGCCCTAGATTGACTGAACTTTGAAGATATCACCTGCTCAGGGTGGTTAACTTACATATGGAAAGTAGGTTACTTCACAACCTTACTCCTCAACCCGAGCTGCTTTGTGTTCAATCAAATACTTGTAGCAATATGTCTTTCAAGACAATCAAATTATCTCATCGATGCTCAATATGCAAGCTCACTTGATGTTTAAGCACTTATCTATATGCAAAGAATGTTTTATTCCACGAATGATAATTCTAATGCAAAGTTCGTGTTTGTCTTGAAGTTAAAAAAAACTTTTATTGAAAAGATATTGAAACATTGAATTTTTTTTAAAGATTGAGTGATACCAACTCAAATGTTTAGCAAGCCTCCTAGGAGTCAGGTTACCGTATTCTTGTAACAATTTGCTTTCGAATTAACCCATGCTTCAATTAGGACTTTTAAGGGTTGTAACGTGGTCTGGTTCACGGGTTTTTAGAAAAAGATTTTTAGGCTCAAAATATTTGGTGCCCTCCCATTCTCCGTGATGTTCTCCATTCCTAAGTTCAGATAACTTGATGCGAGCATCCATCTCCTGAGAGAAGTTTATGATGTAGTTGTGGGGGACCACTGAGGTTTCTTGGACACGATAGTCACTCACCTTTTACTTTTGGTGTCTGATCACACGCCTTTGTTCTTTCATTGAGGATTTTATTCGTTTGGTAATCCTTTCTTCTTTTTTCTTTTGCCATTTTTGCCTAAGCGACTTATTATGAAGTTTCGACTTAGCGGGCTTTTTGTCATCATTATTCACTTTTTCTTTTGAACAAGTCGTGTGATCTTGCACCCTTGTTTGATTTGAGGTGACTATGACTGCTTGAACCCTTGGCGGATGAGAGATAACAATTGTGGTATCATCATCTGTTGATTTCCTGATGCGCAAGAGTTAACCACTACGGTTTCAACCTCTTTTGAAGCACATTGTTATAGGTGAAGATTGACCATTATAGCTTTGAGTTTCCTCAATATTTTGAAGGATAACCATTGTTGTATCCTTGGATGTGCACTCTTGATGAGTTTTGAATGCTTGATCGGGTTAACTGAACACTACCCTGCCCCAGGTTTTTTAAAAAAATGAGGGTTTTTTCTGAACAAAAAAGAAACTCCTACTTCGAGGCTCAAAAGAGTTAACGAGGGTTTCACTCCTTTATATCTCCGGTGTTTGGGAATTTGAAACAAGGCCTGTACATCATTAGCAGGGTTTTTACTCGAAAGCATAACATTTGAGATTCTTGGTAAATTGTTCATCATCCTCCCTACAGAGGTGTTGCTTTATTAATAAGAGTTGAATATCAAAAGCATAGTAAAACAAATAAGAGTGATAGCAAATGGATCAATTCAAGACAAACATATTCAATGCATTATGATTAGTATTCAGAAATGAGCAAGTTTTGCATACAAGAAAGTACTGAACAAAACAAGAAAGATTACAAATGAGCATGCAAGATAAAACTAGAAATCTCCATGTTGAGGAGACTGGTCTCCGTATGGATTTCTTGCTTCAGAAGATGCGCTTTGTAGTCTTGGCGTTCTCTGAGTCAAAAGAGAGTCAATTGATGTGTAGGCCCTCTAGTGTGAACGTGATTGCTTTGGAATCTATGAGTTTCTGAACAGTGCCTTTGAAAAGATTACATCCTTCAATTGTATGGCCAGGTGCCCCAGAATGGAACTCACAGTAGGCATCAGGATCATATCCCAAAGGATACGGAAAAGGAGGTGTCCCGAGCTCTTTTAACTCCACCAAAGAATGTTGGAGTAGGTGAGAGAGCAACTCACGATGAGGCATAGGTATTGGATCATGCATTTTGCTTGGCCTAATCAGATTCTTCCCACCTCGACGTTGACGATTTTGTCGAAAAGTTCGTTGTTGAGGAGCATTTTGTTGCTGGGGAGCATATTGAACTGGTGTTTGACAGACAGTTGCAACACAAATTTGTGGAGCAAACAGATTAGAATTAACTTTTGTCACTTGATTAGGAATCTAAAACGGAGGGTAAGCAGGAGCTTCTTCCTCGTCCTCGAAAATTGTACTTGCCTCTTCATCAATTTGTTCTGGAAATTCAGAAGCAATAGCAACATCATGAATGTTGCCCATCTTGAGGCCACGCTCAATTCGCTCCCCTACAACAACCAAGTGTGAAAACGTAGAAGTACATCCAACAATTAGATAAGGACCTTGTAAGGTATCGGAGAATATCTCAATGAGTTCTCGAGAGGAGGTTGAACTCTAGCGCTAACTCTCCAGCATACTCTTTGAAAGACCTTGAGTTAAACCTTGAGTTGAATCGATTGACAAAAGCTTGACAAAACTAAATCCTTCTAAGTTTGGATGTGAGTTCGTTCAAGCTGAGTGTACCACTCGAGAGATGCTCCGCTGAGGCTATCTTGAAAAAAAATGCATGAGGAGCTTGTCATTTTCCGCATAGGGAGCCATCTTATTGCAATAGGCTTTGATGTGAGTAATCGGACAAGAGCTACCCTTATACTTCTCAAAATTGGGGACCTTGAACTTTGCAGGAATTTTGATACCAGGAACCAAGCACAAACTAGGTGCGTCTAAACCAAGGGAATTACGACCCTCAATAGCTTTCATCCTTTTCTCGAGGAGGTGAAGCTTTTTCTCAGACTCAGGCTCTTCAATCGAAAATCTGAAGGTGTCAAACGAAGACTCGAAGATGTCATCACAGTGAGGAATTCCATTGACATGCATTTGAACGGTGTTTCTGATATTTTCATCTGAAAGGACCTCATCGTGGTTAAGATTAACACCTGGTGGATTAACATGATTAGTAGTAACAACTTCAGACCTCTGAACAACTTGCTTTAACTCTTCTTGTCCAATGGCGAGGTTCTGGATAATCTCCATGAATTGATCCATCTGGATATCTATATGAGTATTCATCGCATCCACACTTGCCTGAAGTTGATCCACGATGACGACGATGTCAGGAAGTCAGTCTTGCAGTCTTGAGATTCTGAATAAGAAGCCAGGTTGAAATGAGTCCTTTGATTGAAATGAATGAAATGCATGACGATGCATGGATGGTAAGAGAAATAAACTCTTTTTTATGATTGATGCAAATGGAATGCAACATGATGATAATAACAGGTTCACAGAGACGTGAATCAGGGATGATATTGGTAGTCAGAACAACTTATTTAGGTGGGCTCCTACAATAGGAAAGCTCTAGGTTTTCTACCCAATAATCCCGAACAAGGTGGTTCTAATGTTTTTTGCTAAATGTTTCTCGGAGTCTCAGATCCCCTTTTAACAAATATTATCATCGCGCGAGAGGCCTACGCGGGTGAGATTTGCAAAAGTATACCCAAGAAACGGCTCTTAACGGATGCTCAAATCCAAAATTTGAGCTTGGTCTCGTTAGACAACATGAACAAACTTAGAGTTATAGGTCATTTGTCCAAAGATTGATGTCCCGGCATGGCCAACAACCTCCTTAAAACAACCAACTCTAAGCCGAAGTCTTCGCTTGGCCAACAAGACAATGGAGTCGGTGGCCCTAGGCTTAACCCTCTATTCCTAAAAAGGTGACCTAGAAGCCTGGGTAGTGGGCTTATCTATGTAACAATGCCCATGAATTCCCATCACAAAAATATATCAACAAAATAATATACATAAAATGTAAGGAGAATAATAATCAATGAACAATAGATAAGCATAAAGAAGAAAGCGATAAACAAACACACAAACATGCGAAGAACTAAACTAGGGTTGATTCGCTTAGTCAAAAAGATTTTAAAATTGTCCCCAGTGAAGTCGCCAACTGAAGCAACTCGATTTTCAAAAAAAATCATTTAAATGAATTTTCAAAAACAATGAAATCGCCACCTAATTTTATTTGTTCTAGAAAGAACGGGGAAATATAGATAAAACCCACGAAATTTGGATAAGGCGGTCTACAAGACCAAAAAGGATGGATTCAGGAGTCGGTTACGCAAGGGGAAGGTATTAGCACCCCTTACGTCCATCGTACTCGATGGGACCCATTTAGTTCAAAATGTGTTTGTGTGTGTGTGATCGCTAATTTCTAAACTGTAAATAAGAAAGAAGAAAAGGGGTTTGTTTATTATTATTTTGAGTTTGACACGGTTTCAAACCGCTGCTACGTATTCCCTCGCAATGGGAAAGTCAAAACTCCGTAGTTCTTGTTGAAAATGTCTTGGATTGGTTGTGTTGATTTTAGGAGAAAATGTTTTTGATTTTTGATAATCGCATATGTGCGAAAAAGGATTTGAATGGATTGAATTGATTTTAGTGGTAGATGACAAGTACCAAAACGTCGGGATATCCTCTAACGATTCGATACTGGGATGGTGAGGGTCAACCGATCTTCTCTCATCCAAAATCTTTATTATGAAAGGAGTGAGGTGAAACAAAGTTCACTTTTTATTATGTTATGGAATAAAGTATTTAAGTCATTGGGTTACCCTCTAATGGCCCAAATACTTTACATTTTAATTAAATCGTTGGGCGAACCTCTAACAATTTAATTAAGTACCATAACACTATGTTTTTTTGTTTTTGTAGAAAAATTGATTTTTGAAAACAAATTCAATTAATCAATTTAATTTGAAAGTGTTTTAGATGTTCAAGTGTATGGAATAAAGTATTCGAGTCATTGGGTTTCCCTCTAATGGCCCAAATACTTTATATTTTAATTAAATTGTTGGGCGAACCTCTAACAATTTAATTAAGTACCATAACACCATGTTGAAAATTGCGGTGTTGGACGTAGAGAAATGATATTTCGGGTTATGGTTAACCAAGTATATGGACTTGATTAACCATGAGACCCTGGTGCATGGTGATTGGTATATGGACCAATTATTTTTCGGGTTATGATTAATCAAGGCAACGAGGGCCTTAATTAACCTCGTGAGGATGACCATGCCCATCCCCAACCATGAGACCCTTAGAGAATTTGGTGTGGGTAACCAAAAATAAGAGAGAGAGCGGAGGCGTTGTTGTTTTTATATTAATGTGAGAGCGGAGTGTGCAATCGCGAAATAAACATGCAAGCGGACAATGTAATAGCGAAAAATAAAATAAATTAACACACAATACAAATCGGAATTTAAATAATTATTAGTATAGATATTCTTTTACTTGATGAAAAATCAATTAACAATTTAATTGGTAATTCAACAAATAAAAAACTACCATATGCCAAAATATTATTTAATACATCATTATATAATAATAAAAAAAACTTGCATAATATTAATTTTAAAGAGAAAAGTTGAGAAATGGGCCTGATTGGAGCTTTAATCTGGAGGGTGTGAGTAGCAATCTGAGCCCAAGCCCAAAAATGCTGTTGGATCTTGTATGAGATGCTCCATGGATGCAGAGTGTGGTCCACCATTCTGGATCGTCGGATCTGGACTCTAGCAGATCTGATGGCTAAAGCAGGAGGGAGCAAAATGGATACCATAGACATGTATACACCAGATTTCGGACAGGCCACACAGACGGTGACAAGTGTCACCGCCTGGACTAAACCACCTAATTTAATCTAATTATTCTATGATACTATATATTAGCTTTGTTTTTTTAAATATAGAATAAAAACTAAATATAAATTAAAAAAAGAGAACTGCTACTGCAAATTGTATTTTACTAACCTATTAATTAAATGGGTCACAAAATTAATATATTAAATTAAATACTAATCTAACTTATTTTTATTATAAACTAAATAAACAGAAAAACTAGTCCTAATTAAGCTCATTTTTATTATAAATTGAATAAATAAACTAATCCTAATTAGATCTAAACTAATACTAAACCAAGTTGTATTTTTAGAAATAAAGAAAGAACCAGAATCAGTTTTTATAAAAAAAACATTCATCCTCTCAACCTCATGACCTCTCATCCTCTCTCTATGTTTATTCCCTAAAAAAACAAATGAAAACCGTAAAACGCAATCGAACCGATCCAGACGGTGGTTGAGATGAACATCCACGGCGGCGATGATGAATACACGGTGGCGACGTTGATGACCGACGGCGGCGATGATGAATCCGCGGCGGCCGGAAATCGCCTTGGACGGCGGCTTGCTCCGATGATGGTTTTTCTTACATTTTCTGAACCGTCTCTTCCTCCACTATACTAATCTGACTCTGATTTTTGCAGATACCGTCTGATTTGGCTTAGATCTTGAGTGGAAGTTTGGAAACCCTAACTGTCCGACGCGGCTTCTGACGACGAGGGTGGAGGATCTGGAACTTCCAGATGCAAACTCGGTCTCCTGAGACAAGTTGGAGAGTCTTGACGGTGACTTGACGGCGGCCTAGGGTCGAATCTCCGGTGAGCTCTTTCTGGTTTACATCTTCTTCTCCAAAATCTGTAGCCTTACAATCTCTTCGGTCTCTCTCAAATCAGAATTTATTTCTGAAACTTAATTTTCTGAAGGGGGGATGATGGGAAATGATGAACTTGGGTTTTTTGTTGATGTTTTCTTTCTGGTTTAGTATGTGGTATTCGAATGCTGTTTGGGATTCGTCTGCTGTTTGGGATTCTGGGTTTTTGAATGTCTGATGTTTGCGGCTAGGGTTTTCAGTGAACAGTTGTCCCTCGATTATTGTGCTTTTACTGCTTTTATAATGTCTGAGTTAGGGTTTGTTCTGATGTTAAAGTTTGGGAACAGGGCCTTTGGAAAACAAAAATCGAAATGGGTTGTTCTGTGTTTTCTGATTATGGGTGCCTGTATTGGGTGACATCGAATTTCAATCTCGAACAATGTACTTGCTGCTGCTTTAGTGGTGATGATGTTTCTGAACCACACCCCCCTTTTGTGAACCAACATGAGTTGTGATTTGCAAAAGGGTGGGTTTTTTGAACATGAATGATAAACAATCCTCAACACAATCGATCCCAAACATTTCCTCCTAATGATGAGATAAAATACGCTTTGAACTCTTAATTTTATTAATGCTGTCCATAATTACTAACTAAGCTCTTTCTTTGTTTTTGCTTTATGAACACGAACCATGGCATGAGCTTTGGAGATAATGGTGAAAGCAAACTTTGGACAAGAAGGCAAGGTGTGGAAATGGAGCAAGAAGGCTTGGAGGCAAAGAAAACAACAAAGATTTCCAATAGAAGATAGGATTAGGACATAACATGTGTAGTATTTTGTATGTTCGCATTTATGAACAAAACTTGTACTAGTAACCTTGGAATTCTTGTGTTAGAAGTTCGGAAATTTGTAACATCACATCATTTGAATTGCTTTGTGGATTCCAATGATTTTGTAATAAAACACATCACTTGTTAATATTGAATAACAAAATGTATCTTGAACGCGACATAAGACCTTGATCATTCAACAATTGCCTTGTAGTATTGTAGAACTTATATCTTGTAATCCAAGAAACTTCCCTTGTAACTTGAATTTGAGAATTAACCATGAATGGATATTACACATGAAAATTGTAATAATGTTTGAAACTTTAAGCATAGGAGTTGTAATAATCTTGAACGATTTGAATGAAATCGGAAGCGATTGAAAGAAAATGGTTGGAAATATGAATTAATCATGAATGGAAATTTCCAACTTTACTTCAACTTACTCTTTTTCTCATAAACACACCACTTCTTGCACAAGTTAAAACTTGATGTATCAAGTAAACAAACAAATGAATCCAAATTTGAATCACTCTTAAATTCATACTTTAATCTCCAAATTAGAATCAAAAATATCAAATGAATGAAGGAAGCAAGAATGTCCTTGAATTGATAGAAATAATATTTGCCATGCTCTTGATCATATGATAAACCCAATGGCGATCATGCTCAAAATCTTAATCCAAATGATGAGGAGAAATTTGCAAGAACTTGATTAAAACCCTTATCTCATAACTCATTACCACCTAATCTCAAATTCTTATCAACTTGTTACTCAAGCAACAGGAACATAACCAAATAAAAGATAACCACCCAATTTGACTACCATAATGAATTCATACATCATAACCTGCGCTATGGCCTCAACAATCCATGAAATACCAATACCTTAAATCCTCCGAAGACGGAATAAGCCTTGAAATATGGAGATAATAGTGACCATAAGAATTTGAGTCCAACGAACTTCTACTGATAACTGAAAGTGTACTAAGATAAAACTCATGATAATGCTTCAGATATCATGCCAAGAAAGACGTCACACATTTAATAATCGACAATGAATGCCTTGAATCTCGTGGGCGATGAACACGACTGGGAAAGATCTCAACATGCGGCAACTTGACATTCGTAAATCTTATACACAAGTTCTCTGGATGAATATTCACATACATCAACTATTGCCAAGAACGAACAAAGATGACGAGCGAACCAAATGCACTAGAATTTGAATTGTTGATCAATAATCGGATAATCATAATCCACCCTTTTACATCTTGAACAATGAACTCGAAACAACAGCAAAACCCAAACTCGTGATGAATTGATCTCCTGAATCAGAAGGTGATGACATTCAAAATAACCAGACTTCCGTAGCTCCAATCAAGAACAGACCATTCAATCCAACAATCGAACACCAAACCCCGAAAACCCAAGGATATGAACGGATAAGATTCAATATTAAACCTCGTCGTTTTCCCAATATCCTAGATAGGTTGAAAGCACCACAACTTTTCTGTTCAACGGAGAATCTTCGGGAATCAGCTCCAACCCGTAACCATAGAACCAGTGGTATGAATGCATGTGAGTGTCATGATAGATGCAAAGCCTAAACCAGATAAAATCGAGATAGGAGGGCAAATTTTGGGGTGCAACAATCTCTTTTCTGTCTTCGTCAGTACCCAAATTCACAACCTCAACTTGCTCTTCGTGGTGGTCAGATAACTCGCTCTTCTTGTAGCAGCCCGCAAGTTCTCCGGCACTTCACAATCTTCCTCACTTTCGTCTTTCTTGGTAGATCGGATTATCGAAGTCATATTTAGCACTAGCATAGTTATTAACTAGATTCGAGTGATTCGCAGTTGTATCACGTGGGTGTGTAAGAAACACATAGCTTTTTGAAGGGTGATAAAGTAAAGAAAGAAAACAAACAATTGAATGCAAAAGCCCAACGAATTTATTGAATGAAAATACGCAAACAACAGATAATAACCTCGAACGAGCCATGATGCCCGCAAGGCACTAGGCTTTCAAAGTTTATTGTTCAAAACATAAAGAAATACGAAATGCAAAACAAAACAAGAGCAATTACTCCCGACTAAAGGAGATTGGTATGACGTCTTCGCCTTCCAATTGTCGAGCCCATGATCCGAGTGGAAGATCCACTTGCCGATGTTGAAGTCGTTGTCGCCGCCTTCTATAGCATGGATTCCACTGCTGATGCGAAAGGAAGTTGGCGCACGTCGGCGTATCATCTTCGACCTTGATGGTGAAGCCTAAACCGCCTTGTCGATTTGAAGGGAAGATCGGAGTTGTCCCCAAATAGCACTACCTCCTTGTTCAACAAAGAGCTTGAGCATTTTCACGAGGCCATCCTAGGCGGAACTTGTGTAACTTCAGAGTGAGGGAGTCAACAGCATGACTGGGATTGTTTCAAAAGCTTGACAGGGAGTCTCAAAGAATTCACCCTCCACCTCGAGGTATCGGAATGACTGTAGATGACTGACCATATATTCTTCTTCACCACATACTGTGACAACCTTTCCTTTCATCGGGTATTTCAGTTTCTGATGTAAGGTAGAGATAACCGCGTCTGCCCCATGTATCCAAGGGCGTCCGAGTAGGCAAGAGTAGGCTGGACGGATGTCCATGACAAAGAAAGTAGAGTCAAAAGTCTGGGAACCGACTTTAACAGGCAGAGTGAGCTCTCCAAGTATTGTGCGCTTAGAACCATCAAAAGCTCTCACAATAATGTCACTGGGTCTCAGAACCAACCCTTCGACATCAAGCCGATCAAAAGCAGTCTTTGGTAGGATATTCATAGCAGAACCGGTGTCTATCAAAACATGAGATAGTGTAACGCCCTTGCATTCAACAGAGATGTGCAAGGCTTTGTTGTGTTTCTTTCCGGCAGGAGTCATATCAGCGTCAGAGAAGCCTAGGCCGTTGTTGGCAGCCAGGCTAGCAATACAAACTTCAAATTGGTCAGTAGTAGTGTCTTGCGGCACATGAGCATTCTTCAGAAACTTCACCAAGGCATTAGCATGAGCCTCGGAGCACAAGAGCAGAGCAAGCATGGAGATCTTGGACGGAGTTTGTCCCAACTGTTCCACAACATTGTAGTCACTCTTCTTGATAATCTTCAGAATTTCCTCCATTTCTTGTTTGGAGGTGTCTTCAGCAACTTCCTTTGGTACTTCCGCTGAGGTGATGAGTTACGGTTCTTTCCTCTAGCTTGGGAAATGGGTTGAATAGTTGGAATGCGAAATGGAGTCGCATGTCTTTTGGAGGAGAGATATCGAGAGAATACTCTTCCGTTCGTCACCCATGGATCCGTGATGTTGCCAATGTTAGGAATGGTAGCTTCAACGTAAGATCTTCAATGGTCGAGGGTCTTGCTTGACGCCATGATAGTAAACATCACCCATAGTTCCAAGGGATAGCCTTGTCGAGGAATATGGAACTGGTCTTGGAGAAGTGATGATGAGAGGTGCCACTCTAGGCACGTAATCAGAGGAAATTCTTATTGTGTTAACATCAAGATAGTCTTCGGGAAATCGTCACCCTATCCGTCGCCTTAACATCTTCAATAGGAATCTTATAACTATCGTGACAGTGTACTTCACCATGTAATCATACTTTCCACTTGGCTGCCCCAAGGTATCCCACATGATGGTACAGTTCGCGTTGTCAATCTTCAACCTAGACATTTCTTCACACCCGCACGGTGGTTTTAAATAGTATCTCACGGTTGTCCATCATGCATCGGACACGTCTTCTCAACCAAGCACAACCATCGTGTGATGGGCACCAACGACAATTCTCGGGCATCCGGATTGACCGCTTGCAACAAATTCTTCTTAATCATCGAGGGATGGTCAAGTCATCTATGTTGAAAACATAAGTATCATCACCGACAGCGTTGGAACTCTTGTCATGGTTAGGCATAGGCGCGTTGATCACATTCGGAGTCTTAACAGGAGGGTCAAACTCAATCTGCTTAGCTTCAATCATATCTTGAATCTTGTTCTTCAGAGCCCAACAATTGTCAGTGTCGTGCCCTGGGCTATTGAAATGGTAAGCACACTTAGCATTTGGATTGTATCTCGGAGAGGAAGTGTTGACATTCTGAGGAGGATCCCTCAAGGTTATCAGCTCTGCGTTCAACATGTGTTGCAAGGCTTGCGACAAAGGCATGTTGATCTTCAGAACCGCCTTCGGGCGCGCTCGCCGCGTTGTCTCACCGAGGTTGTCCGATGTAGGATCGAGATCACAACCGCCCCAGATTGAGCACGGTCGGTCTTGGCTCGGCTTTTCGACTATACACAGATTGGCTTCTTCCTTAGCACCAAAAGATTTTTGCAAGATTTGAAGATGACTCTACATGGATCTTCCCACTCTTGATACCATCAATGTGTCAACATCACTCGGTGAATCCGGATGAAGAATTTCCAATCGATGATTGAAGAACGGGCTGTCGTTGTTCCCATGAACATATCAACCAACTCCCTATTGGACAAGGGTGGTTGAACTCACCGCTAGATCTCTCCACTTGAGCATACTCCTTGAACTTCTCGTCACGACCCATAGACATGCTTTGTAGTTGCATGCGAGTGGGTGTCAATTCAAGATTGTACTACATCCTCAGAAAGCATCACCAAATCACTCCAAGTACGGATACGGTCATTCTCTAGCTGGTAGTACCATTCCAACTGGTTCTGGACAAACTTTCTTGAAAATAGTGCATCCACAACTTTCATCATCTGGGGATTGATTTTGGACATAGGACTTCAAATGCTTTGGGCAAGACATGCCATCATACTTGGCAAAAGTAGGAACTTTGAATTTGGGAGGAATCACAACACCGAACAAGACTCGGATCATCAAAGTTCAGGACATCTTCGGTTTTCCACAGCATTCAGACGGTCTTCAAGTTGTTTGTACTTGTCATCTTCATCAGAGTACTGGCTATAATCAGAGCGGTCCTCTCCTTCTTTCTTTGGCTCACGCTGGTCATCTTCATCACCCTTGGTACTCCCCTCGGTATGGACACTTCCTTCAGAGAGCTCGATCCGACTGACCACTTTTGGACCCCCTTTGTAGCGTCTACCCATGTTGAGGAGACCAACAACCTTCTTCTTCTTGTTGATGAGCTTCGATCTTCTTGGCCTTGGACCAAGTGGTAAACATCAAACCGAGCATTCTGAGCTTGAAGATCTTTGACAGTCTGTTCAAGAGCCATTTCTGCTAAAATAAATAGCGAGCAAATGAGAAAACCAATCTCCAATGTACCTGTGATGCAATGTTATGCTATGCTATGCGATGTTTATGCAAATGCAATGCAATGTTTTCAAGGACCTTAGAGATTTAAATTTGTTAGACAAGCAATGAACAAACATTTATTAGCACTCTTTTTATTGTTCTTTTTCTTTTTAAGTACAAGAGATAGTTCAAAACAATAAAAGAAAACATAAACATCCTAAAGCTCTAAGTCTCCCATGGGCGCTTCCTCTTGGTGCCGATGTAGGCGTTGATGCTTCGCTCCTCGTGAAGTAGCTTGGTCAACTCTAACACTTTCTTCTCACTTGCATAACATCGAGCTTCAAAGGTATCCCTTTCTTCTTTAAGCTGAATCCAGGATCTTTTCAAGTCTTCAAAATCAGTAGGCATGTCAGGATGGAGAACAAGCATAGGGTATGTCACCTATAGCAACAGGTTCCATAATTACTGGTAAAACAGGCGTGAATGGCATCATGAGGTTTTGAGCTCGAGCTCGCACCCATTTGAGGTAAGGTTCCCAAGGAATGGAGTTCGGGTGCCCCAAAGTCTTGGTATCAGTCTTCTTTACCATGCCCCAAGCGTATATGAACCTTCGTCGGTAATTCTGGAGATCGTGGTTGTAGTCGAACACAATATCTTGGAGAAGCATATCATGTGGACCATCTCTTCGAGCAAAACCAAACTGACGTAGAGCTAAAGAAGGGTTGTAAGTAATACCTCCCCTTATAACAAGTAGTGGTACATTAGGGAATTCTCCACAACGCTCAATGAATGTGAAGTCCTTTTGAGAGAAAAGACTCCAACGGATATCTGAATGAGAAAGTGACATTAACCTTTGAGACCATCTCAACCTTTGTTCATTCTTCAAAACTGATTGAGGAAGGTGCGAAATAAACCACCTTGAAAGTAACGGTATACAACACATGAGAGTTCCTTGTCTCTTAGTAGTACGAGTGTGGAGAGAATGTAGGATGTCTCCAAGTAAAGTAGGCACTGGATTACGGGTAAGGAACAACTTGATGGCATTGATATCGATGAATTGATCCGAGTTAGGAAATAGAACCAAACCATAAATTAGCAAGGCCACAATATTTTCGAATGCATGGAAACTCATAACTTTGTGGAATTCTCGGGCTTTCTTAATTAAGAATTTGGAAAGTAAACCCTTAACCCCACTTCTAGTTTCCCAATTGGCTTCAATATCTGAGCGCTTAAGATGTAAGGCGGATGCGATGTCTTCGAACTTAGGAACCTTTTCCAAACCGGTGAATGGCATTTGGTCAAGAATAGGTACCCCAAGTAGCTTAGAGAACTCTTCCAAGGTAGGAACCAACTGATAATCTGGGAATGTAAAGCAATGGTGTTTCGGATCAAAGAACTGGAATAGGACATGCATCATATCTTCTTCAAAACCGGAGATAACCAAATCAAGTAGATAACCATGTCTTTTGATGAACTGAGCATGGTCGGGAATTTCTGAAACCAATTCTTTGAGTTGAGAAGGGATACCCATGAAGTTGATTCGGATAGTCTTTCTAGAAGCCATAATCCCTACAAAACAGAGCAAAGATAAATCCCTAGGTCCTTGAAATAGTTAGAAATGATATGCAATGCGAATGATGTCATGATGTCATGTTTAGCACACACAAACAATTCACACAATGAGCCTAGGGTTAAGGCTTGAATGAGGTATAGGTGATTACCCCACCAAAGGTTTGAGTTGGTTCATCCCGTCCTATAATAGTAAGGGTTCTAGGAATCTCACATCACGATCTTTCTCGAGGCGCTTATTTCAATCGACGGCCAAGTGGTCGATCGAAAATGTCCCAAAAGTCTAATCTCAATGAGCGTAGCATCGAGTATCAACCAACCTCGGTCACACCAAAGCCGCCATCTCACTACCTTCTAAGGGCCAAGATGGGTCAATTAAGGTTCTAAAAGTTTAGTTAGCGCTTGATGACACCACGCAGAAGCCAAATACTATCTTCAACTTGGGAATGAAGAGTATCGGGACAACCAAAGTGTCACGCTAACGTAGCCATCATGTTGACCGTTTAGTTATACGTCTAGTGGTCGCGATGATCTAATGCTACTTACCTAAAAGGAAACCCGGATCCGGGTGTAGGATCCCCCAACAATATAATACCCAAGCAACCCTTAAAGATAAAGCATACAAGTCAAACAAAAAGCATTAAAGGTTATCTAGAAATCCCTAAGGCAATTCTCTCTTTTAGGGTGTGCCCCCAGCAGAGTCGCCAGTTCTGTAACACGGTGAACTGACTTCGTAGGATTTTTGTATCCAAATGTGCGGATAGCAAGAGTCGCCACCGACTTTTATTTTTATCCAATTAAGGGAAGGTAAAAGTAACAGAAAAAGACCTTGGTTGATTCTTGAGTTCGGGAGAATGGTTATGAAAAGGGAAGGTATTAGCACCCCTTTCCATCCGTAGTTATCTACGGGCTCTTAGTTGCTCTAGATCACTTTTTAAAATTGCTTTCTGTGTGTTTGACAAAGATGTTTTGAAAAAGGCATTTCGCTTTGACTTTGTAATGACTCATGTAGGAGTGTATACAAAGTGTTCGGAAATGTTTCAGTTTTGAAAAGAATTTGAACTTTGAAAAAAGTGTGTGGTGTGAAAAGCATTTGATTTGAGCAAGCAACTAAAAGTCTTATTTACCCACTCAGAATTGGTCATTTTGTTGTACTTCTACGTTCCTTTAGAATAGCGCTAGCCATACCATTAGTTAGTAGGTAGCTCCATTCGTTGGATGTAAGCGGGACATTCGAAGGGACATCGGATGGTCATCGAAGGCAACTCGTAGGAAGTATCCTAGCACATTTGAAGGGACTATCATCATTTTTCGTAGGCGACAATCGAGGGTCAAGATCATGTATTCGGAGGCGACATCGTGGGTCTTATGATCTTTGTATCGAAGGGACTATGATGATTTGTTTTGAAGGCAACGGTGCTAGAATACCTCTACGTTCGAGGGACATGACCATTTTAATTCGTAAGGCAACGAGAGAGAATTACCCTAAGGGGTGCATGTGTGAAAGAAGTGTGTTGATTTCAGAATATGTTATCTTGAAATTAGAGTGAGCTATGTTCATTATTATCTTGCCATACACGCCTAATTACTAGCAGTTTATAGGGTGCGGAAAGTAAAATGCGGAATGTAAAGTGCGGAAAGGTAAATGTCTTACGCTATTACAAGGCTTTGGGGCAGATACATAATTTAAAATGCGGAAAATAAAATCCTAAATTAAACTATTACATCCCATATACAGTTACATTATTGGAAAAATAAAACGATAAAAGAAAACGTCCGAATCGGAGCAACCTGTGAAAGAACGAGAAAATCGGGGAATATGATGAAATCGAATAAGAGAAAAAATGTTAGAAAAAATGCAATTTTTTATATGAGAAAATTATTATATGCTGGAAATAAGATAAATAAACTAAAATAATTTTTTGGGATTTTTTAGATGCATTTTAGTAATTTAAAATGAATTAAAAGTGGTTTAAATGCAAAATTACAAATAAAAATAAATATGCATGCAAAAATATGTTTTTTAATTTTATAAATTAAATAAAGGTTTTCTGAAAATAAAATAAAAAGGAAAATAATTTTTGATGATATTTTAATGCAGAAATGAAATTATGAAATTAAATAAAATAACATGCAAAAATATTAAAATAAAAAGAAAAATAGAAAAATATGAAAAGTTTGAAGTTTTGAGAAAAGAAAACAAAACCGGTCTCAAGGAGGTTCGAACTGGAGACCATGGAAGGCATCTTTGCACAGGAAGCGTCTTAACCACTGGGACAAGTGGCGTTTGATGTTTAGAAAGCTGAAAACAATAACATATAAATGATGACGCGTCCTGGAAATATTCAAAACACAGTCAGCTCGTGTGTGGACCCCAGGACTTATGAATGGACGAATCACGTTGTTTCTTTTTGCCACGCCTGCATCCACCGGAGTCAACCGGTCAGCGACGCCGGAGCCCTAGCTCCGGTCGTCTTCTCCGGCCATCCAATTTTCCTATCCTACAAAATACGCGAATTCGAAGGCTATGGTTAATGCTATCCCCCCTAAATCGGGGTCTGCGAACCCAATGGTGGTCTTCGTTTTTACTAAATCGACCTACAATTAGAGATACGAGATCAACAGTTCCAAAAACCCTAAGTATGGCAACTCGAGATTTTGACGTTCAAGCTTTTAAACGAATGCCCAGATCGTGCATATGGATTCTCAGGATTACAATAGAAGTGTTAGAATCGATTAATATAAGCAGAACAATCAAATGCAAAAATCAAGAAATATTGAATATGTATGTATGCACAGGGCTCGATTCAGCTTGCTTTAACCCATGGCAAGAGTGTATACTTACTCAAACTTACCTCCTGAAGACAATGGAGTGGTTTTTGAGGGCTGAAAACGGCTGGAGTTTGAAATTTGATTTTTCACAATTCTTGAAAAATTTTGCAAGAGTTTGGGTGGTTTTTAGGATTAGGGTTTTGTCCTCTGGTTTGTACACAATGCTGAGCATTTATAGAAAAAGTTTGGATGGCAAAAGCAAGCAAAAAAGATTCATCCATCAATGTGCAAATATTTTCTTTGAAAATAAAATCAAATATTGAAGAAAAATTGATTTTCTCATCAATGTGTGATCATGCACGAATTTGGTATGAAATATGGGCTTTCTTGGACATTAAGTAAGATATAAATCCAAACCATTTGAAAAAATAATTAATTTTCATATTTTATATAATTTATTTTTGAATTAAATGTTATAAAATTCAAATATAAATCATAAAAATAGAAAATTACCAAGGCCAAGCATTTATGGGTCAAAAATATTGTCATGAACAAGTTTGGATCAAAAGATTATAGGCCCATTTGGAAAATTTTGCAATTTGACCAAAATGTCCTTTTGTGCAATTGTCCAAAATTGCCCAACTTCTGAATGGTGTATCTTGCTCAATTTTCCACATTTTTGAGTGTTCTTGGACTTTTTGGAAAGCTATAAGAGTCCTCTAACCAACCCTTTTGGTCTCATCTCAATTGGAGTTACCATGCTCAATATATCTTCAAAGCAAAAAGTTGACTTTTCGTTGACTTTGAAAATGACCTGTAATGTTTTGAGCTATACCTCTCAAATGAAGTATTTTTTGGACATTCTTGTGAGACATGAAGTTGTAGAGAATTGAATTTCCTTCAAAACAAGAGGTGGTGGAAAAATTTCTGAGAAAGTATGAGAAAGTTATGATCAGTCAAAGTTCAGTTGACTTTTCACCTAGAAACCCTAATTTAGAAAGTTTGACTTTTGAGCAAATCTTGAGTTTTCTTGATGAATCATGATCAACCCTTGATCAAATGATGAATGTAACTTCAAAATGAGGATGTTGACCAAAAATTATGAAGTTTGACTGTATGTTGACCACAGTTGACTTTTTGTCCAATACAACTGATTTTCAACCATCTGAGCAATTGTCTGAGGAAACTTGACTTGTGAAGCTTGAAACTTGTCATGGAGAATCTTTGAAGCATATGAGGAGGCATGAAGGCCATTGGAGATGTTGGAAGTTCATCTTGACTTGAGAGATACCAAACCCTAGTTTGGGTTGATTGTCTAGGAGAGAGTTTGTCTGATCAACTCTTGAGGAATCCTTGAGCATAGATGTATGAAATCTCTTGAGTAGATGGAGGGAAAATTTTGGGGTATGACAGACATGATAACCACTGGAAATGTTGGAGGCTCACCTGGACTTGAGGATAGCCAAACCCTAGTTTGGGTTGATTGCTTAGGAGAGGGTTTGTCTGGTCAATCCTTGTGAAATCCTTGAGTATGGATATGTGAAATGTCTTGAGAAGTAAGAGGGCAAATTTTGGGGTATAACATTGTGCAGGTATCAGACTGCATTGTTGAAGGAGGCTTATAAGGATTAATTGGTACTACCTATACCAACAAGATGCATCTTCTTTTCGGGAGCCTGTTCCATAATAACTCCATAGTTAAGCGTGCTTGACTTGGAGTAGTATTGAGATGGGTGACCTTCTGGGAAGTTTCTTAGAAAGCGTGCGAGTGAGGTCAAAGCATGCTGAAAAGACACGTGTTGGTTTGTGGGGTCAGTCGATGATCCTGAAGGTCGTCAGGGGCGTTACAACATACATCAAATATATCATATAATTTTGAAACATAAACACGAAATCAAATTACAAGTGACATAGATAAAGGATAATAAAAACTTAAAAACAAAGAGATAAGTGAAATGATTTTACCTCATTGGATGGGAAACAAAGGGTGCACTCACACGAAGTAGAAGTTACGAACAAGCACAACTACAAAAAACACATCTAACGTGGATGCTAATGCGTTTGATGTTAGTGACATAATCGAGGTAAAAGGTAAGTAAGGTCGTCACAAAAGGTTACTCATATCACCTCGAATATTAAAACACTGAAGGGTGAAGTTAACTACATGTGGATTTGATTCCCAACATCTGCATTTTTATCATTTTCATAACTGGATGGCGCACCCAATATTAACACTCGGTGTTTTGAATAACTGAGGTAACATATCGATATTCTTACCTCAGTTTATTTTGGCAACCGAGGGGTTAAGATTTAATTTTTTTCCTACTGTCGTCTACACATGAATTACAAAAACATGTTACAGAATACAAAACTATATATTAAAGGATTCCAAGCTTGATAAAAAGCTCTCCATGTCAACTTTAAAATGCACGAAGTACATTTTTGAAATTCCTTTTTAATTGAAAGAAATTAACCTCTACATCTTGCATGCCACGTGTTTGTTGAAAAAACGCACGCATGAGGCAAGGAGAAGGCAAGCTTGCTGGGCATTTTACATGTCTTGTTCTTGAAACTTCTAAGCCAAGTATCTTTTAAATGGTGCATTTTTGAGAAATTTTACACATTGACAAACTTGTAGAATTTTTCTCAAGCTTTCGAAAATTGTATAGTATGCAGCCATTGGATAAAAAATGAGAAATTTATGACATGTCAAAGTTCTATAGGGTGGACACTTCAAAAAGTTTCAAACTTCAAATAACTTCAAGAACAAGTTAACCCTAATTTCTTCAATTCTCTTTATTCAATGGTGAATTTGATAATGAAATATGAAAATAGGGTATTTGAATTGATGTTTGACCAAAAGTCCACTTGGTCAACTCCTGACTTTGACTGATTTTGGCCAAAATGACCATTTTGCCCCTTGTGATCAATTGACTTGCTTCCAATCAAAATTGAACCTCAATATTTCAACCATGGATTCCCAACAACATGTAGAAACACATGCAATCAATTTTGAATGAAAAATCTGAAGAAATCTTGATTATATTCAAAAACCTTAATTTTGCACCTTGTGTTAGGAGATAGCCAATCAAGCTTCAAAATCTCAAATCTTATGAATGTATTGAGTAATTCTTTGAACCATGATAACTCAAATAATAATAGGAAGATGATACTTCAAGAAATTGACTTAGCCAAACTTCAAACTTCACAATGAGCCAAAACCCTAATTTTATCAGATGAATGCCACAAATGAATTCCTCATCAATTCTTTGCAAAACTACAAACTCTTGAGGAATCAATGAGACAAATGAGATGTCTTGAGCTATAATACATCATTGTGACTTGAAAGATACAAAGACATGAGAGCCTGAGACTCCCTTAGAACAAAATGCTAACACAATTAACTTCCATAGCCTGTAGAGGACTTGAGAATCCAAAGAACTTTGATCATATCATAATTTATGAATACAATGCAATATGATGTTTATAATGAAACATATATCAAGAGGGTAAATTTTAGGGTGCAACAACACTCTTTCATGTGCGTGCCATCTAGTATTATTTCTATCACTAAAATTAACAAACAATCTCTTGAACCTTGGAATTATCGGTAGGTACCACGTCACCTTGACAGGAACACCCTTGCTAGTTGCATCATCATCTTCATCAACATCATTGTCCTTTTATTTGTAGCACGATACCTCACTTCTCGGGAACTCATTCAAGTTTTCAAACTCTTTTCTATATAAGATGCAATCATTACGACAAGCATGT
Organism: Vicia sativa; assembly: GCA_021764765.1. Lineage (NCBI taxonomy): Eukaryota > Viridiplantae > Streptophyta > Magnoliopsida > Fabales > Fabaceae > Vicia > Vicia sativa. Next base: position 178,021,252 of record CM038796.1, on the reverse strand, counting down.
ATTTTAACATAGTCCAAACCCATTGGACACAATATTTTCTTGGCCTCATAAGTACGGTTTGACAACATATTACCTTTAGGAAGCATTTCTTTCAACAATTCAAGAAATTTAGTGAAACCTTTATCCCTCCATCCACTTCTTGCCTTAAGATTAAATAGTCTTAACACAATTGACAATCTTGTAAAACCTTTACATTCCAGGTACAACGAATCTTCCATGTCTCTTTGCAAAGTACCTATCATACTAGTTTTCTTGAAAGGCCTCTACTCCAATATTACAAATGATTTCTTATAGATTATCATTCATACATTCATCATCTTCAATTGTAGATTAGATTTTTAATTTAATATATATATATATATATATATATATATATATATATATATATATATATATATATATATATATATATATATATATATATATATATATATAAATTATATCATAGACTTAAACGTGGTTATAAAGTTATATTCAATATAAATAAAATTTTAAAAATATTTTTTTTAATAAGGTGAATATATAATAAAAAGAAAAGATGATACAAAAAGAAGAGGGGGGACTAGGAAAAAACCCTCTCAAGAGGAGATGAACCTAAAGAACGACAAACCTCGCATATTCTTTACAAAATCTTCCCTCAAAAAATCTGGTATAGAGCTAAAGCTAATTGAATTAGTCATCGTAAGACCTAAGTTAACAAGAGAATTAACACATTGTTTCCTTCTCTAAAGATGTGATAAGCCGCAAAAGACATCTTTAAAGTGATATTTACACAGTTAATCCACCTTGTAAGGATACCCTATGGAACCAAAGAAGGCTACTTGAAACCATGAATAAACGCTAAAGAGTCAGATTCTAACTAGAGTTTGTGCCAACCCTTCTCATTGGCGAACTCAATTGCTGACATAGCACCAGAGAGTTCAACAATGAGAGAGTTAGAGGTACCTGAAAAGGAAGCAAGAACACCAAGAAAATGACCTTCAGAATCTCTTGCAATAACGCCATAGGCCGAGGGACTAGGATTACACGAATACGCACCATCACAATTGAATTTATCATAATTAAATAAAGGAGGTTTCCAAATAACTTTAAGGAGTTTGGGACTGTTCGGAGCCCTAAGCTTGACCCGAAAAGACTTCAAAATCTCAAAATCATGCATATTGACCAAGGAATATGCCACAGAGTTCGAACTAGCCAAGGAAACCACATGTTGAATGCAAGAAATAGAAGAGGAAACATGAGTAAATTTATCCTGAAATCTGACCTTGTTAGACACAATCCAAACCGAATTGAAAAGATAAATGAAGGCAATGTGGAAAACAACTTTGCACCTATCAGACTAATTCCTGAAGCACAGGTTCCAAATGTCCTCCCAACAACGGATATGACAGCGAACCTTCAAAACATATTCTAACAAAATCCAAAGCCTAGAAGCATAAGTGCAATCAAAGAAAATATTGGACAAAGTTTCTTCAAAGTTTCTACAAAGACTGCATTGGGAAGGGAAAGCAAAGGATCCAAGCTTAAATTGATCATTGATAGGTAATTTACTAAGAAGGAGCCTCCAAACAAAAAATTCTTTGGACGACAGGATTCTCTTCGACCACCACCACCACCAATCATTGTTGTTACCACAAATTCTTTTGAAATTATAAGCATACCTAATTGTATATATATATATATATATATATATATATATATATATATATATATATATATATATATATATATATATATATATATATATAATTTCAATTATGTTCTTTAAATTTGAAAGATTTGTCATATTTACGTGAATAATGCAATATTATGAAAAAGTGTTATATTTGAATGCCATACTCTATGGTCGTGGAGATAAGAGGTGCATGATGCTAACAATACTCGTCCTACAAATGCTAGAGAGATTATAGAGGGTAAAATCCAGTAATACAAGAAGGCAATGATGATTAATAGTAGGATTATGGATAAATGTCAAGAAGAGAAGTTCATTAAATGATGCCCTCCAAGGATCTTCTTTGTAAAGTTGAATGTGGATGGAGCTCACGATAACGACATGGTGTCGGGGTGTGGATGTATTTTTAACGATGAACATGGTTCTTATCTAGGTGGTTTCTCCAAGTTTATTGGTTGTTGCAGTCGATTGATGGTTGTGATATGAAGCATCTTTATTAGGCTCAAACTTATGGAAGATTTTGGCTACAGAAAGGTAGAAGTTGAGATAGATTCAAGCAAGTCAGTATATAGTATCAGGCGGGGAGATAGCAAGAATATGGTTGTTGGAAATTTAATGTCTCAAATCAGAAGATTGATTGCAAAGTTTGATGTTGTTGACATCCATCACAAATTTAGGGAGACCAATAATTATGCCAATTTGCTTGCTTTAGATGGGAAGAAGTTGAAGGGTGATACTTTGTTCTACATTGATCTCCCAAGATGGTTGGTGCAACATGTGGAAACGGATAATAGTGAAGAGCTTTTTCAATATTAGTTTCCGTGTAGTTCTTTGTTATTTGGGCATAGGCCCTCCATATTGATTTTTTCTTCGGTATTCCTATGTTAATCAAATAACTCCATTCTTATTTTCATGTTTTTTTTTTATTTGCTTATTGTAGTGGAAGATATATATTGTCACATGGTTAATGGATTGTTTATTAGATGGATTATAAAAAAAAATTCTTTATTATAGGTTAGTTATCTCAATAAATCAATTATTTTCACTACAATAATTAAATTAAAGAGAAAATGACTTTCAAAATTAAAATGAAACCTTAAAGTCTTTTTTAAATTTTATAGACGTTAATGATTCTAAAATTTATAAATTTGATTTATTAATTTTTAGCGAAACTATCTTAATTTTTTTAATAAAATAGTGATATTTTGATTCTTAAATATATTTTTATGATAAAAACAATTGGTAGATTAGTCCTCATATTTCTCATCCAATAAACAAAATAAATAGTTATTCATTATTCATATTATTTATAGATTATAATAAATCAAATACTCTATCATTACAATGATATTTTGAATTTAAAAACTTGAGACTAAATTGGTTATAAATTACAACTAAATTTTATTTTGTAAGTAATTATGTAATTTAAAATGATACATAGAAATAGTTAAGAATAACAATACCAATACCAATAACAATAACAATAATAATAATAATAATAATAATAATAATAATAATATTATTATTATTATTATTATTATTATTATTATTATTATTATTTTAAAATAACAATAACAATAACAATAATTTAAAAATAATACTAATAATAAGGGTTAAATATGTTATTGGTCCCTATAAATATGACGATTTTCACTTTTAGTCCCTCTAAAAATTTCTTTCAAAGAATGGTCCCACTAAAATTTTTCATCCACGCAATTAATCTCTGACGTTAAATGGCACTAACAGAGGATGACGTGGCATGACAGGTGGGTTAAAATATTAATTTTTCTTATAAAAATCTGAAAATTCTTTAGATAAAAGGAGTTAGAAACCTCCTCTAAACAAACCTAAATAAACCAAAAAATTTAAACATTCATTTTCTATAAAATCAAAAAATAATTACAAATAGATTTCTATCTTCTCTCAATTCTAACAAAATCAATTATAAACAATTATTCCTCCCTTCTATTTTTCTATTAACTCTTGCTACATAGAATAAGATAGTAACATCTCTCCATAAAAAAGATAAACAAAACTCGAAGTGAACCAGGAGAGAAAAAGAACATTTCTCTATGAAAAAGATAAACAAAACTCAAAGTGAACCAGGAGAGAAAAAGAACATCTCTCCATGAAAAAGATAAACAAAACTCAAAGTGAACCAGGAGAGAAAAAGACTATATTTGAAAAATGAATAGATCATGCCTTTGACACCAAAGACATCCAGACATTCATCTTCCATGGAAATCAATGTGCCATGATAAAATACGCTCCGTATCCAGCTGACACGGGATTAATATTCGGTTCCATTCCCATCTCTGCCATGTTTCCTTGTCTGAAGGTGTTGCACCCCAAAATTTGCCCTCCTATATCAATTTTACCTGGTTTAGGCTTCACATTCATCTGCATAAGCGTCCATTAGACCATTGACATTATACAGTCATTCATTCACTGCATACGCATCATTTCGTCGTATTTAAATTGACCAAAAGTTAGTTTAAATCGATATTTGCATCATTTTATAGTTATGAAATACCCGTTATTCCACTGCATTCATTTTCATTTCTCTACCTGTTTCTTGCATCATTTTAAGTTGATTATATGTCGATGATATCAATATTTCGATTTTACAAACAGACTGCTAAAAGCGATTCGACACTGTACGAAAATTAGTGGGAAAAATATTTCAAACTTTCGCCTCTAACTCACTGCTTTATGAATCTACGTGTCACGTAGATCATGAAAATGTGATCTCTCTAATTTTTCAATACATTTCGAAGTTTTGTTTTTAACCGTAAGTGTTTTAAAATCAGGTATTTTTTATTATCGTTTTATTTCAATTTTAATTATGTCGATAATTTTTCTTTAATCTATGAAACCCGTGATTTATTTTAATATGTTTATTTTATTTTTTCGGATAATTTATTGTCCAAATTTTTATAATTTTAACAATTTTAAGTGTCCAATTTTCACCTCCAAAAATCAAAATAAAAATGTTGTTGGACAGATTTCTTTTTAATCCATTGGGCTTTTGGGTCCAATTCATCAAAAGGGTATTTTTGCCATTTTTAAAAATTGCTAAACCTAATTCTATGTGTATATATATGTTATGTTATAATAGAAGCAAAGGAAGCCAAAAACGAAAAAGAAGAGAGAGGCGGAAAGGAAAAAACTGAAGATGTGATAAAAATATAATCACTTTCCTCTTCATCTTTCTCTTCAAAAACAACCTTTACCATCCCCTTCCATCTGTCACTTCTTCCCAAACCTCCGTCGTAAACCCATCTTCCTGCAACATCTCACCAAACATCCAGCCACACATCTCGCCCTCCTCCATCGTAACCCACCTTCAGAACCTCCAACCCACCGAACCTGCTCTCATACTCCATCAACCTTGCTCCTCATCTTCCTTACCATCAACTACCTCCAAATCGCCGCAGCTCACTGTGTTCCCTTCACTCATCGCCGTGTCCAACTCACGATCTTAACTCCCACTGTTACCTCCCATCTTCAATCACAGCAACTACAAACCTTCATCTCCACGCCGTTCCCTCCATCTTCAAACCCATATCCTCACCTTCGCTGCCATATCCTCCAGCAACCCCCATCGTCCTTCTCCTTAACTGCCGTCACTGCCAGCATCTTGCCACTCTGTCTCCCGCTCAACCTCAGCCGTCTCTCACTGTTCTGACCCCAACAACCTCTGTGTCTCTCTGCTGCTGCTCTGTCTCACATTCACAGCTCCGTTCCGCGACAATCTCTTCTCTTCACTCACGAACTCCTCCTGTTCACCGATTCCCACACCTTCTCTCCGAACTTCCATCTCCAAACGCGTTTTCACCACTTCCATTTCCTTTTTCGTTACCTCTATTTACACCATACAACACTGTCGGAGCATCACCAGACTCAAACCGCTCCTCACAATTCTCCGCCTTCTTTATCTTTTGTCGTTGAAGCCAAATCAACTTCCTGAAGAGAAGACAAAACTATTCGCCATTTGTATATCAGGAAGAAGGTTGAAGGAGCAACCGAAAGACCAAGATTGTCTGTCTTCCAATCCAACAAGCACCTCTCTGTCCAGGTGATTGATGACACCAAGATAAGATGCATACACTTGCTTCAACTTCCACGATGCAGAAGACAAAATGTCAAACCAAACGAACCTTATCAATTTGAGGACAAAATGCTGGCAGAAAATATGCAGGAAATTGCAACTTCTTCATCATCCGACATTTTGGTAAGTCTCAATTTCTTTGATTTATTAAACTCAGTTGCTGTCAATCTTGTGATGAATTGAGATGTTAACATATTGGCGTTTGATTGTTAGTTTGATATAATTGTGATAATTCCTGCAAAATATTTGGTTGATAGGTTTCATTCTTAAATAAACACTATTATACTGATTGTGATAAAATTCTGAAAAAAAAGAAAAGCAGCAGCTGTAGTCTATTTGAGTAAAGATAATTGTGGACATTTGCTTGTTTTAATAAGTCTGGGTTTTGTGAGTGTGAAATTGTGTTAAGACTTTGGAAATTCTGTTTGTCCTGATGAAGAATTTGTTGATGTTGTGCTAAATTGGCAAAGCTTTTAATGTTGAAATGAGATGAAACCTGCTGCTTGTGATACCGTATTTTGCGTTTGGAACGTGAATGATGGAACCTTTTTGTTGATTTTATTTGTAAGTAAATGATATTTGAAAGTTTCGATGATGGTTTAGTGATGAGGCCGCGTTACTCGCGTGTAAATCTAACCGAGAAATCATTGGGACATCACGATATTGTGTTATTCTTATTCTAATTTCGATTGAAGTTTGTAATCAAATGATATTTGAGGGTAGTTTCGATGATGGTTTGACGTCTCTATCACGTTTATGCGTGTAAGATACAACCTAGAAACTATGGATGCATATTGTATTGCCTTTTCTATTGCGTTTTAATTTCGAAGTTTATACTTAATTTGGATTTCGAAAGTTGTATGGACGCATACATTTGAAGCCTTCAATTCGGTTTATGTTAATTCCATGGCGTTATTTCAATCGATTCTAATTTTGATTGTTTCGTTGAGATGTTTGGATTTGGCTTGAAGGAGATGGTTACCTTTACTTCCATTTGAACTTGGGTTTGGATGTTGCATTTGGATGTAATAAATTTGGTTTCTCAATCGAGTTTGAACATTTTCGGATTAATTTGAAGCTTCATGTCATTCTCATTAGTTGCTGCCCGGATTTAAAAGTGAGTGTTCTAATGCATGTTTACCACTTGTTTACTCATTATTTTGATTGATTTTGAGTTGTGATTCAAATATGCAACGGATGATAATTGTTGTTGGTTGTTTGTGTCGGTGTAACTCGAGTTACTTGAATTGTTGAATTTTGATGAGAGTTAAGGAATTCATGAATTGATGTAGTTGTGATTTGAATCAAATGTCAATTCACCACTTTTGAAACTAAAACTTTGATTCGGATCGAATTACATCAATTTTTGAATTGTGTTGTGTGTGCTTGAGATCGAAACTTTTCATGTGAGTTTTTGGTTTACAATGTGATTGAAATTTTGTAGCAACTTGTCATTTCCTTGCTAATTCAAGTTGATTTCATTTGACAATTTGGCTTTAGTTCTTGCTTGTTTATGCATTCTCGTTGTTTCTAATTGTGAAATTGAATTACTAACCATGTTTTAATTTGTTGCAATCTAATTTTAATTTCGATTTTATCCCACTATGCTACTAACATGTTTGTTACTTGTGAAGGCATTCAAGAGTAATTCAAACATCATTCCATCATGGAATATATATATATATATATATATATATATATATATATATATATATATATATATATATATATATATATATATATATTTTTTCTCCATTTACATTTTTATTATAATTATTCTACTACTTCAATATAATATTTAGTTATGTATTTTTAGTATTGTAAATACAATTATACTACTTTTATTCATATATTTTATTTGGTTTATTTTATAAATTCAATTACATTGTAATTATTATTTTTGTGTTACGATTTCGAATCGGAATTTAATTCAACCTTCGAATGAATTTGAACGCAAATGTATCTATTCTTCGTATAGTTTTTGTTTGTATCTTGAGTGATGCAGGAGCCTTCATTTGGTATTCATCCGATGCGTCAAGCCTTATCCGACCTTGAAGACTACTTGGAGCTCAACTCTTGCACAACATAAAAGCTATTCATTTACTCAAATTAATTCGATTTGGTTGTAATAACTTAGGATTTATTTTCTTGTGTGTTCTAATTACCTTTTAATTATGCGTTTGTCATATTAGAACACATAGCCTCCTCTTGGGTTCCTCATCAAGAAGCAGGTAAACATACACAATGCACACCTGCACACATTCATAGTTTGGTCCTGGGCTTTTCTACAGCGACAACTATTCGATCGATTGTTCCAATCGGTCGTTTAGAATACTAGTGTCACGCTAGTCCCACTTTTAGGAGCATACATAAAGCCACCTTGTATGGGCTCGCTTGTTTTCCTAAAACACTTTCAAATCAAAACAATTAATTGAACTTGTTATTTCAAAATCAATTTTTCTGCAAAAAAAAAAAAAAAAACATAGTGATATGGTATTTAATTAAATTGTTAGAGGTTCGTCCGACGATTTAATTAAAATGTAAAGTATTTGGGCCATTAGAGGGTAACCCAATGACTTAAATGCTTTATTCCATAACACTTAATAAAAGTGAACTTTGTTTCACCTCACTTCTTTTCATAACAAAGATTTTGGATGAGAGATGATCGGTTGACCTCAATCACCAATCTCTAGTATCGAATCGTTAGAGGATATCCCAACGTTTTGATACTTGTCATCCACAACTAAACCCCTAAAACACTTTCAAATTAAATTAATTAATTGAATTTGTTTTCTAAATTAATTTTTCTACAAAACAAAAAAAACATGGTGCTATGGTATTTAAGTAAATCGTTAGAGGATAGCCCGACGATTTAATTAAAATGTAAAGTATTTGGGCCATTAGAGGGTAACCCAATGACTTAAATACTTTATTCCATAACGCTTAATAAAAAGTGAACTTTGTTTCACCTCACCCTTTTCATAATAAAGATTTTGGATGAGAGAAGATCGGTTGACCTCAATCACCAATCTCGAGTATCGAATCGTTAGAGGATATCCCGACGTTTTGGTACTTGTCATCTACCATTAAAATCAATTCAACCCATTCAAATCCTTTTTCGCTCATATGCGATTATCAAAATTAAAAACATTTTCAATTAAAATCAACACAACCAATTCAAACATTTTCAACAAGAACTACGGAGTTTTGATTTTCCCATTGCACGAGGGAATACGTAGGCACGCGGTTTCAAACCGTGTCAAACTCAAAATAATAAATAAACAAACCCCTTTTCTTTTTTATTCATAACTTAGAAATTAGCGAATACACACACACAAACACATTTCGAACTAAATGGGTCCCATCGAGTACGATGGACGTAAGAGGTGCTAATATCTTCCTCTTGCGTAACCGACTCCCGAATCCATGCTTTTTGGTCTTGTAGACCGCCTTATCCGACGTTGTGGGTTTTATCTATATTTCCCCGTTCTTTCTAGAACAAATAAAATTAGGTGGCGATTTCATTGTTTTTGAAAATTCATTTAAATGATTTTTGAAAATCGAGTTGCTTCAGAAGGGAGCCGTTTTTGAAATATAATCAACTCTGTAGTTCATCACTTGCATGGAAAATTATCATATTCAATGGAAATAAGATTGACTATCTAAACTATAAAGCTAAGTATCTTAGTTGGGTGAAAAATCTACTCTTTTATTTTTCTTATTGGGATGGTACAATTTTTACAAATGGAATTATTACAGCTTTTAATTCTCACAATAAATATGAAGCATACATTTTCAATAGAAAATACTACGCACGTATCAATTATTGTCCAAGTAATAAAAATGGTGGCTATTTTGTTAACTATAAAATACACAAAATTTGTAATGTATGGCCTGCTCTTCACAATATATTGTAGGTCAAAGAAGAGAAAAAGAAATAGAAATAAAAGAAAACAAATAATAAATAGACATAAGAAAACTTACTAAAATTTAACAATTTGACAAATAACAATTTAATATAAAATTTTACATATAATTTAACAAATGATAATTTATAACAATTTATATATATATATATATATATATATATATATATATATATATATATATATATATATATATATATATATATATATATATATATATATATATATATATATATATATATATATATATATATATTAATTGTATCATATATAAAAATATAACTTAAAATTATTTATTTCACCGATCCAAATTGACTTATAAAAAACTAAAAATAAACTTTGATATTAAAATAAAATTAAAAAATAAATAATAATTATGATGAATAATTTAATTTTCAATTCAATAATAACAATTTCACTCAATAATAAGATATTTTCAAAAATAATTCAATTTTCTAGTGAATTAATTAAATATATTTTATATATTATTATCATATTTATTTTCAAAAATATAATAAAATATGAAACGAAAAAAGATAAATAGGTGGGCATGCTCAAAAATAAAGAGAGATTTTCAAAAATGAAAATAAATTAAAAAATTATTTAAAAAATATATAAACTTCTAATAATAGAGATTAATTAATCTCACTTTATAGAAAATAATTAAATAAATAATAATAGTAGTTATCATAAAAGTATTATTAGAGTTCATGAATTTCAACTCACAATGTCCAAAAAAATATCCAATACCTTCCATTTGTGATGAATCCGAACAAAGACCTTCTACAATTTCTTGTTATCGTCGATGTCGTTGATTTACGCCACAGTCTGGCCATAATGTCAACTATGTTGAGTCAAGGAGCGAAAAATTGGACCGAGATACCATGAGAAGCCAGAATGCGAAAGATGCATGGTTTGGGAGGATATAAATAATACAAAAAAGCATTCATGGCCTTCTGTGTAACCGATTCATAGAAGGGATAGTCGAATGTGGAAATTGAAATAGTCACGCAGACATAAATTGTTTTTGCAATTCTTATAATTGCAAATAAGAATTGATAAATGATGATGTGACACAATTTTTGAAGAATTCTCATTTCCTGAGATCTCAAAATGGCAATGTTTAGTGAAAAACTTTGAGTTTTCTGTATAATGATGATGATATAAAAGAAATAATAATTCTAATATTTATGAATGAATTAATGGTGGTCAAAAGGATTTCATTATAGTGTGTTATGGATTGATGGAATAATTAATGGAATAATAAAACTTAAAGGAATTAAAGGAATCGATAGTGTGTATTATGGATTGATATTTATATTTGCAATTAATAGGGTTTATTCATAGTGATTTTGTCCTGATTTTTAGTAATTTTGTCTTAATTTTATTTAGTAACAAAATTATGTTTAATTTAAATACTTAGTTAAATAATTTTTAAAATTCAAATTAACAAATCAATTTTCCATGCATAATAACTAATAGAGTTATGAAACATTTTTTTTAATATTTTACTAATTATAATTTGTCATTAATTAGTATTATTGTATGTGAGGGATGTAGTAGTTATAGAATATGAAAAAAATATTTAAAAATTGATGCAATGAAGAATAAAAATTATTGCTCAAATAAAATTGTTATTTTTATTAAATGATTATATTGAATAAAATAAAGTTTTCTTAATTATAATATTTTTCTGTTTTTCAGATAGGATATCTTTATAGAATATATTTCAGTCATGTATGAAAATAATACTACAATAATACTCAATTAATATTGTAATTGATAATTTTCATTTTACTGTCATAATAATTTATTAAAAAAAAATAGTACAATAATACTCAATAAATATTGTAAATATTTTTTAAAATATTTTACGTTTTATTATAATTGTTTTAAGATAAACAAAAATTGTGTAAAGTTAGAAAACATAAATTTCTTTTTAAAAAACGTATTTAAAACAGAATTAATTTTGTATATATTATTTATTTTCAGTAGAAATTTTAAACACATCTATTTTATTTTTTAATATTTAAATTTGTAAAATGGATGAATAAAAGAGGAAAAATAGAAGAATAAAATAGAAGTAGTGTTTAGTAAGAATTAATATAATATTATCTACTTTATTTTAAAATTTATTTTGATATTTTTGTAATCATATATATATATATATATATATATATATATATATATATATATATATAGGCTAGATTTCTCGATTTTAAAGATTTGGAAGATTTTTTTATAATTATTTTTGTTTGGAGATTTTTAATAGTGATGATTAAATATTATATTGTTATTATTATTGTTATTATTATTATATTTATTATTATTATTATTTGTAATAGTAGTTGGATATTAAATTATTATTATTATTAATATTTGATTTTCATGTAAGGACAAATTAGTAAAAATATAATTAGGATTTATGTGTAGAGTTTCTACCAAGGTGACATATGTGGTTTGGATTGTCATCATGACAAATTTGATTTTGTATCAAGTAGATTTGAGATACCGAGAATGCTTAATTTCCGACAAATATTGAAAAATGGCTTAATCGTAAGAGGTTTTGTAAAAATATCGGCAAGTTGACTTTTACTATCAACATGCTCAAATATGACATTCCCTTTTTCAATATGATTGCGTAGAAAATGGTGATGTATCTCAATATGTTTAGTACGAGAGTGTAACACATGATTTTTAGTTATATTGATAGCACTAGTATTATCGCACATTATCGAAATAGTTGAATTTTAATGTTGAAATCAAGTAATTGTTGTTTATGCCATAAAATTTGAGCAGAACAACTACTCGCTGCTATGCATTCTGCCTTAGCAATTGACAAGGCAACATAGACTTGCTTCTTGCTATGTCAGCTGACTAAGGAATTTGAAAGTAAGTGGCAAGTTCCACTAGTGCTCTTCTTATCTGATTTGCAACCAGAAAAATAGGAATCGCAGTAACCAACTAAAATACAACTGCACCCTTTAGGAAACCAATTCCCATACCTAGAAGTACCATAAAAGTATCTAAGGATGCACTTTAAAACTTTTAAATTGGATTCCTTAGGAACCGATTGATATCGAGCACACATGCACACACTAAACATAATATATGGCCTAGATGCACTAAGATATAAGAGAGATCCAATCACACCTTTATACACTTTTACGTCAACATCCTTACCATTTCATCTTTGTCCAACTTTCCATTTGTGGGCATTGGAGTGTCAATTGACTTTACATCTACCATTTCGAAACGCTTAAGCAACTCTTGTCAGTACTATGTTTGACACACAAACGTACCTTCTTTGAGCTATTGGATATGAAGTCTGTGAAAGTAGTTCAACTATTCTATTAGAAAAAATTCAAATTCTTCCGGCATTATCCTTAAAAACTCTTTGACTACTTGCATGTTAGTAAAACCAAATATGATGTTATCAACATAAATTTGAACGAGTAGGATATGTTTTCCTTGATATTTAATGAAAAATGTTGTATCAACCTTCCCTCTAAAATATCCTTGATCAAGTAAGAACTTACTAAGTTGCTCTTACTAAGCCCTAGGGGCTTGTTTGAGACCGCACAAAGCTCATTTTAGTTTAAAGATATGACTTGGATACTGATGATTTTCAAAGTCGGGAGGTTGTGAAACATATACACTTCTTCACTTATATAACCATTATGGAAATCACTTTTCACGTCCATTTGAAATATTTAGAGCATGCAAACGCTAGTAAAAGTCATATAACCACGAGTCGGGCAACCAAAGCATAATTTTTCTCAAAATTTATACCCTTCTCTTGATTAAATCCTTGAGCCACTAGTCGGACCTTGTTCCTATTTATTACTCCATTTTTGTCCAATGTATTTCTAAAAAACCACTTACTGCCAATAACTTGATGATCTCGCAGAGATGGGACAATGTCACGTACATCATTTCTTTTAAATTGATTTTACTCATCATGCACGACCATAAGCCAATTCTATGGTTAAATATGAGACATGAATGCAAAGTGATAACATAAATTACTTATCTTAGAGTGTGTATTTACACCTTTAACGATGTCTCCAAGAATGTTGTCAATTGGATGATATTTTGAAGACGTATATGCCAAGGGTAAATCATCCATAATTGGACTTTCATCCTTCTTCTTTTCAGAAACGTCATCTTCTTCCTCTCCGGGTTTCACTGCTTCAAATTGATCAGTTCCTTCTTCAGTGTCTTTGAGTATGTCTTCTAAATATATACTTATATCATGAAAAGAAATACCTACACTACCTATACCAAGACAAACACCCTTGTTGTTATCTCCATAGGTCACATACCCATTCTTCTTTTCCATAAAGTCAATGAATAAGGAGATGTGACATATCACATGCCTTAAGCGTTCACTATCAAGAAACCACATTCTCTTCATGGAGTCAAGACATTCAATCTGCAATATCAAACAAGAGTAATAGGTACCTAATTTTTTGGGTCCTTGAGAGTAAGTGGAAACTATGTTGCACTTTACAAATCATTGAAAAACACCTTTAGGAAAAAGAAATCTCCTAAATTTGTATTTTGCAGTGGTGTGACCTTTCTTGCAACAACAGTGGCAAGTCAAATGATGATGAGAGGGAATTTTTCTATTTGATTCTTTTCCCAACAATTTTTTACGTATTGTATGGTACATTCAAGGATCTTTTAAATTTTGTTGAATCAATATCATAAGTAACTTTTGGTTCTAAAGTCTTGTTCAATTTGGATTTTAGAATAATAGCCTCTTTTTTCCAAATATGAAAAGTTTCACAACCAAACTAAGAAGGCTCCTCATCCTAATTTTTAACTTTTGAAATATTTAACATGTCTTTGGTCATATGCTTAGAACAACCACTATCAATATATCATAGGTTTGTAGTGATCTTCAAGCAAACCTACAAAATAAATTAAGTTTTGTTTGGTATTCAATGTGTCTTAAGTCCTTCATAATTTGTTTTTTTACCCATACATAATACCCACCAGCAACACTAAAATTCCTTACATATCAAGCATTAGGCGTGTGACCAATTATACCACAATAAAAAACATGTAGAAACAAAATTACTTTTATATCTAGGAACATCAGAATTTTTCTTAACAAATATCTTCTTAGGATAATGGTGTACATGTTTGACTTGGTTCATTTTATCTTTTATGAATTGGTCACTTGCCTCAACAAAGATAGTTTTTCCAAAACTCGACTTGTCAAATTTAGAATAACCAAGTCCGCTTTTGTCATTGAAATATCTTTGTTGACTAAGAACATCATCCAATCCAATTTGTATTTTTTCATATCTTTCAAGTTCTCTTTTTAATTGGACAATTTGACTAAGAACACCATCCATCCAATCCAATTTAACCAATTATGTTTTTGTTTTTCAACATAATTTTGTTTTTGAACTTCAAATTTTTTTCCATAGTGTCAATCTTTTCTTCAAGAGATAAAAATTGTTTCTTTTGTATTGACCCTATTTTGTACAAAATTTTACACTTATTAAGTAATTAATCTATTGCACCTTGTGCATCATTATCACAAGAAGATATTTCATTAATAACCTCTTCTTCTTCATCATCAGAATGATGTAATGCCATCAATGCCTTGTTTGTATATTCTTTATCTAAGATGAACTTATTTCATTGTCATCCCATGTTACATATGCTTTATTTGGCCTTTTGTCCTGCTTGCTTTTGAAGTATTTATTCTTCTTTTTAAGTGTAGGATATTCACTTTTAACATGTACTCTTTCTCCACATTCAAAGAATGTAACCTTTCTTGTTGGTGCTTCCATTTTAATGGTCTTCTTTTTTTCTTTTGTTTCTTAAAATGTTTTCAAACTTCTTGATAAGATCATCATCTCTATCACTAGTGGGCTCATCCTTTCTTGATTTCTATCATGAATTTTCATAGAACTTTGCTTAAACGTGTTTGATTAATTAATTAATTTTTGATTTCTATGGAAACAAGAATGAATGGTGACTGGTGAAATTACTTAGTGGACGCTGATGACTGAATTAAATTTCATCACAATCTTCTATGTTGGATCCATAACAAATATGTTTTTTTTTCCTCCAGTCAAACCATGGTTGCAACCAACACATATACTTCATGTAACTTCTCTATGTGTTGGGGAGTTCGAGAGAGTCGGGAGCACAAATGGAAATAATGCTCCAGGACCACAAGAAAGGGATAAACGACATCTTAACCCAAAACCTTAAGATGATAGGGGAATGGATAATTTCTCTTATAAATCCAACATTACACCCATTCATAGGCAACATTGAATCCAACTCCCTCTCCTCCACCAAGCCGAACCACAAATCTAATATCACTATTGGGGAGTCTGGGAGAGTCGGGAGCACCAATGGAAATAATGCTTCAAGATCACAAGAGATAGAAACGTCACATATCAACCCAAAACCTTAAGGTGATAGGTGAATGAGTCATTTATCTTATAAGTCCAACATTCCGCCCATTCGTAGGCAATGTGAGACTTTAACCTCTCACACTTTCACCCAACATATGGAACTTCAAATATTCATTGATGTTAAAGAAATCGTGCAAGTCAAAATATAAATCATCTAGTTACCATTAACTGAAGTTTGTTATCTTGAGCAATCAACTTCTATCTTATGCACTCCATTGAAATGCAAAGCACAAAGTTCAAATTGAATACTAGTTTTAAAGAGTAATTTATTACAATTTAAAAATTCTGCAAACATGTTGTTGTCTATTTAGATTCGAATCTAGATTTGAAGCGATCCATATCTCACTTGGAGCAAAATCATCATTCTCAGTCAAATGCTGCAAGTTCATCTTCATCTTAAACTTAGAAACTCAAATTTGAACTTCATTATACAAATTTCGATTGTTTTTGTTAATAAACTGAATGATTCAATGCAATGGAGTGAGTTATTTACCATTGAGAAAGTATTTGGAGTTTAGAATTATCATTGTTTGGTCTGATTTATTTTGACCAGAGAAATTTGGGTTGGGTTTGAAGTTATGGTTGAAGGATGATGAATTTTTTTTAGTTGATTTATAGGAGGTTTGTAACCTCAGCAAACTAAGTCGTTTTTTTCCAGTTGTCTTTCACGTGGCTTGCCATGTCAACTTTCCACTAAAAAAAATTGATGACAGAAATCAAAATTGTGAATAAAAAACTTTATATAAAAACCATTGTTTAAAGAAATTTTTATATGAACTAAAATTGAATTATGATTTTGTTTTTTTATTTCTAATAGAAAAAGCTTACAATATAAATATATTATAATCGTTCTTAGGAATGGATTTTAAAATAATTTAAATAAAAATCGAATACATCTATAGATCTAAAAAATATGATTGACCAAGAATGTATATATGGAATGATGTAAAAAGTATGATTGACCAAACATATAAATACTATTTTATTGTAAACTTTATATGGAAAATTAATTTATTTAAAGAATTTCTCACATTTTTATGATAAAGTTAGTATCTAAAACTTTTCTTTCTTTAATAAAAGGAAAAGAAAATTTCTTTCTTAGCTTTAAATAATAAAATATTATAATAATAGATTTAAAGATGTCTATAAGTTCATGCATTTTAGATTAAAAATATATAGTTGAATTGAAATTATCTGTAGTAATATTGCAACATGACAGAGAGAGCGAGCAGTAGAGGAACCAAGGCTGTGAGGTTCATGAAGGCACCTTTAAAGATGTTGATAAAGGTAAAGGACATGTATGTCCGTGGCATGATCCGATGTTCTACTGGTATGGCTGGTATGGATACAACAATGGGAATGGGATATTCTACGCAGCTTAACTTGGCTACTCCTAAGAGTCTCGACGTCTACTCTACAACATCTACCAGAAGCGATGAAGATTTCAAGGAGCTTGTAAAGTCTGCGTCGCTGAAAACCAGACCAGGTGGGAGTAACGATGATGTTGGTGTGAAAGCAACGTATGTGCCGCCCCGGAGAAGTCGCAGTGTCGGAATGCCGACGATCAAAGAAGAGGATGAATATGAGGAGGAGTTTGAGTCTGGAGATGATGATGGTGAGATCATTATGAAGGTCAATCCGCTTCTTTCACAAAGTAGAAGTTGTGTAGTTCGTAACGGATCAAGTATGTTTTAATTGATTTGTGTATAGATATAGTTGAATTCAAAACAAGCGTAACCTGACGACAGCAACAAAATAATAATAAAGATAAATTATCTAAAGGTGGTGTTTAAAAGACTGCAACTTTTATTATATATTAAAATGTTTATTTGTCTTAGAAAATAAAATACAAATGAATTCTATATATAGAGATTCAAAATTATAAAAATATAAATGCTTCGTAGGAAATCTTAAATAATAAATGCTGGATATTTTCAAGGAAGTATAGATTCAAGGAATGGATTTTTCAAATTTCAAGAGAATAACTTTCAAACTCTCGTAGACTGAATTTAAATTTATTCCAACAATTGGTTTTAATTTGTGAAAATCTCCGTGACATTGCTCTCTTTAGTTAATTGGATCAAGATTAATCTTAGGCGGCTCAAACATATTATGATAACTAGTACTTTGGCTTGGTTTAGTCTATTTGTAGTAGGTGGTGTTCGCTTAGTAGGGGTTTGCAGTGTTTTTTGAGCAGGTTTTGAGAGAAAAAGTTCATAAATATAAAATTGATTGCCATGTGATTTTATTTTAAACCATGAGAAAAGGAAGATGGATCGACGTCTACAATATTTTTACATACACATGTAATAAACATAAATTTATTTTTTAAATATTGATATATAAAAATTTTGATTGGTTATATGTGTAATATTGATTGGTTATAAGCACACTACTTTTAAATTCGTTTAAAGAAAATGAGATATAGTGTAAAATTTTATATTATCAATCAATCACCACTATAAATTCTATCACATAAATTATAAGTTGTTGGTATGACATGACTAAATAATTTATTCCTATTGATTCATATGGTGAATAACCAGTAAACTCCTCAGTCGAATGCGATAAAATCAATCTCAAATCTAATACTAGTATAATATAAGAAAAAACTAACACGTGTCTTAAGTGCACAAGTTAATATGATATTTTGTAGAAATATTCTCTTGAATCACGTACATTCAATGTTTTAAAGTTTTAAATATAATTTTATTACATAATTAATTATATTTAATTTTTTAATTATTGTATCTTTAAAATATGCTCATATGACACATGTTAGCATGAACCTATAATATAAACCGTTTTTTTTCCTCAAGAGTCCAAACACATCCAAAATTAATTGGTTTTTTGGCATTCTATTCTTGTAAACTGATTTTCGATTTTTATTTAGATTATTTTGAATTTAAATACTTTTAATTCGTAGTATAAATGATGTTATGATATGACACGGAGGATCTATATTCATTTTATAAATTTTGACTTGGATGGTAAAATATATACTAATCTATTTAAAACTCGTTAATTTTTTTTAAATAATCCAACTTAATCCACAGATGCGTGGGATGTTGCATGTGAAGAAAGTTTTGTGGAGTTAAAGAAGAAGTTGACCATTGTCCCAATATTGGTTTTAACTAATCTAAGTGAATCTTTTGTGGTATATTCTGATACATCGAAGATGGATCTTGGTGGTGTGCTGATGTAGAATAGTCACGTTGTTGCTTATGTTTCTAGACAACTGAAAGTTTATGAGAGGAATTATCCTACGCATGACTTATAATTGACAGTCGTGGTATATGTGTTCAAAATTTGGAGACATTGTCTGTTTGGATCCAGATTCAAGGTGTTTAGTGATTACAAGAGTCTGAAGTACTTGTTCGATCAGAAGGAGTTGAACATGAGGCAAAGGAGGTGACTCAAACTTCTTAAAAATTATGATTTTGATTTGAGTTATCATCCGGGTAAAGCAAATGTTGTGGTTGATGCCTTGAGTAGGAAGTCCTTGCTTGTGTCAATGCTTATGGTAAGAGAGTAGGAATTGGTCGAGCAATTCAAAGACATAAGTTTACTGGTTGAAGAGACTCCTAACAATGTGAAGTTGGGGATATTGAAGTTGGCTAGTGGTATTCTTGAAGAGACTCTTCAGGGAAGGTCAGAAATATGATTTGAAGTTAGTTGATCAGTTGACATTGATTAACCAAGGTAAATGAGGTGAATTTTGAGTTAACTAAAATGGTGTGATGAGGTTAGGTGATAGAGTGGGTGTTCTGGTTGTTCTATAACTTAAAAGAATATTCTTGAAGAAGGACATCAAAGTGGACTAAGTATTTATCCCGATGCTACAAATATGTATTAGGACTTGAATAAATTGTTTTGGTGGCCTGATATGAAAAAGGAAGTTGCGGAACTTGTTTATACTTATTTGATTTGTCAAAACTCGAAGATTAAACATCAGAAGCCTTTAGGTATGATACAATCGTTGAATATTCTAGAGTGGAAATGGGATATCATTTCCATGGATTTTGTGTCAAGGTTGTTGAAGACTGCTAAGGGCAATGATTCAATTTGGGTGATAGTAGTTAGATTGACTAAATCGACTCATTTCTCGCCGATGAAGATTAATCATCCCATACAGAAGTTAGCTGAGATGTACATCGAGGAAATTGTGAGATTGCACGATATACCTCCGATTATTATGTCGGATAGAGATCCGAGATTTACGTCGAGGTTTTGGGAAAGTGTGCATAATGTGTTTGGTACTAAGTTGAAATTGAGTTCTACATACCATTTTCACATGGACGGCCAGACAAAGAGGACTATCCAATCTTTGGAGGATTTGTTGAGGGCTTGTGTGTTAGACCAATGAGGAGCTTGGGATAGCCATTTTCTGTTGATAGCAACATATGAAGCGTTGTACGGTAGAAGGTGTATGACTCATTTTTGTTTGTACGAGTTATGTGATAATATTTTGCTCGAACTTGAGATTGTCCAGAAGACGGATGATAAGATTAAGATGATCCAAGAAATAATGAAATCTTCTTAGAGTCACCAGAAGAGTTATCATGATAAAAGGAGGAAAGCACTTGAGTTCTAGAAGGGAGGTCAATTGTTCTTGAGAGTTACTCCAGTAAATAGTGTTAGTAGAGCTTAAAAATCGCAAAGTATTACGCCGCATAGTGTTGGTCCATATCAGATTTCAGATTAGATAAGTGAGTTATCCTATCAGATAACTTTATCGTTGTCGCTTGCGAATCTTCATGGCGTGTTTCATGTATCTTAGTTGAGGAAATACATTTTGGATCCTTCACATGTGATTCAAATGGATGATGTGCATGTGAGAGATAACCAGACAATTATAGCATTATCCGTGCGGATAGAAGGTCGGAAAGTGAAGTAATTGTGGGGTAAAGATATAGCCTTGGAGAAGGTATTATGGGGGTGGACCAGCTGGTCGAAGTTTGACTTTGGAAGTGTGGGGTCAGATGAGAGAGTCATACCTGAATCTGTTTTTCTCAATTAATTTTCAAGAATGAAAATTCTTTAAATGGGGAAGAGTTGTAACACCCCAGAATTTTGAATTATTTGTTTAATTGATTGTTTGTGATTATACATGTGATGTATGATAATATGTAGCAGGATAGTGCTAGATTAAGGTGCTAATTGGAATTTTTTGGATTTAAATAATTTTAGATTATATTATTTAGAGCTATAATAATAATTAGATGGAATAATTTGTTGAGTTAAGGTGTTGAGGGCATGATGGTAATATATGATGATGAGTGAGGGCATAAGGAGAATAACATAGAAAGGGGTCTAAGGTTTAACAAGGTAAAAAGAGAAAATAACAGAGATATGATTATTCTGTACGACCATAGAAATTTGGAGAAAACGTGAAGAGAGACTAGAGCTTACAAATAACCAAGAGGAGAACTCCGTAGAATGCAAAGAAATATATCAATTGCTAGGAATTGAGGTAAGGGGTGTAATCCTAATTTATTATGATTGACAGGGGGTTAAGGTAGATGTATATTTTTGTTTGTATGATGATTTGGTTATAACTATGATGAATTGCATGATGAAATTGGTATTATTGATGATGTTAATATGCCATGATTTGGTGTCTATGATGTATATAATAATGTGTTGTTGAACTGCGATATATGTTGATTAAAATGCATTTTTGGGTGAATTCGTACCTGAAATTGAATTGAGGAAGGAGTTGAGATAATAGTGAAATGCAAATGAGAAGTTGCAGAATTGAGTGTTTAGGCGAGCCAATCGCCCTAGCGTCATCAGGCGAGCCAAGCGACGAGAAGAAGGGTGGAAAAGAGGGCTCTTGGAAAATGTATGGGGAGGGGGTCTGATCAGTGAATTTTGATTCACATTCTTCCATGTTTGTACTTAAGAATTTCTATGTTTTTATTTGTTTATTTTTATGTTTTATAATGTTTTTCTAATTTAGTTTATTTTTGGTTTAATTTGATTTTCGTATTTAATTTTCAGCTATAGCAACTTTCACGAAAAAAATTCATAAATGCAACTACGAGTATCAGATCGACAAGTTCTGATACTTTCTGGAAAGCTAAGAGATAGAGCTAAAATTTTCATGTTGAAGTCAAGAGCTGATTCGAAGTGCATCATTACCGAACAATTCGTTGAAGTTTATGCCTTTAGAATAAATTGTTTTTGGGTCTTTTTAGTGGGTATGTGTTATCTTTTCGACCCGATTCGTTTTGTAATTGAAAACCCTTAGGTTGTTAAAATAGGGCAGGCCGTACAATAATATCTATCACATTTTATTCACGAAAAATATACTTTGTACGCTTGTTTGTTATGGAGAACTAATTCCCGAAGGCAAATCCTGTTGTATACGGTTTCCATCACTTTAAGGTTATTCTAGTGCCAATTTAAATTCGTTTTTTGTTCAACTATTTTCTATGAAATCATTTGCTTAATTTGATTGCAATTCTTTGCTTAATTCGATTGTTGTCATAGGATAAAATTGATTAAATTCGATTGTATGCATGTTCCTAAATTTAATTGTGTGTTATCGTTTTCTTAATCTGTTAACTCATCATGTTCTCAACCGTTTGCTTAATTCGGTAAACAGGAACATAATTCGTTTGATTTCGATAAGCGCTTGTCTGATTGATCTCATAATCAAATAGGATCGAAGCTGTTAGGGATTGGTGCTATTAGAGTCGATGATAAGTCACAATCCAAATTAGTAGGATTAGTCATTTTAGCTTATTTCATAATCACTTTTATACTCACTTATTTTGAATCAAATCCCAAACCCCCCAATTATTCCAATCAATTGGTTATTAATATATAATAATCCTTGCGATACGACTCGAGTCATTTTCGTTATCTACAATTTTACAAAACACTCATTTTGATCCGCGTGACAATTGATCAGGGTCGTCACCAGGGCATCATCGAGAGAGTGAAGCAGCAATGGTCCCAATCTCTCACTTCGTCGGGCAAGCATCAGGCGAGGAGGGGAGATCAGGGCACTCCCAGGGTCGTCGGGTGAGGTTTAGGCGAGCAGTCTAGGAGTAAAATCTAAAAGTGTTGTAATTTGAGTTTTTGGACACTGTTTGATGCATCGTTCGAAGCGTTGAGTAGCCAACACACAAAACTATCTTATGGAAGAATTGTAGGAAGCATTTGGTGTATTATTCTTCTTTTTATGTAATTATGGGTTTGGATTATTTTGTGTTAGTATACTATGATGTCTTGTTGAAATCATGTAACTTGATGTATTCTAGTGATTTTACCGTGCTCCTGGTATTTGATGTTTATTAAATGATTGATATTTTAAAGATGTGCATGTTTAATATGCATACATGCTATTTAAAGATGCTTATGTGATGATTATGTGCGTAATGATTCAATTGACTAGTCGCGGTCGACTTTTATGTGACGTTGTAGTGCCTCATACATTCATAGCCTTTTAGACGGTGGTTCGCTTGCGAAGAGCCTCAATCCCACTATGCAGATTTAGTGTGTTTGTGATGTGCTCCGGTTCTATGAGGGAATCAATCCTATGGTATGGATAATGAAGGGTGATGAATTAGGTGTTCATAAATTTTGGTACCACATGCATTGAGTCAGTTTGTTGCATTAACATCCTATGTGACATTGCATGAATTTTATTGATAGTTATGATGTGATGATAAATGTGATGGTGTGATTATAGAATGATTTGATGAAATATGTCTACGTGTTGTTATGATGTATTAGAGTGAGTATGAAGTATTGATGAATGATATGCGTTGTTAATTATATGACATTGTTGCTTCTAACTACTAATTTTTTCCTTATATCTTTTATAATGAATTACCTTTTTAGTTGGAATGTCGCCTCTATGTGGATAACGTGCAGATGCTCAGGAGTAGTTTAGAGAAGTATTGAAGATAAAGCTTTTGGAGTATTTCATGATTTTATTTATATTATTAAGGTCTTACTATGATATATAACTTCATGTTGGGAACATTGTGTTTTACGAATGACGTTACTTTTGTTAACATGTTTTTATGAGAATTTTTTATGTTAAAGTGGTTTAAATTATATCTTTTGATGAGATTATGATACTTGAGTTTTGAAAGAAAAATGAAGTTTACTTATGACTATGATATCCGTTGCGAATTTTTAATTGATGTGTTGGTGTTATAAAAAGAGAATGACGTTATAAATATTGTAACCCGTGTTACGGAGCAGGATTGTTATTACGATGTTTTCTATGAAGTGTGACACCCTTAAGTGGTGATATTAGTTGAATTATTCTTAATTTATTCGTGATTTAATTATGAGTTTAAAAAGGGTGTTACATGAGGGACTCAACTAAATTTTCTCATGAGGGACTCAACTAAACTATCGTAACTTAATTCTCGCATAAGTACTTCATTTATGGTTCCTATGAGCTATTCAAAATGAAGGAAATGAAACCAATTCACTTCTTCCTTTACAAGCCCTCATGCTTAAGGGACTTTGTATTGGTATATTTGTTAAGGTCTAACAAGGAGCGGTATGGCTTCGCCCATAACATCTCCTTGGTGCCTATTTCCTATATTGGTTGTCTATGTACTGGATGAGACGCCCTTTCCTCAAATATACCACTCACTTCCTTAATAACTCGTTCAAAGTGTGCGAACGTGAGAGATGACTTGTCCCTTGTCCACAAAAGTGTGAAAGAAGTCAGAAGGATGTTAATCACACTATCTTAATTAATAGGGGATCAATTATCTCATTCCTCAACTATTGAAAAGCGATTGTTAATGTTTATGAATTTGATATCCATGCCTTTGACTTGTTAAAAATACCTCAAATCTTAAAAAGAAAAGGACAATTTGATATTCACAGAAATATTATATACACATAACTTTTCACCTCCTTATCTGAGATACTTCATAACTCTATGACAAACTATAAAACCTCTGACAATTGCTAAGTATTGTCACTTATTAAACTTTTAGGAAATACACACACACACACACACATATATATATATATATATATATATATATATATATATATATATATATATATATATATATATATATATATATATATATATATAAAGAAAATTAATTTATCATTATATTTCAATTTTTCTTTATAATTTATATGAGTGTACACACATTTAAATCATTTTAGTTTGAGACCATATAAGTCTTACTCTTTTATTATACAATGACAGAAAGAATCATCATCATCTTATTATATATTGACAGAAGAATATCATCATTTTATTATATATTGACGGAAGAATCACCATCATCTTATTATATAGTATTAACAGAAGAATCATCGTCATCAACATGATTATGATTTTTATTATTTTCCCTATTGATTACACAATAATTATGCTGGTGCAGCAGGGTATCCAAATGGTAATGGAGAAACAGATTTATCCAACAGATTCCGATGAAAGAAACCAAACGCACGCAGCACCTGATTATCAGCAAAATTCAAAGCCCTCTCCATACTATTCCAGCAATCATCAGCACTATAGATTGGATTATGATGACCATTACAAGGTTGACACCCAGTAAAATGAGTAATCAAAGGTCTCTTCATCTCCCCAAAATCCTTAACATATTCCTCCCTCATTGCACCATAATGTTCACTAACTTTCTCAGCATGTCTCCTTCTCAACCCTTCCACTCTTTTCTCCACCTCTCCATATCTCTCACCTATTTTATCATACATCTTTGAAATCTCCAACCAATACGCTTCAAAATAATACTCATTCTCCATGTAAATCTTCTCCGTCCATTTCTCTTCTCCCATCGCGATTATGTAAGCTAGGGCGGTTTGATCGTCTGAGTCAGGTACCTCCTTTGTTTTGAAAATTTCTCTCTGTCTCTCCCCCCATTTTTCATATTCTGGGCTATTTGGACCCATGCTCGCTAACTCATCCATAAAATTTAACGACCATTGACAGTTCCGAATCAAGAAAACTCCTGCGTTTAGCCCTGTCCAGCTGTGTTCTTTCTTAACCAAATCTTCCCAACCGTGGATCACGAGGTTGTGATTCTTGTAACGGTTTAACGGTAGTTTGAACTCCATGTCGGTGAAGACTGCGTCTGAGTCGACCCACCATATCCACTCGACTTCTGGATGAGCCAACATTGCAGCCCGAACCACAGGATACTTTGCCCAGTAAGAGTTCATTTTGGGGTGCAACAACGCGTTGTTGTAGACTATGTCGTAGTTGTGTAAACGACAGTAATCAACCTTATTTTTGAAGAACCGGAGTAAGAGGTGGTCGCCGATGGGATTCTCGCATATTTCCGGCTGGGAACCGGTTATAATGAGTATCTTTTCCTCTGCTCCGGTTATAAATGAAGGATGATGGAGTAGCCAATCACTACGCTTGTTGTCCCAGTTTTTCATTTGTTTGTCCATCATGGTGTAAGATGTTTCTGGATCGTCGTAGAATGTTTTATCGGAAGGGTCATGTAACAAATCAGGAAATGATCTGATGTTTGTGGTATTGTTTAAGGATTTGATTTTGAGATTATTGGCAATGGAGTTGAAGTTGGGGTTGGAGTTTGGGATTGGTGTGATGAAAGAGGAGAGGCCCCAGAGTAGAACAAGAGCTGACATTGCTCCTAGGAGAAAGATGCAACCGTTTGAGGACCATGGAGAGGATTTGCTTTTAGAATTGTATTTTGCCATGGGTGAGTTTGCGTTACGTTGTTGTGAGTGTGAATGAGTTTGTAATTGAGGCGACGTTTTTAAGAGTGATGGGAGCTTCAGGGTTACTAGTCCTGATTTCGTGTTGTTTCGATAAATGTAAATTAGCATGGTTGTCAATTGAAGGAATAAAGGAAAGTTAGTTCTAAATTGGGAAAAGTGTGAGATAGAAGGGATAAAGGTGGCAGTTTTGAATTTGTGTTTTACTTTTATCATGGACTAGTAGAATGCAAAGCACCCATAGATGCTCCAACCAAGTATACATTCTTTGTCTAGGTCAATAGTAAAATTGAAATTGTATAGATTGTACTGACTCATATGTGCAAGTGAAAAGTACACTGGCATGAAGGCATATTTTCAGTTTTAAGTAACATACACAACCTGTAAGCGGCGGTGGTTGTGTGGATTATATCTGTTGTCAAGTTAGAAGAAATCTTATTTTCTTCACGCATCGCAATTCTTTCAAGGACACAAAAGTTGCCCTGGATAGCCGGAATTTAGTCAGTTTTAAAATTTGATTATAGGAGAAGTTATACTAAGTGATATCATCTTAGAATAGTAGATAAGCTTTGTTGTTATACGAGTGCGTGATGAGACAACCCATATTCTATTAATGAAATTTTAATTAAAATCTATTTTTTTTATATAATATGAAAGATTTGAAACTTTTAAATAAGAAGACTAAACTAATTAAGATATATTGCTTCATGCTTTCGATATATTTTATCTAGAGTTCGACATAGTTAAGTAGGATTGTTTAAAAAATTCATGAATCACACTGAATTGTTAAAATTGAATTGAACTGAAGTTAAAAGAAGCAAACCATTATATTTGGTTAGTAAATCGAACCGTTATTTTATTAACGGTTCTAGAACCGAATCAAATTAAAATTAACTAAACATAAAACCAAAACCAAAACTGAACCATTAATTTTAAAACATCATAAAATGTAAAATTGAACTCTATTCGTGAAACCAAAACATGATATCTGATTGAAAACCAAATCGTTAAAATCATCAACCCTAAATTCTCAAATAGTTGAAGCTCTAAAGATGAAGAACCTTAATTTCCCAAATCGTTGAAAATCGTCAATCCTAAATCATATTTCATTCGCGGTGTTCCTTTCTCTGCCCAAATCTTTGATTGTTCGCGACTTGTGGGTCTGTTATTTCAACAAGTGTGGGTTTCACTGTGTTCCCGTTGTGTCTTCGTTCCGCTCCAATTCAACTTTCTCAGCCATCTCCTTTGTACTATGTTCATTTTCATCCTTCAAAGGTTCATATCCTCTTGGTCGACTGCAAACACAATCAATTGTACCTTGGTCGACTGAAGCATCTTGGTCGACCCAAATATTACATTAATTCAAAGAACCCTTTTGAATTCTTTTCTTCTATTGGTTGAATTTTAACCCTGTTGAAAATCTCAGCCAACAAATTGTCCCCCAAAATATCCTTTTCAACTGAAAGGGTGAAACAAGAATTTTGTCCTCTTTTCCTAGTACAAACTAACGTCATTATAATCATGACTTTCCCTTCACGTGTCTTGTCAACGAACAAGCAGCCACTTCCCTACTTTTTAACTTCAACTTTCTAGGATGAACGTGGCTTTTAACTCAACAACTTCCTAACACAGTTTCCATCTGTGTGACACATGTTTTCCACACAACCATAATTTTCCTCGTTGAACTCAAATTTTCTTCCCAATTTCAACAAAAAAGAAAAAGCCAGAGTTATCCCAATCATGTTCGACACAAATCGTCTCGGGAAATTGATCTTTTCCAACAAAGATTAGAGATCTTTTATCGTTGTTGGCGCTTTTGTATTCAAAATTGTGTTGGTTTTGTTCTAGTTGATTTTGATACCCTTCTTGTGTACCACAAAACCTAGAAAATATCATAGATGTCCTAATGAATTTGCTCCTCAACAAGAGTTCGATCTTTATCTTTGATAACACTTCTGGCGCAAACCTCATTGGCATTTGTTTGACTGGTTACTTTCCCGAATGTTAGGTAATTTGATTTCCATAATTTTCGTGCTTAAACCAGGCATTTTATTGTAATACCAAGCAAAACAACATCTAAACTTGTTCTTGCTAGAAAAATTATATCTGTATGTTTAGGGATTCAGAGGCTCAAGCAAGTTATCTCGAGCTCCAAGCTATGTGTCTTGTTTATCCCTCAGTCGGGAGCCCTTTTTATAGAGGTAATTGGACCTCATTAAACGTTGCATGTAATTGTCGTTCCTCTTCATCAAGTGTAACTGAGTTACCTTTAAGTCTTGTAACGTCCTCCACTGCCAATGATGACTCATTGCATAACACGCGCCGTCAGAAATAACTAGTCAGTTACATCTTTAAAGATCCGGCCTCTCCATATTGCATCCTTAATTGTCGGGTTTATCGTAACCACCAGGTTCGAGGTATGGGCTCGACAACTGTCTCCTTGTCTTTTTCCTGGCCTGATACCTCAGGCCATCCGATTGTACAGCTCGAGTCAATACTAATTTGTGATTCAACGCATAAGCTCGGCCAAGAAACCCTATTTCTTCATGAATGAGTGCCCTTATATCATGATGGTCCTCTACACCTCGGATAATAGATTTTATGCACGAACATAAGCCCCCCGACCATGTGGCTTCTACTCTTGAAGTCTCATGGTCGACAGGAAAAAGCATAAATCTCCTTCTGAGATGTAGAACGGCTCGCGGACACGTCACTGCGCGTGTCCTCCACTTTCTAAGCTACCCAACGGTTACCTAATCCCCCAGGCATAATTATAGCTATAATGGGTTTTAAGAGGTTTTCAAGCACGCTACCTCTTCTCCTTCATTCACGCCCTTTCCTTTCTTTTCAAAAATTGTTTCTTTTTCAATTTCCTCATACAAAATCTCCCTTGCCGTCGCTCTCACTCGGAAATCTCTTCAACCCAGTTTTTCAGTCAATCGCCACTTTAAATAGGTATTCTTTTTCCTTACTTTGCTTATTTCTCTGTAGTTTTATTTTCAAGAAATGGTTGTCATTAGGGAGTGTGACGACTTATGAAATAGGAAACACTTAAGTAGCGATAAGCATAGGGTTTTGTGGGAAGAATGCGTGCAAGAGATGAGAGATGCATTAGGAGTAGAGGAACTTGAGAGGGTCATGAACAAAGTTTATTCTGAAGTGGAGATTTCTAGGTTATGACCACAACACCATGAACAAAGTGGAGATTTCTAAGCTCTGCTCTCTGTGGAATGTGTCATCAACGAGAAACGAGGACGGCGTAGTTCTGGAAGCTTGCATTCTGGTGAACGAGTTTGTATGTCTCGGCCAAAAAGAGTGGACCCTGAGTGGTTTTACTTTTATGTCGGGATATTGGAAGATATAAGTATTCGCTTCCCCTTTCCCGACTTTGAAATAGATGTGTTAAGAACGGTAGATGTAGCTCTGTCACAATTATGTCCCAACAGTTGGGGATTCATAAAAGCCTTTGAGATGATCTGCGAGGCTTTGAACATAACTCCTACCATCGGTTTATTCTTCTCCTACTTTGAAGTAAAAAGTGTAGACACTGCAAGTTGGGTGTCCATTAGAGGCGTTCCGAGGAGGAACTTTCTTCAAGCCTTTACCTCAAACTACAAAGGTTTTAAGGAGAGATTCTTCTGCGTCTGATGTGGTTCTCGGTGCCCTCAAATAATTTATGGTGCTGACAATCACCACAAGTTTCCCATATATACTGGACAGGCAATCCCCTTCCCATCTCGAAATTTAAATATGTAAAACTGAGTGACACTGAAACTCGCTCTCTCAAAGTTCTGCCTTTACCCTTTGATGACATTCCGGCCTTTTTAGGTAATATTTTTTCTAAGTACTTGATGATTCGAGAGAATTTTTATTTCATTTCTTACACATTTCTCTTTTGTTTTCATGAAAACAAGATGACTTATCTTTCTACTAAGGAGCAGAAGAGGTTGATGGTTGCTGCCTGGGTTGCCTAGAAGAACATTGGTGGTCGTTCTGAGGCCAAATTAAACCTGCCTCAAGGTGGGTAATGCTGAGGAAACCGAAGTGATTCTGGTGTCACTGGTTAAACGTGATTTGGACGTGGAGGTTCCCGACGAGAAGACCCCTAAGTGGCACAACACCATGATGACCAAAGAAATCAATCAAGTCGACTGGGAGGTTTCCTCCTTGATGAAGGAGACCGACGATGGCTCCAACCAATCCTCTGCTGAAAACAAGTTCTGGTCAAATGAGTTTGATGACATAAGGTTCTTCTATGATCATCTCAATGCCAATGAAAATGTGAATAAGGTGAAAAGCCTTGGTACTCAGAAGATCACCCAACAATTCAGCTCATACTTGATGAGGTGCATCATTTTGACCTAGGGTCTGAATGAATTTGGGGATGCTGCGGAAGCGAAATATTATGACCTGGAAAAAGAGGTCAAAAGGCTAACTGATAATGAGAAAACCCTCACGGAAGAGAATTCAAACTTGAAGGCCAAGGTGCTTGAAGGTGATGAGAAGGTGAAGTCCTTGGAAATAGAGCTTATAACCATCAAGATCTCGGCTACCGAGTTAGCAGCCGGTCTAGAAGCTTCGGAAAAATCATGTGTTGATTTGAAGAAAGCCTTGGAAAGTCCCAACTAGACGTTCTTATTGTCGGGGATGTGGCTTTCGACCGAGAAAAAGATCAAGTGGCCTGCCTCTATCCAGAGTTCGACATCTCCGTTGTTAACTTCTTCAAGGACATAGTGGATGGGAAACTGCAGAGATTGATGATAAGAGCCTGATGAATGAAGATCCAATCACCGTTGACACCTCCAGCCTCGAGACCATTGAAGGAACTTAGCTTCATTTGTTTTTAATTTGCTTTAAGTTAGTCACCCTTTTTGGTGGGTGCATTTTGTATAACTTGTTGACAATTTCCCTTTGGGCTTTAGCTTTTATGCTTTAATTTTGATAGCAACTCCTTCCAATTTTCTATGTTTCTTGTTTTGTCATTCGAGTGGAAGGATTTTATGGGTATGCAGTAAACCCCCAGTCAAGTGGCTCTAAAAAGACCATGATGACTTTACATATGAGGGACATTAAACCTTGCATGCAACTTAAAATGCCTTAGCTAGTTTCATTAACTCTTGTATGTTCTAAAGCTAGCCCCCAAGCCCTTTAAAACGACTATATAAGTCGACTGAGGCTGTGGTGCTCTATGCTTTGAAACTTTGTTCTATTTGAGGTGTAGAGCCAATGAGGGTAAACTTGAAACCAGTGCCTTAAGAGGCCCAACTGAGGTGCAGAGCTCAGGAGGGTACACCCGAAATCAGTGCCTTAAGAGGCCTAGCCTAGGTGTAGAGCCTAAGGCATAGAGCCGATGGCGTGGAGCCGGTAAGGGTACACCTGAAACCAGTGCCTTAAGAGGCTCAGACGAGGTGCAGAGATCAGGAGGTTACACCCGAAACCAGTGCCTTAAGAGGCCCAGCCGAGGTGCAGAGCCGGTGGTGTAGAGCTGGTGAGGGTACACTGAAACCAGCGCCTTAAGGGGCTTAGTCGAGGTGCAGAGCTCAAGAGGGTACACCCGAAACCAATTCCTTAAGAGGCCCGACCGAGGTGCAGAGCCTGGGGCGTAGAGCCGGTGGCGTGGAGCAGATGAGGGTATAGTTGAAACCAATACCTTAAGAGGCCAGACGAGGTACAGAGCTTGGAGCATAAAGTCGATGGTGTGGAGCCGGTGAGGATACACCTGAAACTAGTGTCTAAAGAGGCTCAGCCGAGGTGCAGAGCTCGGGAGGGTACACCCGAAACTAGTGCCTTAAGAGACTCAGCCAAGGTGCATAACCTGAGGTGTAGAGCTGGTGGCGCAGAGCCGATGAGGATACACCCGAAACCAGTGCCTTAATAGTCTCATCCGATGTGCAGAGCTCGAGAGGTTACATCCTATTTGATCTTTACACAAACTAAGTTTTCTTAAAGTGCCTCATTAAAAACCCTGGCCCTTGCCTAGGGAAAAGAGTGCACCGACTTTATTCATTACATCAACTTACATAATTTAACTGAAATAATGCCTAAGACTAGATACATGCCAAGTCTTAGGTATTTCTACTCCATCTAAAGTTTCCATCTTGTAAGCGCCATTGTTGAACTTTCCAATATCTGGAACAGGCCTTCTCAATTAGGTGATAGCTTCCCTTTCTTCGTAGGATCAGTAACCTTTTTGAGGACTAAGTCTCCCTCTTCAAAGCCCTGTTGCTTCACTTTTAGGTTATACCTCTATGCTACCCTCTACTTAGCTATAATTTCCTGTACATGAGTTGCATTCCTCACCTCGTCGAACAGGTCGGCCTCATTGTCCAATAGGTCGGCCTCAGCGTCCAACCCTTGATTATTAGCACTACTTTCAAAACTTTCACGCCTCCAAGAAGGTTAGTTGACTTCCATGGGAATCATAGTGGCCGCCCTGAAAACCATTATGTATGGAGACTCCCGGGTTGTTGAGTGAACAATAGTGCGATAGCCCCATAGGATCTCGTAGAGCTATTCCTCCCATAAACCTTTGGCCTTATCCAGCTTCTTCTTAATGGCGTTTAGGATTACTTTGTTATCCAATTCTGCCTTCCCATTTGCTTGGGGGTGCTCAACCAAAATGAACTTATTGATAATTACGAGCTCTTTGCAAAATTCAACAACAAAAGAACTTGTGAATTCGGTTTCGTTGTCGAAAACGATGACTCGCGGAAGACCGAACCAGCATATAATGTTTCTCCAGTAGAATTGCCGCACTCTTTCTACCGTAATCTGGGATACAGCCACTGCCTCCATCCACTTAGTACAATAGTCCACCACAATGATGAGAAACTTCAACTGCCCGAGCGCCATAGGAAATGGCCCTAGGATGTCAGCCCCAACTAATGAAAAGGCCACGGTGATAGCACATAATGAAGGAGCTCGGTCGGAGTGTGAATGGAAGGCAAAAACATTTGACATTTAGTGCAAAGTCTAACTGTTATACCCCAAGATTTTCCCTCCTATTTCTCAAGACAATCCACATCTTCATACTCAAGAATTTCTCAAGGGTTGGCCAGATGAACCTTCTCCTAAGAAATCAACCCATAACTAGGGTTTTGATTCTCTCAAGTAAAAAATGGTTTCCATTGACTCAAGTGATCATCATACCTCCTCATATGTTTCAAGGAATCATCATGTCAAGTTTCAAGCCTCATAACTCAAGTTTGCTGAGTCAGTTGCTCAGATGGTTGAAAATCAGTTGTATTGGACAAAAAGTCAATTGTATTCAACATATAGTCAAACTTCATCATTTTTGGTCACATCAAGATTTTGAAGTCACATTTATCATTTGATCAAGGTTTGATCATGATTCATTAAGAAAACTCAAGATTTGATCAAAAGTCAAAGTTTCTAAACTAGGGTTTCTAGACATAAAGTCCACAAAACTTTGACCAAGCATAACTTTCACATACTTTATCATCAATTTTTCCACCAAAGCTCATTTTGAAGAGAATTCAATTCTCTACAACTTTGTGTCTCACAAGCTTTGGCCAAAAATGCTTCATTTGAGAGTTATAGATCAAGACATTAGAGGTCCTTCTAAAAGTCAACAAAAAGTTGTCTTTTTCAAAAGAAGTGTACATGAACATGGAAGCTTCAATGAAGATGAAACCAAAATTAGTGTTTAGAGGACATCTTGAGCTTTCTAAAAAGTCCAAGAACACTTTAAAATGTTGAAAAATGAGCAAGATACAACTTGTGAAAGTTTGGCATTTTCAAGGAAGTGCATGAAGAGAGATACTTAGCAAAATCAAATTTTTCTAAATGGGACTAAGTTTTTGTGATCCAAACTTGTTCCTAAGATTATCCATGACTCCTAAGTCCACTTGCACTCCTGTTTTCCATTTATTTGATTTATCTTTGAATTAAAACATTAAAATTCAATTTAAATTAAATAAAATGCAAAAATTACAAGCAAGGCATGTTGGGCTTATGTTTTAAGTATCTTAAGGATCAAGGAAGCCCATGATAGCTGGAAAATTTGTGCAATAGCTAATTGAATGAATATTGAGCAATTTTGGAAATATTACATTTGATTTTTCAATCAAATATTTCCCAATGAATGCAATATGTTTTTTATTCAAGTCTTGACCTAATTCTCTTGCCCTATATATACATAACACCTTCAAACATCAAGAGGACGAAATTTGGCAGCCAAGAGACTAGGGTTTGTGTTCCAAAATTTCAAAAAGAAGTTGCACCATCGAGCTTTAACTTCCAGCCAATTCCAATAAATTCTAAGCACTCATCCGTGTTTCTGAGGTATTGTAGAGTAAGTATATGTCCAGATCCATGGCCAAAACACCCTAAAATGCATACATCATGAACTCCGATTATCTCATATTTTTGAATTTCGTATTTTGCATTTTATCATGTTTTTATGAGAACTAACCATACTAATGTGTTCCTAGGGTTCATTAGAACAGATTTGATCCATCGTTTGCAAGGTTTAACATGCAAATTGAGAAACACCATTGTTAGGGCATAAGTTTGGTGAAGTTTCGGGTTCCACGATACAAGCAGTTTTAGGACAAACTAACCTCACCATCGTGATTGCATGGTTCAATACAATCGATCTGGACTTTTATTTTTCGTTAATTGTGCATTTTTGCAGGTTTTAAATGTAGGGCAGGTCGGAGAAGACGACCTTAGCCCTAGCTCCGGTGAACGTCTCAGGCGAAGACTTGTTGACTCCCTGTGTGGCACTCTCTGATTCGTTTCATGCAAACCCTATAGGCCCCAGCACATTTGGCTTTGGTTTGTTTGATTTTCAAAAATCAATATTCATATATATATTAATGTAACATAATTCATGGATGTATCACCACCCCAGTGGTTAACCATGCACGCGTTGGTCCTCTCACTCTCTCAGGGCGTGGGTTCGATCTCTGCCTTTTGCATTTTTCACAAATTTTCTGATTTTTTCGCAGGTAACACATACATACAAACAGAGGCGAGATGTTAACACCATTGGCAAGTGGTGTGGTGGTGTGATTTTGAACCTGTGACCTAAGGGTCACGACTTCAAGCCTTGCAGGGACCATTCCTATTTTTTGGCACTAATTCTCTTCACTTTTCTATTTTTATTTTTATTTTTAACTTATTTTAATTTTCTTTCAAAATTAATTTAAACTATTTTTAAAAATAACAAAAAGTGCCAATTGCAGTCTGATATGTGGAACCACTTCACCGCGGTGGAAGGTGATGAGCTTCCATTTCATTTTGTGGAGAATAAAGTGTATAGAAATTTATTAATCACTTTGCATCTCGGTTTAATATCCCATCATGGTCTACATTGAGGCGTGATATTTGGCACTCTACCTTGAAGAAGAGAAATTGAAAAAATTCTTGTTAAATTGTGGAAGTTTTTTTGAATACTGACACTTGGACTTCAACTCAAAACTTAAGTTACATGAGTTTGATCGTATATTTTTTGGACAGTAGCTGGAAGGTGCATAAGAAAATCATCAACTTTTGTCAAATCACAGGGCACTCGGTCACAAGATTGGAAAATATGTTGATGATTACTTAATAAGTTGGGGGTTGGGTCAAATCTTGACCATAATGATTGACAATGCTTCGGCAAACACCACTATGATTAAGTTTCTCAACATAAGGATTGGGTCTTGGAGTAATCTTGTTTTGAATGAGGAATATGTTCAAATGCATTGTTGTGCATATATCTTGAACTTAATTGTAAAATATGGATTGAAGGAGGATAAAAGTTGCATAAAAAATCGTCATGTGGTTAAATATGTCAAATCTTCTCCTAGTAGGCTAGTCAAATTTATGGAATATGCAGTGCAGGAAAAATTTACATACAAAGGTGTTGTTATCCTTGATGTTGAAACTAGATGGAATTCAACTTATTCAATGGTAAAGTTTAACTTACAGTATCAAAATGTTGTTGACTTGCTCTATGCACGAGATAATACATTTCGTGAAGAAATGGACAAAACGAATGAGGGAGTTAAGAAAGAGGATTGGGCATATGTTGCATCAGTGTTTCCTTTTCTTGAGATGTTATACAAATCATTTATCTGGATCATTATATGTCGCTAGTGCTTCATATATGGAAGAGGTATTCTCCATTGGAAAAAGTATCAATAAGCATTTAGAGAGTGACAATGAGCACATCAAAATCATTGCGAAGAAAATGAAACGTAAATTCAACAAGTATTGGGGAAATCCTGACACAATAAACATCTTATTGTTTATTGCTTTTGTTCTTGATCCAAGGGTGAAATTTTCTATTGCGGAGTTTTATATTAATATTTTATATGTCGAACTGGAAAGATTGATGATCTAAAGAAAAAATTGAAGTCTTCTCTTTCAGAACTTTATGCTTAATATTGAGGTGTTGATGACTCTCAATCTAGTCAACTAGACACACCATCCAATGAGGATGATGATGATACGATTTTATGTCACTACAGTCAAGAAACTGGGCGTACGTTTGATCTTAAGACTAAAATTGAATCATATTTATAAGAAGCACGGGTTCAATACAATAAAGGATCTGAATTTGACATCTTGGGATGGTGGAAAGCAAACTAAACTCGATATCCTATTTTGGCAAGCATAGCTCGAGAGGTGTTGGTCATTCCTGCCTCTATTGTAGCTTTGAGTCAACTTTCAGCACTGGCTGAAGGGTTGTTATTGATTATCGCACTTGTCTAACACCTAAAATTGGTGGAAGTGCTTGTTTGCACGTAAGATTGGTTGAAAGGAAAAACAATCTCCTTATTTTTTGAGGAGGACCTTGATGAGATCCATCAATTAGAGCAAGATAATTCAATTTTCTAACCTTTGTGTTTCTTAAAAAGGCATGTTTGTTAGTGTTAGTTCACTAGAAGTTGGGGTTAGTTTCTAAGTAGTTAGAACTATAGTTTGTAAATTATTAGTTTTTCAATTGTTAGTTTGGAAGTGGTACTGATTTGCATCTATGTTATCTTTTTGTTAAGGAAATTTGGAGTTGGGATGTATTGTTCTGAAATGTAAGTTTGAAAATTGAATTGTTTTGGATGAATTATAGTGCATGATTAAACTGCACATGAATTATATGTTATGTTTGTCATTAAAAGTGTTGCATTGTGAATTTTGATGGTGGCCTGTATGTATGCATTGAGTAGGGTCAATGTTTTTTCTCTTTGACAATGACATGCATCAGGTTATATTGTTAGGCCATAAAACACTCTTGTTTTTCTATAACATGTTTTATTCATATTGCTAAAGATTAATTTGTCAACATCTTCATTCTATTCTTTACTTTGTTCGTATGCTAATTTTTTATTTTGTTTTGTAAAGATAACATCTCTGACATTGGTTGTTAATCTTGGTGATGATGAAGGCTTTGAAAGTTAAAAAAGAAATCTTGATGATGTTACTTTAAAACCATTTGGCAATGCCACCAGATAGAGCTTCGAGAATTGGATGAAGGATACCCTGGATCAAACCATATTGTCGTAGACACCTCTCAGACAAGTTTCTAGTCACATGGTTCTCCCACCTAATATGCACTGAATACAAAGAAACGTCGTCAAATATAAAGAATCCACAACAAGCACAACCTCCTCAATAGCCTGCTCAAAAGTCAGCTCGATCATAGGCACATCCACAGGAGCATGTACGATGTACCTCCTCGGTAGTAGAAACTCGAACTCCTCGACAACATACGCAGAGTTGTGTCTGTCGCTCAGCCATTCGTGCCTCGTCAGGTCCTGAGTTTCCGTTCTATCAGTCATCATGTTTCCAACAGAACCATCTTTGTCTCTGGTCTTCACTTAAACAATGAATAAAAAAAGGGAAAAATTAGGAAAATATGAACTACAAGAAATTTAGAGATTTTCGATATTTAAAAAAAATTTGAACTACCGAAAATCTTAAAATTTTTGATATATGTTGCAAAGTTTCGAAAATTTCAAAAATTTTGGTAAAAAAATAAAATACTAAATCCCAAATTTTCAGGATAGAATATACTGGATATTTTAAAATTTTCGATACAAAATATCATAAATTACATAAATCAATTATAAATTCCTTACTATTTCACGAAATTTTCAGTATCGATTTGAAATTTTCGATATCGCCTAATAAATTTAAAAAATACTGTGTGTATTGAAATAGAAGTTAAATAAAAAATGATTTGAATAATTTAACTTTTTCATATCCTTTGAGAAATATCAAGAGAGGTGGCATGTTAAATCTTCACAATTTAGATGTGTTAGATTTTAAAATCAAGAAGAGAAAAAGAAAAAAAACAATATAAGAGATGAAAAACCGTAATGTATTTGTCGGATTGTGCTTTAGAAGCATTTCATTTCACATTTATGCACTCAAGAGTATGAAAAAGCCCCCAGACATTGAAAAACCGAGGAAACAAGATCTGAAGTATTTCAATTGACACACAAATCGTTCTTGTGAACAGCTAGCCATACTTATTATAATTCTGTATCTTTTTAATCAAACTAATTAAAAGATAAGATGACCACATTATAAATCTACTAGCTACCCCTCAACCCTAGGGTATCCAAATGGAACTTCATACAAAGAAGACTCCATAAGATCCTTCCTCACAAACCCATAATTCCTAAGAACTTGATCATCACCAAAATTCAAAGCTCTCTCCATCTCTTTCCAACAAACATCCCCTTTATAACTAGGATTATGATCCCCACTACATGGCTGACACCCTGTAAAATGTGTCACAAAAGGCCTCCTTTCTTTCCCTCCCAAATACCTCTCTCTCATTTCACCATACCAAACACCCATTTTCTCCGAATGCCTTCTCCTCAAAACCCTAGCCTCATCTTCCATCTTATCATACTCAATTTTCAACCTCTCAAATTTCCCCAATGAAGCAATCCAATAGCCCTCCAAATCATACCCTTCCTCTAAATATGTTTTCCCACCCCATTTTCTCCTTTGCCTAGAAAGCAAATAAATCAAAGAAGATTGATCATCGGACACCGGAAATAGTTTATCTTTGAATATCGATGTCAAGATTCTCCCCCATGTTTCATAGTTTGATGTTAATGGACCCATTTGAGCCCATACATGTAACAAATCCATAGACCATTGACAGTTACGAATCAGAATCGAACCCGCATTAAGCCCGGTCCAGCTCTTGTTCTCACTTTCACTATACACCATGTTGGACCAACCATGAACAACAAGATTATGATCCTTGTAACGCTCCAACGGAATCTCGAACTCCATATCAGTGAAAACAGCATCCGCATCTAACCACCAGATCCACTCAACTTCTGGATGCGCCATCATAGCAGATCGAATGCTTGGAATTTTGGACCAATAAGAATTCATCTTTGGGTGCAAGAGTACGTTGCTATAGTAAACCTCACAGTTGTGGATCCTGCAGTAATCAACTTTGTTTTTGAAACATCTTAACAATAAATGGTCGCCGATGTTGTTCTTGCACGGGGTTGGTTGCGAGCCAGTGACGATGAGTATCCGGTCACGTGAAGCGGCGGCGAAGGAGGGATGGAGTTTGAGCCAGTCGCTTCGTTTTTTGTCCCATTGTTTTATAGGTTTTTCGATGGAGTACCTTAATTGTGGGTCGTCGTAGAATGTTTTTTCAGGAGAATCTTGGACAACCTCGGAGGTTGAATTGGTGGGACCCTTGAGGAGTATAGTGAGTTGGTTTCTTTTGAACCATGATGTGCACAGGAGTAGTAGAAGAAGAACGAAGGGGGTTCCTTTGATGATAGTGGGAAATCCAATTGCGAAACCTCTTTTTCTTTTCATAGTTGTCATTTGGAATGTTTGGGATTTTGATTGGCTCAATTTAGAGTTAAGAATCAATTTTAAATAACATGGTTTTGGGGTTAGTGAGATTAGAGTGTTTATTGTGATAACTTCAAAATCTCATGCATTTGACCCAAGTTTGAAAGTAGCTTTTGGCATTGAGAACGTTGAAGTTCGCATTCAATTTAATTTTCTAGGACTTATAGTAATAATGGAATTTACGCCATATCATCAAAAAAATATTCTAGTACTTATATTTGTTTTAATTTGTAATTTTTTAAAATAAAAAATAACGTCAATAAAAAAATTCAAATATAGAATTAAGTACTTTAAAATATGATTTCTTACTCATATAAATTAAGTATATTTACTAATTTTTGTGCAATTGTTATAATAAAATAAATCTTAGGAAAAACGCAAATACCAAAATAACAACTTTTTGTATTTGATTAAAATTTAACTTTAATTTTAATTTCTTTTAAAGTATTACATTTTGATGGTTATGATGCATTATTGTGGTAAAAAATCTATACCAATAATACATAGCAATTAAACTCTAATTTCTTATCTAATAAATAAAATATATATTAGGTAATACATGTCCATATGACTATTCTTTGAAGGAAAAATGCCAAGAATTATAAAGGTTTCTTTTATTCATAAAAAAATAGTTTATAATCTAATAGTAT
The DNA here is from genome assembly GCA_021764765.1 of Vicia sativa. Classification (NCBI taxonomy): domain Eukaryota; kingdom Viridiplantae; phylum Streptophyta; class Magnoliopsida; order Fabales; family Fabaceae; genus Vicia; species Vicia sativa. The sequence continues at coordinate 177,979,898 of CM038796.1, read as the reverse complement.
TTTGCTTAATCAAAAGTTTCAAATTTGAATTCAGTCATAAACACTCCATTGTGCATGAGAAATATCTGATTTAAAAATATAATAATTTATAAGAATAATACTGCTTAATTAATATTTTATGCACCAACGCCATTCTCATATTTGAATACCAAAAGATTAATAACAGGTACTAATCAATGCACATAATTACAATTTAATTATATTATAAATTTTCTATATTCATTGAATAGTTAATATATATTTGATCTATATTATAAATTAATTTATAAAATAAACTGAAACAAATATATTAAAGAACATTCTTATTAATATATAATTTTATTTTTTTTTTTAAATTATATATATATATATATATATATATATATATATATATATATATATATATATATATATATATATATATATATATATATATATATATATATATATATATATATATATATATATATATATATATATATATATATATATATATATATATATATATATATATATATATATATAATATATATATATATATGTATATTTAATTGTATTTTTAAATAATATTAGCATATTTATTTTTGTGTTTATTTTTAATTTATGAAATGGTTTAAAGAAATAGTTTAATTTATATTATTTTTATATCTTTTTATATAAAATATTAATAAAAAATTATAATGTTATCATGCCAATATATTCACATCCATGTTATTGCTTGTTTACAAAATATAATATTTTTTATTCATGTAAGAATGCAATTTTATGTATATTATATTGTCCTTTAAATGTAATAAAAAATGGCAAGACACGAGTCATATCTATGCATAAAATTATAAATTTATTTGGACTGACAATAAATATATTTCAGAGAAATTAATGTATGTCTGACTCAATAAATTTTTATAAAAAATCAAATCAACCGAACTAACTCTCATCGTATTGGTTTATTTAACTTTAATATTATTTCTCTAAGCCAACCAAATCAAACAAAACTGCTTTTTTTTTGCAAATTCGAATAATTTTTAACGTAAAAATCGTTTAAACTGCACTGCGAAAACTCTTAAATTATCTTATACATATCTTATATAATTAAGGTACTTTTTTTTAAATAAAACTATAATAAATTTGTAATTTTTTATATATTTTTAAATTGACCTTTTTTTTATAGAATTACTAATATCAAACCTTTCTTTCACTAACTGGTCAATAAAAATTTAAACTTTTTTCTTATTAACTATTTAGATATTCATTTTTCTTATATTTTATTAATTCCTTTTAAATAAAAATTATATTCTAGTTTTAAACAAAAGGAAACATCAACTTTTTCCTATTTTCAATAGTTTCATTAACCAAATGAAACTCTTCTTTTTCTTTAAAAAAATTAAACTCTTATTTCTTTCCTTTGTTTATTCCTTTTTTTTTTTACTTACTTTTTTTTAACAATGTATTTTAATTTTAATTATATAAATATAGATAAAACTTTAAATAAATTGTAGTCTATGTTATTCCTTTTTTATTAACATGTCCCTCTATCTATTCTAAGAAATATATTTTTAGGTAAAAAATACATATTTTTATATTAAAAAAAATTATTATAACGTTTTTAAAAAAAAAAATTAACTTACACGGAAAAATAACTAAGTTTTCTTTCATGTAAATTTCTATTAATCCTTTTTACCTTTTCTTAACAATATTTTTTATCATAATTTTTTACTATTATTCATTTATTGGAGGGTTATTACCACTTTTGCCCCTGCCATATATGTGGATTTTCTTTCGAATTTATCTGTGGATTAACTTGTCATTTTCAAAAACGTAGCAATTTATCCCCTAAGTCAAAATCCGCAAGGTTTTTTTATAGATTTTCTTTCGGATTTACTTGCGGATTTTGACTTTAAGGACTAAATTGTTAGATTTTTTAAATGGCAACATAATCTGCAGGTAAACTGCGGATTTACATTTTGACTTTAGAGACTAAAATGTTAGTATTTTGAAATAGCAAGATTACTTTTACAAAAAAAACAAGGAGGTAAACCAAAAATGACTTATATGGCAGGTAGATGTGGGAATAGGTTAGGTCGGCCTATAGGGGCTTATGGCCTAGCCTATCTGAGGTCAAGTCAGGCAAGGTTTATTTGCAAAAGATCAGGTTTGAGCTTTTTTAAAAGCCTATTTAATTAAATAGGTCAGGCTTAGGCTATTAAAAAATCTATGAAACATTATAGGTCGGCCTATATTTTATATATATATATATATATATATATATATATATATATATATATATATATATATATATATATATATATATATATATATATATATATATATATATATATATATATATATATATATATATAAAATAATCTAAATAGTTTAATATATATATATATATATATATATATATATATATAGGTTGGCCAATATATGCATATATAGGTCGACCTATCAGGTTTCTTAAGTAATATGGATTTATTGAAAATCTTAATAAGAAAAGGGCTTTTAAATAGGTTTTTAGGTCAGATCAAACTTTTAAAAACGCCAGACTAGACCAAAAAAATGAGCCTACAGTAGGCTATACGCCAGACTCAGACCTTGAAAGTTTATCATAGGTCAGACTCATGTCTTATAAAACCTATCCTAGCCTAACCTATTTCCAACCCTAATGGCAGAAGGCAAAAGTGATAATTAAAAATAAAAATTATAAAAAGGTTAACAAAATGAAGCCCAGGTGTTATTGTTTTTTCTTAACAATATATTTATAAAACTTTAATCTATAAAAATACTAATTTTATATAATAACTCAAATTCAATTGTTGATATTTTCTAAATTAACATTTTATCTTTATATATAAAAGTTATTAGGTTATTGAAAGAAATTTTTCTACCAACATTAGAGAAAAGGGCTAATATTCTTCTATTAAGTAGTTAATAAAAGTTTTAACTTTTCTTCCCCTAACTAGCCAATAAATATTTTAACTTTTCTCCTACAACTATTTAAATCAACCTTTTTATTTCCTATTTTTTAATTACTTTTGGGTAAAAGATATAATATTTATTAGATCCACATATTTTCCTTTGCTTATTGATTCTGTTTATTTTTTATGATAACTTTTCATTATTAAATATTCATTGGATAATAATACAAAAACTTTTAATAAAATGAAAACCACCTTTTTCCTCTTTTAGTTACTTTTTCTTTGAAATATATTTTAAAGCTAAAAATAATAATTTATTTTGACTTTAAAATAATTTTTCTTTTTCCTTTAGTTAAAACAATATTTGAAATTTTTGTATAAAAAAATAACTAATTTTTTCTTGTTACCTATTTCAATTGGTCCCCTTTATCTTTATTTTTTTTAGTAATAATTTATTTTTTTTATAAATGAAATAATTATGGATATCAATCAATTAAAAGATTTCATATTAATTTTCTATTAATTACATATAATCTATAAATAGAATTTATATTGTACAAACTCACACGAAAAATAAGAATAATACAATTATATTTATTTTTCTTTCTTTACTTCGTCTCTACTCTTCTATTATATTGATTCTTATTAATTTTATAACACTTTATCGGTACGATACTCCAAGACTTGAAAGGATAAATATTCATATGGCATCTATGATATTAACGAAATTCAAAAGAATTGCGTCTATAATATTAATGAATCCTAGAATAATTGCATCAATTATGTTAAAATTAGTAAAATGGTGACATCAATAATATTATTCAATTCGAGAAAGATTGAAAGAATAATATTGAATATACCAGAAGGTTTTCATAAATAATTTTTGTTATATCGATCTAAAAATTTGTAATATGCTCATAAAATAAAATAATTTTAGCTCATCCCGAAAGGATAGTTATATTTTTTAGATCATTGTTTATAACAAATAATTTTAACGCATCTCAGAAGGATGGTTATATTTTTTAGATCGTTGTTTATAGAAAATAATTTTAACGCATCTCAGAAGGATGATTATATTTTTTTAATCATTACTTATAACAAATAATTTTAACTCATCTCATAAGGAAGATTATATTTTATTAGATAATCATTTATAAACTAATAGTTTTAGCGTATCACAAAAGGATGATTATAGTTATTTTAAATTATTGTTTACAAATATTTATATTATTATAAAAAAAATTCTCTAACATTTGACTGTGTTAGAAACTTATTCAAATAAGAATGATTAAATTTAATTTTTATATCATCTTATTAAATTTAATTAGTTTATACAAACATATTTGATCTAATATATCTCAATTGAAAATGATTAGCATATAGAAATTTATAAATTTGCTCCTAGAATGAACCGAACCCAAAGACCTTTAATCTTTACATTTGTTTAAATATATGTAATATACTTCTTGAAGAAAAAAATGATCACAATATCTCTGAAGAATTAATCAAATAATGTATTTTTTTTCCATCATTTATTATATCGTTCACTAAGAGCTATATATTTCACTAAAGATTGACTATATGATTTATTCATTTTTTATGATTGAGTCATTGTCTATGTGTTTGGTGTTAAAATATTTTGCTAGAAGAAATATTGTTATGTATAATATATCACTTAATATGTTTATGTATCAATTAGTCAATTTTATGAATTTCATTACTGCTATTAAATTTCTAAATTAAGAAACTTTTTTCAATAATTAAGGTGTGTTTGATATTTTAAGATAATATTTATATTGCTTAATCATTTGGTGTACAAATTTTAAAGATATTGTATTTTTTAATTTATTTATATTATATAATACTCCCTCCGTCCCAAAATAAATGTCATATTTGGGAAAAAATTGTCCCAAAATACTTGTCACTTTACATTACCAATGCAATTTTATATTTATTCTTCCAATTGTACCATTTAATAAATACTTTTAATTTATTATTTTTCCACTTGATATTAATGCTAATTTGAATAAACCAATGATTAAACAGGATAATTTGGTAAATTTATCATTCTCTCTTTCATTTATTGTTGTTTCTTAATATATGTAAAATGATCCATTGTGACAAATAATATGGGACGGAGGGAGTAATAACTTATAGTAATTAAGGAATAAGATATTATTACTTTGAATGATTTCTCTATTGACTATCACGCTTAATTAGTAATAATGTGGTTTCTATATTTGTATGAAATTTAATTAATTTTTATGATAAAATGAAATTGAATTGCATAGAGTTCTTTTGGCTAAATCTGTGTGACCTGAATAATATTATTATGAAATAAATTTAGATTTAATTTATAACAATTAAATCATATAAAAACATATATGTATGGTTTATGAAGATTTATTTATTAGAAAATAATAGGGTTGAAACAATTTAGAATAATTAAAATACATATATGTATTATTGTAAAACAGGAGTTTATAAATCACACTTAAGTGTGCTGTTGGCAAAATTGATTGGGTCATCTCAAATGTATTATGATGTGGAAATTAATATTGAAGAACCTGAAGTTTCTTAAATCCAATAAGTTTTGTATGTCGCTAAAGGAAAATAAAATTTTATGAGTTGAGTTTTTATATAACATAGGTAAGGTGATATTTGTGAATCAATACACCAATTATGTAGACATTTAAACATTTTAAGATATTAATTGTTGTATCGACTAAAAGATAATGCATATTCACTTTCTACTCCCAATCAAAAGTTTATGAAATTGTTTTCTCAACTAAAAGATCATGAATATGTATCATGATGTGAAAACTCGTGATGAAGAACCAGAAGTTTCTTCAATCCAATAAATGTTGTGTGTTTCTAAATGAAAATAAAATTCTAAGAAATTGAGTTTTTTTCATGACAATCATTACGTCGACTAAAATATCATGCAAATGTTTATTGTCTAATCACAGTCAGAAGTTTGTGAAGTTGTTTTCTCAAACTAAGATCTCAATTTCTGAATTTTTCAGAACTTTCTTGATAAGTATCACATATATTATTAAAATTAATATTGAACATCTTATAGCATATGTTCATAAAAAATGGACTTGAAAATTCATTCTTTAGACGTCTAAAGTTAATTACATGGTCGATCCTTATGATATCATAGGTTATAAATTATACATTGTAAATACATAACCATGAATATTCATATATTAATTCGCATTAAGCCAACAAGTTATTATATGTTAATTCTCCAATTAACTTACAAATTATTTTATGTTAATAGCCTAATACTTTTCATCTAAGTAAAATTTGGGATGTGTTATGTATAATTCAATTGCTCCAGTATAGTACGCTAAGATGAGTTTTGAAAGAATGTTGAGAAAATTCATTTTATATGAATATCATATTTTAGGTTTATCTTGATCCGATAATTAGATATGTGCTTGAAACTCAATAGGATGATCATCAATTGACAAATTAATTTCCCAACATTAGGGTGAAGAATAAGCAGCTCAAAGTGTGAAGCAAAAGTTCAAATGAATAATTTGAAATAAAAATATTATTATAATATTTTATCCTTTAAGTTCAAAATACAATTCATTTGCAAAGTCTATGAAACAAATTATCAGTTGCTAATACTTCACTCAAAGTGGATTTTCCTATTGAAAAATCTAATATTGAAAATGAGTTGTAGTCGCGCTTAAAGCATGGTAGAAAATTCGGTTCCAATGTAAAAAGTCATCTACCAAAAAAAGAAACTAAAGTTAAAGATGACCCAGGTGAGGATGTGAAAATTCTAAGAGCACTTTGACATAATTTATTTTTCAGTTCCAGAAGAACTAATCAAGTACTTGAAATACGAAATAAAGAGATCTCGATAAATTATGTCATGGATGAAATAGAATGTAACTGAAATTAAGATAATCAAATAAAGTCTACATTGGCAATGTATTTGTATATAATATAGAGCTAAAGAGGATAAATGATAACGGGATCATGAAACAAAGTCTATCAAAGATTATAGACAATGTGTGAATTGGCCAAAATGAACCGACCATGAATCAAATTTTATCCAAGATTATAGACAAAGTGAGAATTGACCAAAATTAATAGATTCAATTTAAGATTAATTGAACTCACTTTAAAAGCGAATTATATTTGGACCCGTAGTCTGAATACCTCGAGTTGGGAAACCAATTTGATATAAATGAGTTTTTGTGAAAAGCAAAATAAGAAGGGTGGAATTGTAAGATATAAAGCTTGATGTTTTGCTCAATAATTTTCACAAAAAAAAGCCTAAGATCAAGTTTGATGAACATATCCACAGTTAGTGGATTCAATTAATTTTTGATAATTAATTAGTCTTGTAGCATATGAAGAGCTTGATTTGAACACGATGGGTGTTGTAACATCTTATTTGTAGGGGTCACTTGATATGGACATAAAATTGAATAGGCTAAAACAATACGGACACATTTGGTATAATCGTCTCGGTAAATATATACTAAGGTAGAGATATACAAATAAGTCTATTTGTCCTTATATTTTTATAAAAAGGTCTGGAAAAGAATTTGCAATAATAGATGTCTATGTGGATGACATAAATATTATTGGAACTCCTGAAGAGTTTCCAAACGCTATAAATTGTTTAAATAAATTATTTGAGACGAAGGACTTGGAAAATAAAAAGTCCTTACTAAATGAACAATTAGACAATGGAAGTTTCATACACCAAGAAAATTATATCGAAAAGTATTAAAATGTTTCTTTATGGACAAATATCATATGTTATGTAGCATAAGTGCTAAAACATTTGTATATGGATAAATCTCGTATGCCGTGTACCCCGATGATGTTAGATCGTTGGACGTGTAAAAGAGTCTTTTAGACCTCAAGAAGAGGATGAAAAACTAATTGGTCCTGAAGTACCACCATATCTTAGTGTAATTTAAGCACTGGTTTATCTTTCTAATTATACATACCATGATGTATCAAGTACTATTACTCAATTAATAAGATACAGTTCTTCGCCTACACTGAGACATTGGAACTAAGTCAAAATATACTTCGTTATTTTAGGGGTAAATGGACATAGGTTTGTTTTATTCCAAAATATATTTAACAAATTATGTAGAAATAAGTCACTTGTTAAACCTGCATAATGGTACGTTGCACAAATTGTTTATTTGTCAAATTCTCATTATGGTACGACTATTTCATGGAGACTTGTGAAACAAATCACAGCAGCAACTTCATTAATTATGAAGAAATTTTTAGCACTACATAAGGCAAGTCAAGAATGCGTTTGGTTGAGATTCCAAACTCAACACACACAAAAGAGTTGTGGGTTGACTTATGGAAAAAGTAATACAACAACCATATATGAAGATAACACTACATGCATTACTGAATTGAAAGATGATTACATTAAAGGAGATTCTCCAAAGTTTTTTTTCACTCATGATTTTCATAAAAAAATGGTGATATAAGCTCCAACAAATTTGTTCATGTGGTTATCTTACAAACCTTTTAGTGCAAAAGATTGACCTTCATCGTAGAAGAAATGATTGTTCAATTGAGGGGGAGAACTGAATTTGTTCAACTGAGGGAGAGAAATGAATGTTTCTTAAAAGGGTTTGTATTATTTTTTCTTCACTAGATTTTTTTCCACTGGGTTTTTTCTAATAAGGTTTTAACGAGGCATATGTCCTGAACAAACATCTGAGGAGGACTGTTATAAATAATAGATGATTGTCTCCCTATAATTTTATTTATTATTTGTAATAATTTGTATTGATTAGTAATGAGGTAATTCCCTCACAAAGAATGTTGTACTCTTTTTCCTTCTCTAGAATTTTTTCCACTCGGTTTTTTCTAGTAAGGTTTTAACGAGGCATAATCTTTATGGACATCCAGGGAGAGTGTTATAAATGGAATGATTATGGATGTCCATCAATTAGAAGATTTTATATTGATTTTCTATTTATTACATATGACATATAAATATGACTGATATTGTACATGAAATTCGCAGAATAACACAATCCTATTTTCTCTCTTCTCTTTCTTTACTTTGTCTCTACTCTTCTATTATATTGATTCTTATTAATTTTATAACATTTTTATCATATTTTTAATTATCATACATTTATTAAGAAATAATTATACTATCTCCGTCTCAAATTAATTGTCACATTTACAAAAATTATTTGTGTCAAAATACTTGTCACTTTATATTACACATGTAATTTTATTATTAATCTTCCAATTGTATTCTCTAATAAATGCTCTGGCTTTATTATTTTGTCACTTAGCATTAATGTTAATTTTAATATACAAATAATTGATAAGGATAATTGAAAACTATATTTTTTATTGATTTCGTGTATTTTATCTGAAAAAATATAGTGCCTAAATTTATCACCATTACACCAATAATGGTGGAAAAATCTACTTGTGTGGTTCCTAATCCAACTCCAACTCTTGTTTTGGAGAGAAAGTTAGATGGTAGGGTGAAGGATTTTAACCCTAGTGTGGAAAATTCTTTTGAGTCAAATTCAAGTGACCAGGGAGAGAATTTGGTAGATGTTGAGGAGTTTAAAAATTTTGGAGTTGATGAGGAGCTGACAACGATGATGTTTTTGATGATGAAGTTGTTTCTCTCCTTGTCTATAAAAACGGAGATATTGTTGGGGAGGAAGATGGGACAGTGTGGAATATATTTTCATTTGCAAATTCTTTGAGAGAAGTTAACACATGTCATGTAAGGAGTGGTGTTGTAGGGAGTCCTCTGCTTGGTGATCAGAATAGTGGGCCATATTTGATTAAGACTTGTCCTTTCGAATACTGTTTTATAATTTAGTTGATGAGTTAATGATTAACAATGGACTGAACCAACTCAAAAATAATTTAGAATTCAGTTTGATAATTAAATTGTTTTTATGAATCAAATGAATTGAATATAAATGAAAAATTAAATTTGTTAACTAAATAAGTTGAACTTAAACTATACATAATTCAACTTGTTAGGATTACATTGCATGTAAGAGTAGGTTAAAAGATTTACTCTAAATCTCATACAGATGTTTTTTTTTAATTTAACAATTTTAATTGATAATTTATATTCTCAAGTGAGAAAAATATTTCTAAAAAATAATTATACAGATAAAATCAACATATTATAAATTATTATTTTTAAGAAAATAATTTAAAAATCAACATATATTTTCTAATTTAAAAAAAAAAAACATATCTTCTAAATTTCTTTAATTTTTAGAAAATCAAATATATCTTCTAAATTTCTTGTAGATTAATTTGTGGATTTTTCAGACAAATTTAAATTCCAATCAACTAGTTTTTAAATTAGACTTCAAATGTATCTCTTGAAAGTTTTGTAGTTTCTAAATTAATAGATTTTTGAGACAAAATTAAATTCAAGTTGCGTTGAAGATGCAGTTGTTGTGATGTGTGAAACAGAGATGGAGATTTGTGATGTTGAGGATTCAGTTATGATCTTGCAGATGAAGGATCGAAAAGATGATGATGCACCTATTGAAGATGAAGTGGTGTGGTTCTTGAAGAGTGAAGCAAACTCAGAGAGATTTCTGAGAATGAAGAGAGAGAATCGAGATTTTTTTTAGTTTCTTCTAATTTTTTTGTGAATAATCGTATCCCCTCCTACTGAATTTCTAGATCTGTTATAATGTTGAGATTAATATAAATTTAGTTAGAGGTCAAGTTATTTCAGTTGTTAGATCTTAGAAAGTCAGTTGGAATTTAACAATGAGATTGAATTTGGTTGTGGCAGTTATGTTGTTAGTTTGAAGGTTAATGAGCTGGCTAAATGAGCTTCATGATTTACATTTTCCGTTTTTTGACTCTATGTCTCTATTTTTGGGTTTTTGCCATCAGTTAAATTTTATGAGCCCAATAGATTATCTGGTTTGAATGAAAGTATGCAGAACTGGCCATAATGGTCGAGTGATGTTTAAGAAACAGGGAAATATTAGCTTGAAGGTTATGTCATGGTTGCAAGTGAGTGTGATATGGTTGTGAAGCTGCTTGCGAATGTGTCGTGGACAACTTTGGACATGTCATAGAGGCAAGGAAAATAGTGAAATTGTGAAGTTTAAGACATGGATCAGCATGGAGCTCATGGTCAATTGAGTACATGTAAACCACTGTTGAAATGGGTCAGGATGATACAATAGGATATAAATTACTAGGCCAAAGTCTATCTATCCTTGTATGATATTCTCCTTAGTCGTAACGCTAGCACTTGTCCTGGATGTTTTGAAATGGCTTTTTGATATGTGATGCAATCTTGTAATGAACATTAAAAGTGTTTTTTCTTCAAATTTGCACATGACATACCAAGTTTTTCCTTTCCTTTTGACCTATAAATTCATAGAATCCATGATATGCATTCAATTGTATCTTGAATTTGAATTCATGCTTGAACATGTTTAACTTTTGGTTCTTGTGATTATGGAATTCACAATGTACAAAACATTTTATTCGATATTTACAAATTTGAATGGACCACGTGATGCCAAATTGAATTTGAATGACATGATTTAGAACTCTGCACCTTTAGATTATCATCACCAATAAGATAAAGAAATCATAGTCTGGACACTTGATATCCTTTCTTGAAATGATTCAAAAACCTCAAATAAAAATTCACCCTTTTATATTAAATCTCAAGGTAATGACTTGTAACAAGTAATGATCATGAATCAACCTTTTATGATAATCATGAGTAAGGAAAATAAACCATAACCCAAATAATGATTGTAAGCATGAAAGGATGATAAGGACTTCCATGTATAATGCAAATTCATATGAATTAAGCCCAATTGAATGAGTTGTATTGTAAGCAACAAAGAATCCACACACCTTATGTGATGACCCAATCATTCGAATACTATGAGAAGAAATCCACGATGAATGTATAACCAAGGCCTTGAGGTACATTTGATAATCACAAGCATATGGAAGCAAAGTCTAATCCGGGGAACCAATTAGATGGAAATATGTGGACAATCTTTAAGCAATAAAACTCGGATCTCCTGATGACCTTTGAGTAGTAGGTAATGCAAGAAGACCTTGTGTCTTAAGAGAACAATCATGATGATGAGATTTCACCCTTCTATTGATCTGGATATCAAATATCCTTCTTGATTGGAGAAATCCCTGATTTACAAAAGAGCTTAATCTCGTATCACAAGAACCTCCTTGACCAAATGCTAATCACAACCATGAGAGGATAAGTCTTGATTCAAATACCATGTATGCAAGTTCACCCTTGAGTTCTTAAAAAGAAAACCTTTGCAACTTGATGTTGAGAAAGGGAGAATAAACTTCGAGCTTGAGGAGAAATAAATCCATAACAACCATAATTTCATACTTCACTGCTTGAAGAAGAAACAAAAGAATAAGAAGAATCAACCTATATTGGATATGTACACCTCAACCAATGTAAAACCCTAATATTGCTGATCTTTTGAACCAAAGATGCTTTATGAATGCATGTATGTTATGATGATGAAATGAGAAACATAAGTTAGATAAAAACAAGATAGAAGGGAAAATTTTGGGGTGCAACAGATATCCTAATGTTCCACTAGTCTCCCTCAACACTCTATATTTAGAGATGAAGGTCAACAATAGTAAAAAAATGTCTAAGGATGAGGATAATGAATAGTGTCAAATGAATCTCACAAACACAAGTTCTCTCTAATTTATGGATAAATGGGTATTGGGTCTTGATATATTTCATGAGGTTAACCATGAACCACTAAAATATTGATCAACTCATTCTCTCTTACTTCCCTCAAACAAAAACAAATTACAAAAGAACAAAGTTCAACAAAAAGAATGTGACATGGATTAACACAAAAAGAGTTGTTCTAGAAAACAAGAGAAATATTGAAGGTGTTAGGAATAGATACACTAGATAAGAAAATACAAATTGAAATTTTGTCTCTATGATTTTCACCCACATTGTTTCACACATGCATGTGTTTTGGATCAAAGAAACAATTATTTAAATCTAAGGTGGAAAATATGATTTGTGAAGCTATGATTTGAGTCAAGAAGAAATCATGATTTAAGTCACAATGTGTTGTGATTCTAATCATATTAGAGTCATGATTTGAGTCATATTAATCAAAGTCTAATCTTAGCTTCATGGAGATCTTTGATTTGAGTTAAGATTACAACAATATTCAAGTCACATAAGGTTGTTATTCAAGTCAGGTTAATCTTACGATTCAAGTTAAATTATATAGAGGCAAATTCCAATTTTCACAATATCCATGATCCGAGTCATACATAACACTTGATTCGAATCAAATGGCTTTTCACCTTGATCTAAGAATTCTAACTTGTGATTCAAGCCAAACCTAATCAAATGACAAAAACTAATTTTCTAGGCTAAAAAAGGAACACTATCATGGATCAACACTCTAATCTTATTGAATAATAAAGTTTTTTAATGGTATAATTCTAAATTTTCAAAGTGAACACAATACAACTCAAATTGCAAAAGAGATACAAACACATGAGTAATTGAATGACAAGAAAATTACAAATCAGTGAACAAATTATAAAATATACACTCGAATTGACAAAAACATCTAAGCAAATAAAACAATATCATACGATAATGTGACTGCACTTTCATCTCCCTTCCTAAATATAGTTTAAACCTTTGGTCATTTAACATAAAAGTGTGAGAATAGCCAGGATCCTATTTTTATACAACACCACTCACAAACACTTAAGTAATAACAAAGGGACCATACCATACATACTATTACTTACTTAGAAACAACCTCAATCGAGAGTTTTAAAGTAAAACCTTATATCCTGGTTGGAAATATATTTTCACCAGGTTTTTGTCAAGATACCTCTTAGTTCTCTCTTTGTAAATCACAACGTTTTCATATGCTCTAAGTCTCATCTCTTCTGAATCACCCAGTTTTAACATTCATTTTCTTCCGCCTGCTTTTTCATCCAAATTTAAGAACTTTGTTGTCCAATAAGCTTTATGTTCTAGGTCGACCGATAAGTAACAAGTCTTCCCATATACCAATTGATATGTGGACAATCCTAAGTGAGGCTTAAATTTTTTCTATACGCCCAAAGAACATCATCTAACTTTTAAGACCAATCTTTTTTGGATGTGGCAATTGTCTTTTTCAACTTTTGTTTCAACTGTATGTTTCACACTATATTTTGCAATCACACCTTATAAATACTTGTTGCAGAAGTGTATCCCCATCACTGCTCAAGACTCGAGGGACTATGAATCTAGCAAAAACATTTTTTCCCAAAAATTAGAAATAATTTGGGTATAATTAGCAACACATGAAATGTCTTCAACCTACTTAGTTACATAATCCACACAAATAAGATAGTGGAAACGTACCCATGAAATCAATTCTCCAACAATCCAAAGGTTCTACCTCTAACATACCATTTTGGGGCATTTCACCTCGTTTTGAAATATTACCAATTTTCTAACATTCTAGACATTCTTGAACATACAACTTATAGTCTTTAAATAATGTTGGCCACTGAAATCCACTTTGAAGCACTTTAATTGTTGTTCTTTTCCCACTGAGGTGACCTCTATAAGATAAGCTATGATAGTGTCACATAGTGTTTCTCGCCTCCTCACCCGCAACTAGGGGTAGGAATAGACTGGGCCGAGCTAGACTTTGCCAAGCTTGAGCCTGCCCTGCTAAAAGATTCAAAGTATAAGTATGGCTGGTGGCCTATCATAGACTTATTTTCCAGTCTGAGCCTATGTCCAAAATCAGAATCAGATGTGAAATTTTTTATTGGGCCTGGCTAATACACTTCTTTTGAATCAAATGTCGATTCAAAATAATATGTTACAATTAAGAGATGAACACGTGAAAGTTAACTTTGTTGGGGGAATTCGGGAGGATCAACGCGATGGAGCATTTTATACTTTGAAAACTTTCCTTTTGAACAACACAAATTTGTGATAGACACACCACATACTCACCCAAAACCTTAAGGTGATAGGTGTGTGAGTTCTCCCACTTATATAGCTTCAAGTCTCTGCATTCCAAATCAATGTGGAACTTCCTTACACTACTCACACTTATAATTATTTTTTAACACTCTCCTTCAAGTGTGAGTCCACAATGCTTCCCCTCAAGTGGAAGCTTTTTTATCGCCATACATTTGTACCGTCGTTGACACTCTTCAACGAAACACTGCTACTTACAATCATGTGGGGATACTTTCGATACAAGTAAGTCGGTCTCTTCACTCGAACCAAAGACACATGATATCATTTGTTGGGACAATTCGGAGGGCCAACATGAAGGAATTAGAGATTTTCTTTTTGAAAAACACACAATTGTGAGAGAGACGCTTCATACTCACTCAAAATTTTGAAGTGATTGGTGTGTAAGTTATGTCACTTTTAAACTTTAAAATCTTCATACTCTTAATAAATATGAGATTTCTTCGCACTGCTCACACTTGTAATTTTTTCAACCACCTGTCATTGTCATGAATTTTAAAGAATCGGTTATTTTAATGTACGTAATCTGATTATCTACTAACATGCTGAATTAGGGTATCTGTGTGATATTTTTAGTTCTAACATGGGTTGCTATCGATGTCTCTTAATTTTATTAACTTTCTTATTTAGCAACAAATCCAAAATGATGCTGGCAAAAATGATATTAAATATAACAACGCCCCCTCCACGTTAAGTCGCTTTGCTCACTTGCAAAATTACAAAACAATGCTCAATGGCATTGAGAAAATGGCTTTTTTTTTCGCAAAAAGTTATACGGCAGTATAAAAAACATCTTTTAAATATAGAGTAAGCAGTATTGAAGCTTCTAGAGCCATGTGACCTTTCTAAAGTTTTGGAAAAAAAATTAGTATACACTTCTTCCAATTTTAAATGTAAACAAAAATTAAAATATATTTTTCTAAAAATATAATATTAATTATAAATAAAAGTCAAAATTATCATTTAAAAAATAAATATATTAAATTCAAGATTTAAATAATCGGATGATTTCGATAAATTGATATATTTTTGTTTTTAGTCTCTAATCTATTTCTTTTAAATTAAATTTCGAATGAAAATTCATAGAAATTTTTTAGATTTTTCTATAAATTTTGAATTCAAAAATTAAAACTATAAAGATATAACATAGACTATTTAAAAGAAACATATTAGAGATTAAAAACAAAAACATTTTAACTTACATCGACTAACAAATTATTTAAACCTAAATTCAAATTTAGAATTTTTATTTTGAATAATCAAGTTTTTTTTAAAAAAATAAAAAATAACTAAGATTTCACAAAAATTATAGAAATGGTCAATTTTCAGCCAAAAATACAATATGTCGTCACTCCAAGTAGCGACTACACTCATTTTTCACACAAGTCGTCAGTCAAGTGGCGACATCTTACTTGGCAGGGAGTAAGTCGCTACTTCAAGTGACGACTGCACTTTTTCAAAGAAGTCACTATTTGGAGTGGCGACTTGCTCCCTGTCCAGTAAGATGTCGTCACTTGAACTAGCGACTTGTGTGAAAAATGAGTGTAGTCGTCACTTGGATTGACGACATAGTGTTTTTTAGCTGAAAATTAGTCATTTTTGTAATTTTTTTGAAAATTTAATTATTTTTAAATTTTTTTAAAAAACTTGGTTATTTAAAAAAAAATCCTTAAATTAACACCAGATAGATTTTAGTTGATGTATATATTTAAAATATGAATGACATTTGATTAATGCATATATTTCGTACAATTTTTAATAATAACTTATATTTTCTCTGATTTTATTTATAGAAAATTATTTTTTAAATTTATTAAATAATTAATGTATTTATATATTATAATATTAATTATTTAATAAATTTATAAAAGAAAATTTATAAATAAGACTGTATGTAATATATTATATAAATTGTTTGACTTTTTTTACTAGGATAATCCGGATCCACTAAAATGAAACATACTAACAGCTAATTTTCCTTATTTCATTTTTAAAACCTATTTTATTCTATAGTACAATTTAACTTTTTATATATTTTTGATTTTGTTTTACTGTTAGTGGAGTAATATATTGTGTGAGTGTGTATATTCAGTGAATAGAATTAAGTTAGTTCTGGTAGCAGTGTGCAGGTGAGTGAGTTTTGCCGAACTAGCACGCCTCAAACTCTCCTTTATATACACTGTTGTGTTCTGTCCCACTCTCTCACTCTCACATGCCCTTCACTCTCTCTACTCCTTTTCTCTTTTCTTTTCTCTGTTCACTCCTCACGCTATCAAATTCATTACAACCTTATTACCCTTCACCATTTTTCTCGGTTTCGGTTCAGTCTTGTTCCCATCCATCATTCCCATTAATCCCAAGCGTGTGTCAGTAAACCTGTAAGCAAAATATATTACGTACACGTCAGCTCCATATTTACTCCATCCTCATCAATATCTCTCTATTACGCATCTTTCAAATTTCAAACGTCATCAAAATTCAGCAACGATTTATTATTATTTCAACCACTCACAAACCAAACACACCAGTGAAGATATGGGGAATTGTCAAGCTGCTGAATCGGCTACTGTTATGATTCACCATCCGGGGAGCAACAAGGTCCAACGGATTTACTGGTCTGTTAGTGCTCATGAGGTTATGAACTCTAATCCTGGTCACTATGTTGCTCTTATTGTGGCTTCTCCTACTGTTAAATCTGACACTGCTACACCGTCCAAACATCTCAAGCTTCTTCGACCTGATGACACTTTGCTCATTGGTCAGGTTTACCGCTTGATCAGCTTCGAAGGTACTACTACTAACGTTAATAATGTTTTTTTTTTTTTTTACTTTTTTACTAACGTTAATGATGTTGTGTGTACATTAACTTTGGTTTGTTGTAGATGTATTGAAGGAGTTTACTTCTAAGAAATGCGGTAAACTTGGGAAATTACTTAAGGAGAGTGGTAATCACGGGGTTCAGATGAAGCACAAAGATTCTAGAACTTCGAATCCTAGTTCCAGTTCCAAATCTGAGTATGGTCACGTTAAGGTATATGAGTTTCATGTTAATATTACTTCAAATTGATTTATATTTATTTTAAGAAGAAATACATGGTATTAATTTATCACATTTTTTATTATGACGGAAACATCTGAGAGTACATGTAACGAATGTTTGTTTGTTTTGATCATTACAAGTTTTTACCATGTTATTGTCACCAATAGTTATTCCCACTAGATCCAATACAAACAAAAATTATTGCATGTCGCATGTCTCAACCTGTATTATTGTATATGATGTCTCTGCACAATTATCAATTGAGTTGATTTGACAGGATAATCCGCAATAAATTTATTAGAGTTAGCAAAGTTTTAACCAAACTCAGCTACATTTACTAATAATTTGTTGTTGCGCGTGAAGGTTTTGAAAAACAGTCCGCGACCGCAAATATTGTCGCGACAAAACGGTTTTGGTAGATACCGATACTGTTACGTTATCACTGTTTTTTATATTGAAGAACATGTTGTGGTTAATTCACACTGCGACGATTGCAATACACGTGTACCGACCGAAATCACGAAAACCTTTACGCAACCGCGACGCGACCGTTACTGTTTTTTAAAACCTTGCGCGTGACACTAAACGTTTTTGGGTGCTAACATATTCGATGTACATAATTACCTAACTTAGTGTTTAAGAAACGGCAAAACTGTTTATAGTCATGAAGGTTGGCATTTTGGGTCAGAATCACATATTCTTGCATATGTAGCGCACTAATTTGTACTAACATCCACTTAGTTATTCAAAATTTATGATAATCTAGTTGACTTTTGATGTGGAAGATTAAGAATAGGAAAGTACGTCAAACAATGCATGCTCCACAATCCAAACAATCATGTACACCATCTTTTACTACTAGTACAACTTTGATCACTTTTTTATGTTTCTTCACGTTTCCAATTCATTAAAGCATTACCAAATCATAAAAGGTATAAGTCGGTAACAAGATGAACTTGGGTCAAGCCAACTAGAATAATCTTGTACCTAACTGTCTAAAGTTACGACAAATTATTGGTGTTGTGTCAGGTGGAACAGGAAACCCAACGAATGGATAACAGTAGTGGAAGCAGCAGAAGCAATAACAAAGTTGTTGGAAGGCATATGGTTGGTGGAAGTGGGCAATGGAGGCCTGCTTTACAGAGCATTGCAGAATTTGGAACTTGAACTCACTTCATTACTCCATCACTGTGATAAATAAATCTTCTTTTAATTCTGTTTCTTTCGATACAATTCATGTAATTGCCTCTCCTAAATTTGTACTAGTCCCTTTCTTTAGTACCCAAATGTTAATCCATTATATCATGCTGGTTTGTTGTTAAAAGACTTGGTTGAATCATTTTACATACGGTGTCTGGTTTGGAAGTGTATGGCTTTGCCTTGAAATTAGGATTCTTCTCACATTCATTAGGAACCAAACTTGGATGGTATGTTGGTGCCGTGGTCCCTTCTTTTTTTGTTGAATTAGCCACTTTTTGTGTATAAATCATGCAACAAAACGTAGTTATCAGGGTCCTCCTTGAGGGCGTGCAAGACAGTCTACGGTACAAGACTTTAAAATTTTATCAGGGTCCTCCTTGAGGGCGTGCAAGGCAGTCTACGGTACAAGACTTTAAAATTTTCAAGTTTAACTTATGATTAAATGGGATCGCATAAAATATTTATCAGATTATATCGTGATTATATAAAATCTCTATTTATTGTATTCTTGCTAAATTGTAATTTATTAATCTACACAGGGTCTTCAAAAACTTGAGACGGCTCTGTCGGTAATTAGTAATAGCAAGAAAATTGATGTTATCAGCAAACTCCACATAGAACAGCAGATAATTTTGAGTTCAAGACAAATAGTATAAAATAAAAACATAGCATGTGTTGTGGATCAACATTTACAAGTAGTGCTAGCTCAACTAAGCGCTGTTTTCGGTTTATGGCTTGTTTTTGTTACCTCTGATTTGATTGAATCACTCGTCAATGGTGCAATCAATCTATTTGTATACCTTTATGTTCATCATTCCAACCTTTGATTCGAAAGAAAAGTTATTTGTCCTAAATGTTGTCTATTTTTTTGTTGCATTCTAGACCACTTCAATAGGTGGCTTTTTGGGATTAAAAGGCTAAAAAAAGAACAAATTAAACTTGTAAGAAAAATGTCATTGCAGCGCTTGCAACAAGAATTAGGCTGAGTTTCGGGAGTATATGATCTAGAATGTCTTCACATAAGAAGATCAACATATTGGTTGTTTTTCGAAGAGTGAGTCATTATGAGTTGATCAGTTTCACATAACATATTTTTGATGTCTTGATTCAATATAAAATAATTATTTTACGATTCAATATAAAATAATTATTTTACGAGAATAACTTCTTTGTCCATTAAAAAAAAGAAATTGAATAGTGTACCTTCAATCAATCACATGAATCCATTTAATTTTAATATATTTATTTATTTATAAAATAATATAATTGTTTATTATTTTTAAGATAATTTTGATTATGATTGATCGAAGGTATACTACCCTAATTTTGTAAGTTAGATAAATAAGAATTCAAATTATTTCATTTATTTTATTTAGTAGAATTTTTAGTAAGGCTCAGATGGTATATTAGGTGTTAAAATTTTGTGTCAATTTAATGTTATTTAGGAGACAAATAACAAGGGACTGTAATTCATTGCACTCAAACATTTATAATTGTTAGATTAAAATTGGATAGTCTACATTTTAAATTCAAATTTATATTAGTTGCAAAATTATTTTTTATTAAATTTGGGCTATCCAACGATCACTATTGTAGTGATTAGGTGATAGTGGTAAATTGCTAATAGCATGCACTAACAAATCGTTAGTGGTTAAAATTTTGAAAGTTTGTTCATAAAATGTTTGGGCTGTAATGATATACTCGAGAGAATATATTTCTTTAAGGATATATCTGAGTGGGTATATCAAATTGTTTTAGACTGAATATTTTAAAATTTAATTTGGGTGGCTAATGTATCTATAAAATATCATCTTTCATTGCAATTGAAAGATATCACCTAATAAACTATCTTCTTCATCCTCATATCTCTTTATTCCAATCTCTATCTTTATCTTTTTGTCAATTCTTAAGTGTGAGGAACATGCTTGAATCACCCAAACCTAATATGTATATCTCTAGAGTGAAGAGTGGCGTGAAGGTTGTTGCAATAAATTGAGTGAAGATCGATTGAATTCAAGTTGATTTTGTTGCAACAATTAAAATCTAGAATATTGAATGTGATTCTTGGAAAACATAAAGCAGTGTCTTCTCAACAGAATGGAAGTTTTCCAGCAAATCTTCCTATTTTGAATAACAAGAATTATGAAATTGTGTGTAAGTAGATAAGATTATTTTCTGCTATCAAGATGTGTGGGATCTTGTGAAGAATGAAGTGTGACACAAATCATGATAATGTCACATATGAACAAAGGGTAGCTCAAAGAATTGAAGAAGAGAGATTATAAAGCTCTATTTATAATCCACCAATGTGTGGATCTGGACAATTTTGCAGATTGGTGATGTAGATTCATCGAAGTAAGCATGAGATATTTTGTAGAAGTCGTTTTGAGGTGTTGTGAAGGTGAAATAAGTGAGGTTAAAAACTCACAAAAGAATGTATGACTTGCTTCAGATGGAAGAAAATGAAAGTATAGCTAACTTTTTCACTAGGATAACTTGGTTGCTAATCAAAACAAAATGTGTAGAGAAGTGATGAAATTGAGGCTGATAATTGCAAAGATCTTGAGATTTTTGTTTCCAAAATTCAATCATGTTGTTGTTGCCATAGAAGAATCAAAGAACCCGTCAAGTATGACAAAGGAGGAATTGCAAAGTGTAACACCTCAATTTTAGTAATTATATATATATATATATATATATATATATATATATATATATATATATATATCTGAGGTTTGAATAATTTATTTTATTTAAATTAATTGATGTGTGCAATGTGACGGATTAGTCGGGTTGAAATGGAGAATTGTAGAGTTATAGTTAGTTTTGGTGTCGATTTGTAAATAATTATTTTATTAATAATAATTATATAGAAATAATAGAAATAAGATAATTGGACTTATTGGGTGAGAAAGGGAAGAGTAAAGTGGGGGTGTATGTTAGTAAGCCCATTACAAAGGTTTTATATATAATATAAGGAGAAAATATAGTTAGTAAGAAAAAAAGAGGAAAATAGCAAAAGCGAAGAAAAGAGAATAGGAGAAACGAGAAAGAAATCTTGAAGAAATTTGAAAAGTATCCACAATCAAGATTATGATGGGTTTTTACTTAATTATTGAAATTGTATGATAATGTATGATGGATAAAAAACATGTTTAGGCTGAAATTCTTAATTTCTATGATTTTGACATTGTTAAATTCATGATTAAATTTATTTAACTACTAATTCGGTATATGGTAATAACATATAATGTTCTTCTGATGTGTGTAGTATAAAATATTTTGTTGAAAATTCACTAAAATTTATGATGAATTTTTATCAATCGTGATGAACAAGATTGTTATCACTACATAATAATAATAATAATGACAATGAAAAGAATATTTAAAGAAGAAAAGAAACACAATGATTTTCTGCAGAGTTTCTCACTTGCCCTCGAACTATAAAAAACTTTTTATAGATTTAAGTTAGCTTGCTTTCTAAGTCAAAACTCAAAACTATAAAAGTCTAAAATACATATTTTAAAAGTAAATTAAATTTATTTATTTTAAATTTAAATAAAATCTTATCTATTTTATATCTAAAATAAATATGTGTGTAATAAACTATTTTCACACTTTTAAATCAAATCAAATCTTTTCAGCTCTCTTTTATCTCTATCGAGCAAACTTCTTCCACACAAAGAAATTACTTAACATATTTTATATGGCGGTGTAAATCACTGTTCTTTCTGTTTGTTATAGATTGCAATGCTCCAATAAAGTTATAAATACTGTAGCGGCACTTAGTTGGAATAATATGCACATACTGGTATATGTAGAAATACTATAACAATAATGGGCAAATATTGCAGCGATATATCATTTCAATTTACCATTATATATAGCATATCATGTTTTAAATCAAAGTGCCTATTGTATTTCAATTTAATAACATGTACGTAGTCATCTAACACTTTGCTAGATAACAAGTTAAAAGATATAATATATTGATATGTACAGTAGCGTGAGATGAATTGAGAAGCCAACTTCATGTTTTATATTTAGAAGTCAATCGCTCCTCCTTCTCTCTAGAAGGAGTTTAGGGTATTTGTCTTCCATCAATGTGGATGGAGACCTCTACCGCAACAGAGAATAAAAAGAGGTCGGACGTGGGTACTTTCGGAATTGGGTACTCAGATAGGATACGTTTCTGGCCAACGTTTTCAAGCACGGAGCAGAGGGGTCTTCTCTAGTTTCCATTTACTTTTTAGAATTTCTGGATAGATGCAAGGTCAAGGAGTTTCACGAACTATTTGGGGCTTTTGTTAAGGTGGTGGAAATCTCGATTGCTCCACGTAGAAATAAGGTTGTGAAGAAGTTTGGTTTTGCTCGGTTCAGGGATGTGGTTGATGCGAGGTTGCTGGCTGTGATAGGAAGATACCCGCTAATCTGCCGAGATTTGAGCGTCCAAAATCCTTCTTTCAATCTGCAGCCATCAACAATGTAGGGAAGAGCAGAGTAATGCAACAGGTAAGCCATAAACTTGAATATTTTGGAGCAGATAACGAAGTCAATCCGTCCAGGGGTGTCAAATCGTATGATGCAACGATGTCGAACTGTGTTGAATCGTTGCCTCATGTGATTTCTGGAATTTCGTTCAAGTCTAAGGAGAATGAAGCTCAAAGGTTCGGTAGGGTGATGGTGGGAGTGGTTCATATTGTTGGGTCAACTTTGAGAATGCAAACGTGTTGGAAAATGAAGGTTTCTTCTCTATCAAATCTAATGTTTTGGGCCCTAATATGTGTCTTTTAGAGGAAGAAGTGGAAGGGCATTGGCGGACCTTATTGGTGACGAGTCTTCGAGGTGGAAATTTTGGTTCTCTGAAATCAGGAGGTGGAAGAAGGAAGATTTAGATTCTAAGATATTGATGCACATAAGAATATTTGGTTTACCTTGCACGCCCAGGTATGCGGAGTTTTTCGAAAAGCTAGGCAATTATTTTGGAAATTTTGTGAGTCTCGTAGATGATATGGAAGACAAAGTTCGCTTTGACGTGGCCAGAATTATCGTCAAAGTTAAGCTTGGTTTCTTGCTTCCTGATCCGTTGGTCGTGGAAATTGATGGAAAGAAACTCTCTATTGTGCTCAAGGAGGAATTAGGCTTTCTTCAAAACAAATTTTCAGGTATTTTCTCATCTCAAATTACTGATGTTGTTTCATCGGAATCTTTAGATTCGGATGAAGCTTGGTTGAGTGAAAGTGGTAGATTGGAGGACTTTAATTGTAATGAAGAGTCAGAGGACAATATAGAATAAGTTTCGGTTAATATTGCTTTTAGGAAGACGGGTTTTAAACCCAATTCGGAGCAAATATCTATCCACGAGTTGTCCAAAACTGTGTCGGTTCTGGAAATTGCACTTGGCCCTGTCCCTGTTCTCGATCGGCCAGAGGTGGGCGGATCTTTTGACAGGATTGTATTATTGTCTAAAGAGAAGGCGTCAGTTCCTTCTTTTTTGCAACCTTCAGGGATTTCATCCGACGACTCACTTGATAACGTGTCGGTTATTAAATGCTCCTTAGCGAATCCGTCTAAGGGGTGCTCGAGGAAATTATGTTTTGGTAATATAAAATACTTGGGAGGGGATTATCTAGAGAGGTGGTGAAACATATGAGGAAGTTGAAAAGGAAATAAAAGGCAAGGAGTTTCAAGTCCGGCAAAGTAGTTAGCAAGGTTGTTTTCGTTTCAGGTTTGGGAGAGGCTTTTTCGGCCAAAAAGGCTATGTCTCAATCCGGGGACAGGGCATTGGAGAGTTTAAACAATTTCGATTTAGTTAGGAATAATTCAAAATTGTGGGATCGATTGGATGGCGTTAACGAAAAAAAGCTTTAGTTAGCTATAAAAGCTTTGGAGGTGGTTGGTGATAACGGGGAAAATAGTTTGGCCAAAAAAATTGAGGAGTTGGAAATGGTGGATAAGGAAAGAAAGGGGGTCAGAAGGAGAAATATCATAGTGCTCAATGATATTAGGCACTTCGAACATTAGGGGAGGATTAGTAATTTGATAAACAATGGGGGGAGCGAATTTCTTCTTAATTCAGAAGAGCAAAATTTTTAGTATGCAAGATTCGTGGGCCAAAAATATGTGGAATTCCAAAGATATTGGGTTTTTTGTTTTCCAATTTTGTGGGTTCTTCCGGCGGACTTATTACATTATGGAAGACGGACGTGATGGAGGTGGTGCATAGTTTTAAGAGGGGTGGTTTTTCGGGGGTTAAGGTGTGGTGGAAGTCGGACTACTATTATACTATTAATGTCTACTCTTCTTGCTTGTTGAATAAAAAGAAAGAATTGTGGGCTAGATTTTTGGAGTTGAAGGAGATTTTTTGAGATAGAGAACGGATTATAGGGGAGATTTTAGCTCCATAAAACATCATAGGGAAAGGAAAGGTAGAATCGTGGTTGATTATAGGTTAAAATCCAATCTTTTCGTGGATCTTATTGCAGAGAGCAATCTGTTGGATGTCTCGTGTAAGGGGAAAAGATTCTCTTGATATAGTGGATATGGAAAAGCGATGAGTCGTATTGATCGTTTCCTAGTGTCTAATATTATTGTGAATACGTGGAATGTTATTGGTCAACAGATTGATTTTAGAGATATTTCGGATCATTGCCCGGTTTGGTTGGAAATGGATAAGCAGAATTGGGGTCCAAAATCTTTCAAATTCAACAATTAATGGTTTCCTTTTATTCTTTTATTCATTTTTTTGAACATGAATGGAGAAATTGAATATTGAAGGTAGAGGGGATTTTGTTTTGAAGGAAAAATTGCGTTTGTTGACAGAAATACTAAGATGGTGGAACAAAATGGTGTTTGGTGAGATATATTTGGAGATGGATAAGAATGTGCAAGATATTAATATGGGAGATGATTATTTGGAAGGTGGCGATGATAGTTTTCTTTCTGAGATTTTACTAAATCGGAAGGAAGCAACGAGTAGATTTTGGTTGAATTTGAGGATTAAAGAAAACATGTTAGCTCAAAAGTGGCAAGTGAAATGGCTTCGTGAAGGTGATTGTAATAGTGTTTTTTTTCATAAAGTCTTGAAGAGTAGAAGGATTCTTAATCATTTAGGACCTCTAAAAACTTAGGGCATAATGGTGGAATCGGTTAAGGATGTTAAATAAGAGGTGTGGAGTTATTTTTCGAATACGTTTGCGGAGGAGGTGAGTGGGAGTTGGAGTTGTGGAGGATCGAAGAGTCCGAGCCCAGATGGGTTCTCTTTTATTTTCATCAAAAGATGTTGGTCTTTTCTTAAAGAGGATTTTATTTGTTTTTTCAATTGCTTCCATTCCGGTGTGCTTTTGTCTAAGTCGATTACTTCTTATTAGTCTTTGATTCCAAAGAAGCCTAATCTGGTTTCTTTGGATGAGTATCGCTCGATTTGCTTGGTAGGATGTATTTACAAGGTGATTTCTAAAATCTTAGCGGGAATGTTGAAAAAGGTTTTGCGTTCTATTATTTCTCCTTGTCAAAGTGCTTTTGTGCTGGGAAGACAACTTCTCGACGGAGTTCTAGTGGCGAACGAAGTGGTAGATTATGCAAAGAAGGAAGGAAGAGATTGTCTTATATTCAAGGTGGATTTTGAAAAGGCGTATGATAAATTTAGTTCAAAATTTCTTAGATTTATGTTGGAGAGAATGGGTTTTTGTTTTGTTTGGAGAAGGTGGATGGAGCTATTAATTTTTCAAAGTAAGATGTTGATTTTAGTTAATGATAGTCCAACCAAGGAGTTTGTGGTGAAGAGAGGTTTGAGACAAGGAGATCTTCTTTCTCCTTTTCTCTTTGTGTTGGTGGAAGAAGGGTTTTCGGGGTTGGTTCGGAAGTCTTTGGATATGGGGGATTATCGGGGTTTTGATATTAATGGGAGGTACTCAATGGATATTCTTTAATTTGAGGATGACACCTTGATGGTAGGAGAAGGTTCTTGGAGGCAATTGTGGGCCATTAAGGTGGTTTTGAGAGCTTTTGAGCTTATTTCGGGGCTTAGGATAAATTATCATAAAAGTAAGTTGATTGGTTTGAATGTTTCTAGAAACTTTTTGGAGGCCGCTTCTTTCTTTCTCTCTTGCAAGGTTGAACCTAGCAAGTTTATTTTTCTCGGGATTCCAACTGAATATAATCCGAGAAAATATTCTTCTTGGGTCCCGCTTTTGAACAAAATGAAGAACCGGTTAGCAGATTGGAAACATCGTTTTCTTAACCTTGGTGGGAGGATCACTCTTTTGAAATCGGTTCTTAATTCTCTCACTATATTTCATATGTATTTCTTTAAAATGCCTTCTAAGGTGGTAAAAGAATTTACTAACATTCAAGGTAAGTTTTTATGGGGAGGTGTGGAAGATAGAAGGAGGATTCATTGGGTGAGTTGGTATAGGGTTTGCTTACCGGTGGAAAAGGGAGGGTTAGGCCTTAAATCCTTCTGGATTTCAATTTGGCGCTTTTAAATAAATGGGATGAAGAATTTTGCAAGGCGCGAATAGTCTTTGGTTCATTTTGTTAAAAGCGCGTTATGGAGACATATCTTTGAAGGTTTTTGGTGGGAATGATAGAAATGTTAATTCGACTTCTTCTTCGATTTGGTGGAGGGATCTCTTTAGTTGTGGTTCTATTGAATGGGTCGATCCGTTTAAGGAGAATTGCATGTTTTATTTGGGGAAAGGATTTACTACATCTTTTTGAAAAGTTAGATGGTTGGAGGACATTAGTTTAAAAGAATCTTATCCGAATTTATTTGCGGCTTTGGTTTTGAAAAAGGTGGCGGTGGCCGGTATGTGATAACACGATTTTATATAACATATTTGACATAATTTTCATAGACAATGTTACTATTTTTATTCAATTATATTGCTTTATTTCTGTATTACGTTGGTATTTTCTATGTTTCAGGTATTTATATTAAATAAAGATAAATCGAGCAAAGAAGTAAAATCGAGAAAAATCAGATTAAAAAGCAAAAGAAATGAAGCAAATGAGTGATATAGTGAAAGGGAGGTGTTATATAAGGAGAAAACAATTATTGAATGAAGCAAGCAAGCCCAAAGCAAGCCCAACACGCGGCCCAACAGACCAAGACGCATGCCCTTGCCACGTGTCCCGAGACGGACGTCTCCACGTCCTCTTCCTTGGGCGCCCGCCTCCCAAGCAGTGGGGCCCACCACTTCCCAACATTCCAGCACGCACGTCTCGTTCTCCTCTTGCCACGTGGAGGCGTCCGCCTCCTACTCCTAAGGCAACGTTTTCTCCACCATTTTCTTGCGTGCGAAGTGGAAGGAATGGGAGGTTACCAAAGTGATCTATAAATACAAGTTCCGTTTAATCGGTCGGCATTTTTACCGAACAATCGTTATTTTTATTTCGCAATTTATTTTCCTTTCAGTTTTGTACTTTGATTTTACTTTTTGTTTTCACTGATCTAACCTTATGTTAGATCTAGTGCTTTTTATTTGTTGTTTATTTTCTTCTTTTGAATTCAAGAAGTCTCCGAGCAGATCCAACCGACCTGTGGTGGATGCTCGCTTATTTCAAGAACAAGATTATTTCCATTCTTAATTTCAGGTTTAATTTATTTATTTTATTTTATTTAATTTATTGTTGCCTGATATTATTTATTTGATTTCGGAAATGTTTAAATATATTAAACCATATTATTTATGCATGTCTAAATTAATTAATATGTCTGGCTAATTCGTTCTGATATTGGTATGTAAATTAATCGAACCAAAGGAATCAAAAATAAACGGCATAATGTTACGTTGTTAAAAATATTCTTTCGACTTAGATATCTAATTTAATTTATTAAAAGGTTTAGAAACCAACAGTGAAAGTTTGAGGTTAATAAACGGACTAAGGTTAGAAACCAACAGAAGCGACAGTTTGAGGTTTAGAACCGGATAGTGGATACTAGGTATTAATTTTAAAGATAGCGTTTTAAAAGAGATTAAACTTTATTTATTTTCAAAAGTATTTTTAAATTCGGGATAGCGAGCATACGTTAGGATTTAATTGCATGATCCGATTCAACAGAGCGAGTTTGAGATAGGATTTTTAGACGAATATTGTTTCTTTGAAATAGGATTTTTATCAACTTGAGTAATAAGTCGGTGGAAATTCAGATCCCTTAGGTTAGACAATTACATACTAATATCTTTTATTTATTATATTTTCCTTAACCAAAAATCTTAAAGAATTATTCGCCTTAGTCAGATACCGTAACTTAGGATAACGATAGATCGATTTATAGTCTCTGTGGGTTCGATATATTTTAAAACTACGCGATAGGACTGTGCACTTGCAGTCTGGTGATTAATAGACGATAAAGTCGCGATCAAGTTTTGGCGCCTTGGGGACTATTTAAGTCGATATTGTAACTCGGTGTTACACCGTATAGACTAAGGCATTTTTATTTTATTTACCATGTATAACCCAAATTTTTCCTACCCCCATTATCAGTATTATGAGGAACCACAAGAATCCCATAGATCCAACCTTGAAATACTGATGGAAAACTTTAATGCTTCACAAACCTACTCTTACCCAAACTACCTCCAAAACTACCAATCCCCATATTTTGAAGAACCACAAGAAATTTACAATTTCAACCAAACTTTTCCTCAACCCAATTCTTCCTACAATTATCACACACAATATTTTGAAGAATCACCAAAACCATATAAATCTGATCTCGAAATATTAATGGAAGATTTTAACGAATCATGTAGGATGATAGAACGCGATGGGGAAACACAAAAAGAGACTTTAACTTACTTTCAAGACTCTGAAGAATCGCAAGATTTTAATTTCGAAACATCAATGGAGGATTCCGATGAGATGATAATTAATTCTAGGTTAGAGTCTATGATTGGGCACTTTATAGAGGCACAAACTATCCAAATTGAAGAAGCAAGAAAACAAAGTCTTCAAAATAATGAAACCCTTAGCCAACTAACCAATATGGTTGAATCCCTCGCGTCTCACAGTATGGCGTTAGAGACTCAAATCTCCCAACTCGAACAAAACCTTCTAGGACCTCTACCTGAGGAAGATGTGGATGTTGAAACAACCATTATGGAAATACTACTTGGAAATCTAGAAAGCGATGATGAGTTTGAGGAGAATGATATTGTGGCCGAGGAAAGTTCTGACGAGAAAATAGTGGAGATTGAGAAAAATGCACCAACAATGTTCGAAGAGGAGGTTGTAAAAGAGGTAGAAAAAGAAGCATCTATTGTAATCCCGAATCACTACATCCCACTGATTCCCTTCCCGAAATTTTTTATGGAAACTCCGGTAGACTCCCAATCTAAAACGTATGTTGCGGTATTGAAAAATATTCATACTAATTCACCATTATTTGAAGTCTTACCTAAAAAGCGAAAATTAGAGGATCATAAAATTAAGGATATAATTACTGTTAAAAGGGTGAGGTTAACTTACGAGGCGATGGATGAAATCACTAAGCCTAAAATTGAAAAACTTATACTTAGGATAAATCCAGGACCACTACCAAAATTTCGAAAGAATAACCCGCCCTACAGACGTAAGAAAAGAAAAGGTGAGGGATATGTGAGATGGCTTGATAAGTGGCCGTGGAAAACCAACGAGTAGTCATTCTAGTTTCTAATTTTAAATTTTCTTTTTCGTATTTTCAATTTTTTCTATTTTATGTTAAATTTTTAATTTTATTCGGTCATCGGTTACACCCTTTCATCTGATGTGTTTGAACTACTTCCCCGAAATACCGATAATTATATTCAATTAAATAATCTACATTAATATTTATATAATAATTGAATATTCTAATTATCGTATTCTACTATTAATATACAAAATTAATACTTCCCAATATTTATAGTATTATAAGACATGATATACTAGTATTATATATATATATATACTACTTACTAAAAATTTGAACTACCTATAATATATATATATATATATATATATATATATATATATATATATATATATATATATATATAAGTATTTATTATTATGCATGTGATTTGAAAAACAACAATCTATTCCCTGCGTCCAACTATGCAGTACGCATGCATCTCTTGCTTCCCAATGCCTTTAAGATTCCCTGCTGTTCAATTTCCGTGCCATGCGTGCCCGCCTTGGGAGACGGACGCCTCAAGCCCTATGGTTGTATGGAGACGCACGCCTCAGCTTTCTTTCTGCTTACACATGACTTTTTCCTTTTGGAGACGCCCGCCTCACGTGTCTTCCTTGGTTTTCAAATTTTTGAGACGCCCGCCTCTTGTTTCCCATCCTTCACGCGCTATGTCTTTCTGCCTCTTGACCAGTTGATTGTTTTGTCCGTTTCCAACTTTTTCAATACCCAACATAACTCCTATTCAACCATTACATTATTATACCATTAACTAAAATACTCATTTCATTTCCCACCATCAATTCAAATTCAAACTTCTCCCTCCTCATTTCCCAACCAACCATTATTTTTATTTATTCCTCTTCACTCTAAATCAACTATAAATACTCTTCCATTCTTCCTTCCATTTCACAACCACTACTCATAAACCTTCTTTCACACATTTCCTTTTTCTCCTATTTTATCCTTCATCTTCTATTCTTACTATGGCTCCACGAAACAACCAAAGACAAGTTAAGCCCGACCGACCACCACCCGACCTATCCTTTATCATTTTTCCCGATA
Source organism: Vicia sativa (assembly GCA_021764765.1). Classification (NCBI taxonomy): domain Eukaryota; kingdom Viridiplantae; phylum Streptophyta; class Magnoliopsida; order Fabales; family Fabaceae; genus Vicia; species Vicia sativa. The sequence goes on along the minus strand of CM038796.1, from coordinate 177,947,970 downwards.
ACGATGACGGCCAACAACAACAAAAATATAAAAAATTCTATACCCGTTCGGTCGTCCCTACGAAATACGTCGATCCTAATTGTTTGGATAATTTAGGAATGGAGGATAGCTTCGTATTCTTGCTCACTAATACCGGTCTACTTGGTCTGTGCACAAACCCGTATCCTACCTTAGAACCCCTCATGCTTGAGTTTCTTAGTTCCTTCTCTTACACAACACCTGTCGACGACCCCTACACAACCGGAACCGCCAATTTCCGCATGTTCAACCAAGAGTACTCTCTTGATCAAGAAAGAGTCGCCGAACTCTTATATTTCACTCGCGGCGAGCATGTTCATTACAAGCCTTTTGACGACGACAATGATCTTTCTTGGGATCAAGTCGGTTTCTCCTTATGGAATGACCTAACTGGTCAAACCACGGAAAGCTGGCGCGATCTCTATGCTTCTCAAATACATAACCCTGCATTGAGGTACTTTCACCGCGTTCTTGCTAACACCATCTTTGCTCGGACCAATAATCACAAGGTCAACCAAAATGAGTTGTTCATCATTTTCTGTGCCCTCAATTGTCAGGCTGTCAATGTCGCTCCTTTTATGCTCAGTCACATCCACTCATGCGTGAACGCAGCAGGTACTAATCCTTTTGTCTTTGGTGGCATCATCACTTCTCTCGCTTATGCTTTAGGCCTTTTCGATGAATTGTTGACTTTATCGCAATTTATGATGCCGGGTACTTTACTTGATATAATTTATTGTCGGGATTCCCATATAATCTCTCCAAGACAAGATGGTCGGTTTACATTAGTGATCAATCGTCGTCAAATTCCTGATTTTGTGTTACCTTGTCCGCATCGTATCGACGTCCGAGTCCGCGCCAATTGGCGTTATGCTCTTGATGCACCTGCCGCCCAACAACCTGAGAATCCCGCTGCAAATTTCGCGGCTATGCAGGCTCATATGCATCATCAGGATCAGTTGTTCAACGCCATGCAACAAACACAAGCTGAGACTTTACGTCTCGTCCAAGAAATGCGTCGTGAACACCAAGAATATGCTTTTCGCAATGATCGTAATTTCGAATCATTGCAAGCTCGCATAGCAGATGCACTTCATCTTAATGATTCTGACTCTGACATACGACGAAGACCTCGTACTAGAGGACGAAGAACAAGAGATCAAGATTCTCAAAGCAATGAGTGATCACCTTTCTCCTTTCTGGTTTCTCCTGGTTTTATCGCATTGAGGACAACGCTTATTTTAAGTTTGGGGGAGTCAGAACATTTCTTTGTTCGTTATTATTTTCTTTGCTCTATTTAGTTTTTCCCTTTTAGTTTCCTTTTTCTATGTATTGCAAAATTTCCATTCAATAAAATACATGTTTATGCAATTTTAGTCTTTTATGTTTAAATTTCGTGCTTATTCGAATTTCTCCTTTTTCTTGAGCCATAACGACAAATTTTAACAAAATTAAAACGCATATATTAACACACCCAAATAATACTAAGGTTGCTTATTTTTAATTAAGAATTCGAGCGCGACTTAGCAAAATTATTATCGTCCTAACACTTTAAAACCCCGATGTGTTAGATTGATTTAAGTACTTATTATACCAACACCTTAAGACTTAGTTTTAAAGTAATCCCGAGTAGTTTATTAAGCAGTCGGCACCGCCTTAAACGACAAACTACGTGGAGAATCGATGAATATAAGTGATTGATCAAGATTTTTAAAGAGAATTTTTATTAGAAGATGCACTTATTAAATTAGATGGTCCTTACCAGATCATTTAATTCAACGGTCGCAGAAACTATAAAATATTTATGCAAACATCCATTATGAATTGGTTCAGCGGTCCCTGGTGCTGAACTTGGTAGGGCGGATGACGATCCGATCCCCCGCAATTTGTAGTTGGATAAAGGAGTACCAAATATAATTACCAGGACTCCTAGCTGGATTATAAAGATCAAAGTCACTAACCGGTTACTCCACTATGTGCGCGTAAGGTAAAGGGCTTAATGTGATTGCGCAAGAATGAAAACGGGTGAAACAAAACAAAAGTATTAGGTCGAGCTATAATAACATGACTCGAATTGGTCTGCAAAAATAGGGTTGTCTAGTGTTATTACGGTGACTTTGGTGTCGAAGTCTAAATTCGAGTTATCCAACAAAGAATTGAATTGCAACCTAGTACGAATTGAATTGTGATATATGTCTGCGTTTAACATATGCTCAAGTGATTTTTCATTTTTGATTTTTGCTTGAGGACAAGCAAAGGTTTAAGTATAGGGGAGTTTGATAACACGATTTTATATAACATATTTGACATAATTTTCATAGACAATGTTACTATTTTTATTCAATTATATTGCTTTATTTCTGTATTACGTTGGTATTTTCTATGTTTCAAGTATTTATATTAAATAAAGATAAATCGAGCAAAGAAGTAAAATCGAGAAAAATCAGATTACAAAGCAAAAGAAATGAAGCAAATGGGTGATATAGTGAAAGGGAGGTGTTATATAAGGAGAAAACAATTATTGAATGAAGCAAGCCCAACACGCGTGTCCCAACAGGACCAGCACGCACATGCCCTTGCCACGTGTCCTGAGACGGACGTCTCCCACGTCCTCTTCCCTTGGAGGCGCCCGCCTCCCAGATGGGCCCACCACTTCCAACATTCCAAGACGACGTCTCGTTCTCCTCTTGCCACGTGAGGCGTCCGCCTCCTACTCCTAAGGCAACGCTTTCTCCACCATTTTCTTGCGTAAGTGGAAGGAATGGGAGGTTACCAAAGTGATCTATAAATACAAGTTCCGGTTTGTAATCGGGTCGGCATTTTTACCGAACAATCGTTATTTTATTTCGCAATTTATTTTCCTTTCGCTTTGTACTTTGATTTTACTTTTTTTCACCGATCTAACCTTACGTTAGATCTAGTGCTTTATTTGTTGTTTATTTTCTTCTTTTGAATTCAAGAAGTCTTGAGCGATCCAACCGACCTGTGGTGGATGCTCGTTTATTTCGAAGAACAAGATTATTTCCAGCATTCTTAATTTCAGGTTTAATTTATTTATTTTATTTTATTTAATTTATTGTTGCCTGATATTATTTATTTGATTTCGGAAATGTTTAAATATATTAAACCATATTATTTATGCATGTCTAAATTAATTAATATGTCTGGCTAATTCGTTCTGATATTGGTATGTAAATTAATCGAACCAAAGGAATCCGAAAATAAACTGGCATAATGTTACGTTGTTAAAAATATTCTTTCTGACTTAGATATCTAATTTAATTTATTAAAAGGTTTAGAAACCAACAGAGCGAAAGTTTGAGGTTAATAAACTGGACTAAGGTTAGAAACCAACAGAGCGACAGTTTGAGGTTTAGAACCAGATAGTGGATACTAGGTATTAATTTTAAAGACTGCGACAGCGTTTTAAAAGAGATTAAACTTTATTTATTTTCAAAAAGTGTTTTTAAATTCGGCGGGATAGCGAGAGCATACGTTAGGATTTAATTGCATGATCCGATTCAACAGAGCGACAGTTTGAGATAGGATTTTTAGACGAATATTGTTTGCTGAAATAGGATTTTTATCAACTTGAGTAATAAGTCAGTGGAAATTCAGATCCCCTTAGGTTAGACGAATTACATACTAATATCTGTTTATTTATTATATTTTCCTTAACCAAAAATCTTAAAGAATTATTCGCCTTAGCTGTATACCGTAACTTAGGATAACGATAGATCGATTTATAGTCTCTGTGGGTTCGATATCTTTTAAAACTACGCGATAGGACTGTGCATTAGGTTGTTGTCTCCGGTTTCTAGGAGTCATCTTACCTCGCTTCTTTTGATTTTTGATGGGGTCTTTTTGAACAATGTGGAGGGAGACAAGATAATGGAGTTTTCTCGGTTTCATCTTGTTATAGGTGGTATGCTAATTTTTCGGATTCCTTACGGCCTTTTTAATAGGAACGGGGAGGCGTTGAGCTTAATTTGGGATATGGAGGTACCTTTTAAAATCAAGGCTTTTGGGTGGAGGATCTTTATTAATAGACTTCCAACAAAATATTTTTTGAAGAATAGAGGTATTATTTTTAACTTAGAAGCTCTAAAATGTGCCTTATGTGGTAATTTAGCCGAGAGTAGGGACCATAATTTTTTCCATTGTCATGTAGTGAAGATTATTTGGAAGGAAATAGCTTTTTGGGTGGAAAAACCGTTGGGGAAATTGGAGGATTGTCTTGATAATTTTATGGATTGGTATGAATATTGCAAAAGGAAAAAGGTGAAAGATGGTAAAAGAGGTGTTATCTGACTAGCTACCACTTGGTCTAGTTGGTTATTAAGAAATGGTATTTGTTTTCGAAACAAGGGATGGGATGTAGATAACACGGTGTGGTCTATAAAATTTTTGGTTTGGAGATGGTTAGGGATAGGATAAATTATCAATTTCAATTTAAGGTTCTATGAGTTTAACAAATAACTTTTGCTTCATCTCTCTTAGTTTAATTGGTTGATAATTTCCTCTTTTTTTGCCAATTCAATGTTCCATTTCGTTTGGTAAACAAGTTGGAGAATCGTTAATTTTTTTTTTTAATATAACTTGCTTAAAAAAAAAGTTGTTAATAGAATTATTAGAGTTATTTTGAGTTATTTAAAGTCGTATTTTTAATGATTTTGTATAATTTTAACATATTTAAAGTTGTAAGAATTTTCAACATTAGATTTAAAGTTACAAATATTTAACTCTACATTTATTTTATTATAATTTGAATCAGACCATCAGCCTATAAGAGTTCAGTAGAATAATTTTGAACACTTAGAATTATTTTAAAGTTGAAATAAATTTAATTTAGAATAATCTTTCTCAAAAAGGAATACAACGTCCTTAACTATATCTCAACTATGCTTCAAAACATCCAGCAAAAATTCGTCCGGTCCCACACTCTTGTTAATCTCCCACTCACCTAATATAGCAACGTTATAGAAGTTTGACTACAATAATATAGGAAAAATTTTCTTCCCCCTTCACTTCTAATGAAAAACTAAAAATATCTTCGGGTGTCATAAGTGCACTTACAAATTTATTTTGAAAATGAGTTTCGTAAGTGTACTTACGAAATAATTCAAGAATTTCTAAAAATAAGGTGAATTCGCAAGTGCATCTGCGAATTCACATTTTTTTAAATAAAAAATAAGGTGAGTTTGCAAATACATTTATGAATTCACCTTATTTTCTAAAAATAAGGTGAATTAGTAAGTGCACTTGCGAATTCACCTTAATGAATGAATTTGTAAGTATATTTACGAATTTTTGTCTGAGCAGAATTCAGAAACATTTAATACAATTCATACCATTCTTTCAACTTAATTTATAAAATTACATAGTGGATGCAGAAAATTAGATTACATATCATTATAAACGGGAAGTTGTGGACGTTGCAATATCTTGATAACATCTTCTGCCGATCTACGAAGCGACGCACCCATCTCAATCGGACTCTTTGGCAAATATTGATGAAAAGTATCTCACATAACCTCTAAGTCGGGTTGTCATATTCCGACCACATCCTTCTGTCAATGTTTAAAATAATAAAACGTACAAAATAAGGTGAATTTGTAAGTTAACTTACGAATTCATCCAGAAAGATCAATTCGTAAGTGCATTTACGAATTCGATCAATAAGGTGAATTCATAAATTAAGTTACGAAAAAAAAAATTGATTTTTTAAGAGTGTGAAAGAAATCTATTAAGTGGGTAAAGAAATTTTCTAATATAAAGCTTACCATAAGATAACGTAGATAAATAAAAAATGAATGGAGGAAAAACAATGGTAACAGCATGTTAAAATAAGTACTAGTACAATTTGTGAGATTAAGAAAATGGTCAAAAGAAAGTTCGTGAGGTGTTATAGTGGTCTTTTGAATTTGAAAAAGAAAAAGTAACATGAGTAGTGGAGAAACAGCACGACAAAACATTCATCAAAATTGTTGCAAACTTTGAACGCGTCTTCGTTTCCTTAATCGAGTTCAGATCGAAGATACCTAGAAACTTCCTTTCACATATTCTCCTTCTATAAAGAAAATCCTACTCCTCTCCATCTCTACATCACAAACTTGCATTAACGAACATGAGCTACTACGATCATCAGCAACAGCCTCCAGTCGGTGTTCCTCCCCCACAAGGTACTACTCACCTCTAAGAAATGTGTGTGTCTGTGTCTATATCTCAGTGTCCTGTCTGAAACCCGACACCAACATTGTGTCGGTGTTATGTTTCGGGTTAGGTATCATAGATTTGAATCTTGTGTTTTTTTAACTGTAGGGTATCCTCAGAAAGACGCTTATCCTCCACCAGGTTACCCTTCACAAGGCTATCCTGCACAAGGGTACCCTCCTCAACAAGGCTATGGCTACCCTCCGCCACAACAGTATGCTCAACAACCTCCTCAAAGACAAGAAGTTGGTTTTCTTGAAGGGTGTTTGGCTGCACTCTGCTGCTGTTGTATGCTAGATGCTTGCTTTTAGTTCCGAATCAGAACCTGTTGTTGGCTCATTGGGGTATCTTTAGGATCTTAGTATTGTCTAATTTGAGGATTTATAATTCCTCGTAATCTCTATGAATGTGTATCTTAATATATGCAGCACCTTTTGTGTGTCTAAATAGACTTATGTTGTATCTTGATTTAGAACAAACTAAAAAAAATTGATATTAAAAACATAATCATAGAGATCCAATTTCATAGAACTATGTCTTTAGAAATTGTTGCATTGTAACATAGTTTAAAGAGTTATTTGAACAACAATTTTATTGATGAAGCCATAGTTTAAAGAGTTATTTGAACAGCAGTTTTATTGATGAAGGCATAATCTTTGGAAATTAAATTTTAGCTTGAGTGTTTCTTAAACAATAACTTTTATATATATATATATATATATATATATATATATATATATATATATATATATATATATATATATATATATATATATATATATATATATAAGCTTTTTGAGTATCAATCTTTTTTTTAGACCACACATATGTACCATTGGCTAAAAGCCGAAGTAAGAATTGTTGAGAATCAAGTGTGAGGAAAAAGTTTTACATTTGTTAGAAAAATGAAGATTGAACACTATATAAATGAGAGAATTCACACATCTATCATCTTAAGATTTTATGTGGATATGTGGTGTGCCTCTTACAAAGGTGTGTCCCAAGTAAAATATTCTCACCACGTATCGTGGTATCAGACCCTATGATTTCGAGATACGGACCGGCTAACTTGTATCTAACTTGTATCAAAATACTTTGCAGTGGGTGGGTAGAACGTGTTAAAGAGTGTCAACGCCCGCAGGCGGTGGGATGTGGAAGAGAAAGCTTTCACATGAGGGTGGTGGGTGGGTAGAAGGTGTTGAAGAGTGTCAACGCCCGCAGGCGGTGGGTGGGTAGAAGGTCTTCCGTTGGTGGGTAGAAGATAGCATTGTGACTCACAATTGAGGGGGAGTATTGAGAATCAAGTGTGAGGAAGAAGTTTCACATTGATTAGAAAAAGGAAGATTGAACACTATAGAAAGAAGTTCCACATTGGTTAGAAAAAAGAAGATTGAACACCATATAAGTGAGAGAATCCACACACATATCACCTTAAGGTTTTAGGTGGATATGTAGTGTGCCTCTCACAAATATATGTCCCAAATAAAATACTCCCACCTCAGAATTTCCCCTAACGCTTACATGATTTAAAAGGTGGAAATATTTTCGATAAACTAAGCAATAGGTTTTTGGGTTTCCCAAGTCATTCAGTGTTAATTTCAATTTGTTTAGAATATTTTTTTGTTATTGTTTGAATTAGATATGTGCACCATGATATTTTTCTCGTGTTTATGAATGTGAAACGTGTTGATGTGAATGAAGTAGATGTTAGAAACCAATTTACAAATGAATAAGAGTTTGAGTTTCGTGATCGTATGCTTTATTGAATTTGTATGGAGACACTTAAATAGGTTGACTCCTTTCTTCGAAAATTCAAACGAGATGACACGAATTTGAAAAAATGTGAGTGTTCATTTAAGTTATATTTTGTTAACATATCTCGAGCAACGCTTAATTTTTTTTGTTATTGTTTGAATTAGATATGTGCACCATGATATTTTTCCCGTGTTTATGATTGTGAAACGTGTTGATGCGAATGAAGTAGATGCTAGAAACTAATTTACAAATGATTAAGAGTTTGAGTTTTGTGATCGTATGCTTTATTGGATTCATATGGAGACACTTAAATAGGATGACTCCTCTCTTCGAAAATTCAAATGAGATGACACTAATTTGAAAAAATGTGAGTGTTCTTTTAAGTTTTTTATTTTGTTTACATATCTCGAGCAACGCTGAATATTTTTTTGTTATTGTTTGAATTAGATATGTGCACCATGATATTTCTCTCGTGTTTATGAATGTGAAACGTGTTGATGTGAATGAAGTAGATGTTAGAAACCAATTTACAAATGAATAAGAGTTTGAACTCCGTGATCGTATGTTTTATTGGATTTGTATGGAGACACTTAAATAGGATGACTCCTCTCTTCGAAAATTCAAACGAGATGACACTAATTTGAAAAAATGTGAGTGTTCTTTTAAATTATATTTTGTTAACATACCTCGAGCAACGCCGAATACTTTTTTTGTTATTTTTTGAATTAGATATGTGCACCATGATATTTTTCTCGTGTTTATGAATGTGAAACGTGTTGATGTTAATGAAGTAGATGTTAGAAACCAATTTACAAATGAATAAGAGTTTGAGTTTCGTGATCGTACGATTTACTGGATTCGTATGAAGACACTTAAATAGGATGACTCCTCTCTTCGAAAATTCAAATGAGATGAGACTAATTTGAAAAAATGTGAGTGTTATTTTAAGTTATTATATTTTGTTAACATATCTCGAGCAACGCTTAATTTTATTTTTTACGAAGTGAAACGAGTTGAAAAAGTAGATTTTAATAGCTTAAAGTGTGATTACACACTTCGAAAAATAAGATCTCACATGTGCTTGTCTAATTTCAAATAATATGAAACATAATAGCACGATACCAATTGATGAGGTTTACACTTCACTCGAAAAAACCTGAAGCTTGATGATGATGATGATGATGATGATGTGATAAAGAACAATAAATCAAATACTATTTTAGATCAAATGAGAAGTGATACAAAAGAGATTTGTGAAAGCTGCAAAAAAAATATAAAACTACACATCAAATAACAATCGACGAAGATTGTTTATTCATAAACCACGAAATCTTATACCACCCATGATATTGCATGTGGATTTCTTAACCCACCCCATAGGGGTGGGGCGCACTCTATGAAACCCCAAAATGCCCCTGGAAAACCGAAAATATACTTCCGATACGCACTATATTTTGAAATATTTTGGTGAAAACTGAAAATATATTTCCGATTCCAAACTAAATAATATAATATTAAGAATTTATTCTAAATTTGATTTCACATACACGCTTTATTTAAAAATCACATATAGTTTTAAATCGAAAATATACTTTTGGTTTATATTCAACCGTTTTCAACGTGATTTTTATGATATAGAGTACTAACCGAAAGTGAATTTTTTTTTGGAATAACCAACTTTTAAAAAAAATACGTAAATAACCAACTTTTGAAAAAATTTACGCAAATAACCAACTTTCAGGACTAAATAACACATAGGAGCCATTTGACATGGCTCCTGCACTTAAATCTAACACATAGGCGCCATCCCATGTGGCTCCTACTCATCAATAAGCCATCTAGGATGGCGCCTCCTCCTAGTACTTTACATGTAGGAGTCATTTCAGATGGCTCCTACATGTATTTATTTTTTATAAATAAACACTCGTCCCTCCTTCATTTTTCACATTTTTTCAACTTCTCATCTCATTTTCTCTCTTATATTCTCTCTTATTCTCTGTTACTCTCTCTCTTTTTTCCTATCATGACATCTCCATACATCTATACCAAAGATCGATACGTTGTTTTCTCGGCCTCAAAACCTCTAATGAAAATGAAATTTTGGCACATATTTACCATGGCCAAACTGAAAAAGAGTTGATGCGTTGGTTAGAGGAAGAAATAGAAGTTGGTGAAGAAATTAGAAGGATTCAGAGGAAGAGAATAACCATGAACTTCACAACTGGTCAACCTCGAATTTGGTTGGAGAAAGTCAAAACAGACGTCGACGTTATTGCGATGATGTATGGTTCCGATGAGATTGTTTTGATGGTTGTAGTGTCTTAAATAATTTTTTGTGTTGTTGATGCGCCATTTTTCATGTTGTTGTTTTAATCGTGGAGTTTTTAATTTTGTTGTCTGCGTATTGGTGTTTGTAATAAATGTTATTAATGGAAAGAAGAAGATTTGTTACAATATTAAAAGTGCAGATAAATGAAATACAAATTTCAGGATGTTGAGCTTGTAGCACGTTGGGGACAATTTTTTCGATTGTGTCCGGATTGACGACATAGACCACACTTTCTTTCTAGTTTATCAACGTTGTCCATTTCAGTTGTTATATGTTTGCTCTTGGGACGACCCTTTTTATTTCTCCGCATTTGACTGTTATGTCAAACTACTTCTCCTTCGTACGCAGGCCAATAATCTGGTTTTGCTACTGGTTCGAAGGCATTGTTGTATATGTTGAGCAAGGTCTGAGACTTGTAAATTGGAGAAATCTTGATGAACATGTGCACACGCCACAATGACATGAGAGCAGGGCATTCGAAAGGCCTAAAATTTTCCACAGTCGCACCAACGAGATGGTAGTTTAACCCTGTACTCTTGTCTAGGCAAACCCTCATTGTGGTCGATTGTCTCTTTGACAATGAAGTTATGGTTATGTCGGTCGAATCTTGTAACAAGATGAGTGCTAGCTTTGGCACTTTCGGCCTTAATAAATTTTAGGCAGCTTTCACTCCACATTTGTCCGGATTGTACCACCGCGTTCCACTTTTCACCTCTCTCTGCAAACAAAGAGGTCATTCTAACATATGTTGTACTTACCAAAGCAGTTATTGGGAGTGCTCTTATGCCTTTGAAGACGTCGTTCATTGATTCGACTAGATTTGTTGTCATGTGGCCCCAACGCACTCCATTGTCGTATAACCGTGTCCACTTTTCCACTTGCAGATTATCAACCCACGCACCTGCATCTGGGTTTCCAATCTGATCTGACTGCGATAATATGTAAAACCTAGTTGTGTTAGCGCGTACGCTACATTCATAACTGTTTTCTGAAGACGCTTATCTTTGATCTCGTGCATGAAATTTTGAACGATATGTCTTACGCAATAAACATGTGTAGATGGTGGGTCGTGTCAACCGTTGGCGGGATTGTTGTACGCACTATCAATTGAGGCATGTCTGTAAAAAACTAGACAAAGATCACGTTGTGGTGCTACGTGTGTTCGAAGATTCTTTAGGAAGAAACTCCAAGTTGCTCAAGTCTCTGCCTCTACAAGAGCATAGGCGCCATCCCACTTGGCTCCTCCATGATAAGTGGCATGCATGCAAGGCCCCAACCACCTCATTTATTCCTCTCTTCTTGAATCACCTATAAATATGGCTTCTTATTTGTGTTTTTTCCATCACCACTCTTCACTCTACCTTTATCTCTAATACAATTCTCTCATTCTCATATCATCAGTAGAAATTTCAATCATGAGTCTTTTGACGTTAGGAGAATCTCACCGAGGAACAAGGGCAAACATTGCAACTTATGTAAGTTTTGTTTACATTCTTTTTTTATTACATTCTTTTGTTTACTTTCTTTTTCTTACGTTCTTTTTTTATTATGTTTTTAATATTGTTTACACTTTCTTACACAATTTATTGTCACATTATCTATAGGACACGAAAAAATTTAGATGCCACTCACATCATTATGTTGTTCCTGATCCGTTCATCGTTCCATACCTTGAACGTGCCGGTTTTGGAGATGTTATTAAAATCTCCAACTACATAATCGATTCAAAGTTTATTCTTGCATTGTGCGAAAGGTGGAGACCCGAGACACATACATTTCATCTGCCTATAGGTGAATGTACCGTCACACTAGAGGACGTATACATGTTGATGGGTCTTCCTATCAATGGTAAGGCGGTTAATGGTCCAATCCAACAACCAAACAATCTATGCGAGGAGTTGTTGGGTAGAGATATGGTGGAAGGTCCTAGTGCAAGAGGCCAAGGTATATTTCTATCTACTCTTAGAGAGCATTATTATTCCCTTGTTTTGGATGAAAACTCCACCGAGGAAGAAAAAATTATAAAAACTAGAAACTATATAATGCTAATGTTTGGTAATTTTTTATTCCCCGAAAGTACGGGGAATAGTGTAAATTTTATGTATTTGAGTTTACTTCGAGACGTGAATAAGATAGGAAGATATAGTTGGGGTTCCGTTGTTCTTGCCCAGCTATACAGTTCGTTGTGTAAAAACTGTATGAAAGACACATCAACTTTCAATGGATGTGCTTTCTTACTTCAAACATGGGGTTGGTGGAGAATGCAATCACTTAATCCCGTCAACGACCTACCGTTCAGTTTTCCATACGCAACAAAGTAAGTACATTGCTTATTTATTAAAATATTTATATCTTTCATATATATAAAATCCTAATATATTAAATGTTAATTCATATAGGTTTAGCGTAGTGGGCATGGATTATGGAAAGAATCTGAGACACAATGTTCTCCTATATCGTAATCTAATAGACCACTTTGGCGCAACTGATGTACGTAATTTCGATTAACTCCAAATTATTTAAACTTTAACGTATATTATTTTTATCATTAATCTCCATTATTTTTATCAACAGTTTACATGGAGACCGTACTTGGATTTAGACCATGTACCCAATGATGATGATGCAGAGGTTCGATGCAAGACCGCAATCATACGGTTTAACATCGTGGAAATACACCACATGGTGAAGATGCAGTTTGGTATGTTCCAAGACATACCACGCGATCCGATATGTTTGGATCTTTGGCATCTTAGAAGGGTCGATGCCCAATGGGGATATAATAATTGGAGAAATTTTGCCAGGGAGCATTGTAGGATGTGGAAAAACCAAGCAGACCATATCTTACAATTTCTCGTTTACAAAGATGACGAGATTATGCAACACTCTCGTCAATACATTGCTTGGTATCGATCAGTCACAAATCCATATATGCATGTTTTCCAATCCCGCTATTTGATCGACCCTCGCACCTAGTAGGGGCAACCTTCAGAGCCACAACAACAACCAAGACAACGCTACCGCCAACAACAACCTCAACAGCAATACCAACAACAACCTCATCACCAACAACAACAACAACAACCACACCAACAATACCAACACCACCCCAACACTACCAACAACCACCCCAACAACACTCAATCTCAACCCCAACCCCAACCTCAACCTGATTACCCAACCAACCAAATGTCCGACCCACAATTCCAATACTCACATATGCCACACACCCAAGTACAATACACCGAACAAAGAGCATATGTCCACCCCCCTATATGGGTCCATCAACATCTCACCTCATCCAAGACCATGGCTTCCCTGAGGAATATTCCCCAACCAACCCAACATTCCACCAACCATCGTCGTACCAAACCCCCCACCATTCATATGGGTACGAGACTCCAAACACTCAATTTCCTTTTTACCCCACTCATTCACAATTCACATATACGGATGAGGACTTCTATAGTCCCCAAATGGAACCTAACCCCCAACCACAACTACCAAGCTATGAGAACATGGGAACACGTTTATACGAAACCGGTGCAACAAGCAATGTAAATCTTGAGACATTCATGGATCCTGATCGCATTCACTACGAGCAGCCATCAACCCACGATCAGGTCTCATCGACCCAACAACAGTCGAATTCAGAACCTCGCATCAGACGGGTTAGGAGAGGACGCGCATGTGGAACCGGTGGTCATCTACGAGTCCCGGGTCGCCGGGAATAAACTTATATAATCGCTTATCGTTGTAATGAAAATTTATAATACAAGATTTATTTCACAACATTGTCATGCACTTTAATTTAAATTGGAAAAAAAAATTAAAATTACACCTAGGTGCCATCTCAGATGGCTTTTCTCATGTGTTTTACACATAGGAGCCATCTGAGATGGCTTTTAGGGCAAAAAAATAGGAGGCACCAAGCAGCATGGCTCCTACTTGATAAAATCAATGCATGAGTCATTTCAAATGGCTCCTGCTTGTATTTTTCACTTGAAAGTTGGTTATTTGCGTAACAATTTTCAAAAGCTTGGTTATTTTTGTATTTTTTTAAAAACTTGGTTATTGCAAAAAAAAAATCACCGAAAGTATATTTTCGATTTCATGGGCATTTTTGAAAATTCAAATGGTGCGTGAGAAAGTTTTGGGGTGGATTAAGAAATCCACTATTGCATTTAACTTAAAAGTGTGACTGATCTTAATAGTAAAATTATTTTCATCCTAGACCAGCTACGCTTATTTTGTCTTAATGATATTTATTTAGCAAAATAGTGATCGATCTTGATAATTTATCAAGCAACCAAAAATATTTTGTAGAGGATTGTAAAAAAAAGAAATTTCAACTAGAGTTTTCTTTATCCTAAATTGGCACTACATGTAAGCAAACAAACTATGTATACAATCGTATAGTAATTAATTGAAAAAGTTCGTCGGATTTAGTATTATCAACTTCAAAAACACTATTTATAAAACAGGATATTGAGGGGATTTAAGTATACTATTATCTTAACATTGATCATTATCAACACAATTCTTGCAATTACAAATTTTCACAACTAAGATAAAATATATTTATAAATAAAAATAAGAGATTGACTATTCATTTAAAAGAAAGGAAACTTTTGTATAACAATTGAGGCAGAGTTTGCAAGACTGTTGAGAATACTTAAAAGGTACGAGAGCAGCAGTAGCAATTGGTTTAGAATCAGAATGGACGAGAGATTGTTACAGAATGAGCTTAATAAGTGCAAAGTATTCAAAGAAAGGATCAGGACATGGTCTTTTTGTAAGTTGTTTGGCTAGGCAGAAAGAAGTGATTCCTATTGTAGGAGACTAGCAATTGGAACAATGGATTTTGTATTAAATGCTGAATCAAATTATATATATACACCATAGTTTGTCATCTGATTTTCGACAAGAATAAAGGAAATGCAGGGATTAATTTGAGAAAATTATTTCCAACTAATGGAATATGCAAAAGCTAAAAATACTAGTTAAGATGGCAACGAGTGGTGTCCAAAATACAAAACAAGAGTGGCTGCATACCCAGTAATAACAAGAACATTTAACAAATTCAAAGTCATATAAAGCAAATACAACCCAAAATCTAAAATTAAGATAGTATATTCCTATCATCACAATTAATCAGAGTCTACAAATAAACGCTATTTCCCTAAACAACTAAGCATTTCAATAACAAAACACTATCAGCAGCCACCCATCTAAACAGCACCAATTCCTTCCTCCTTAAGCACGTTCACCACGGATCCTACGTGCCAACTGAATATCCTTGGGCATAATAGTAACACGCTTGGCATGAATGGCACACAAGTTGGTGTCCTCAAAGAGTCCAACAAGGTAAGCCTCAGCAGCCTCTTGCAATGCAAGAACAGCATGGCTCTGGAAACGAAGGTCAGTCTGCAACAAGAACAACCAAACTTAGGTTAGATAATACGATTACCAAGGAAAACAACAAAGACTTTCACAAGAGTATTCACACAATACCTTGAAGTCCTGAGCAATTTCACGAACCAGCCTCTGGAAGGGGAGCTTCCTGATCAAAAGCTCGGTACTCTTCTGGTATTTCCTAATCTCACTGTTATTGACCAATACAGCAACAAATTATCAGAAATCCACCAATACAATTGAAAGAAATTCAAAACTAAACACAATAAAACATGGCAATAAAACAAAACATCAAACAAAATCATACCGAAGAGCAACAGTTCCAGGGCGGTAACGATGTGGCTTCTTAACACCACCAGTAGTTGGTGCAGACTTGCGAGCAGCCTATAGATAAAAATACAAAAACAGAAACATTATAACAAATTTATCCACACAAAAATTCACACAAACGACAATCAATTTAACAAGCATACCTTGGTTGCAAGTTGCTTCCTTGGTGCCTTTCCACCAGTAGACTTACGAGCAGTTTGCTTTGTACGTGCCATCTAAACAATCAGAAAATTTTAAACCTAAATTCATGGATTAACCTAATCAAAATAATTACCAATCTCAAATTAACAGAATAGAATCGTAAATGCTTCTTCTCCTAAACAATAGATCGATGAAATTCAAAAGAAACTATGATCATAAATTGAATGAGGACTGGACAACAAACCCTAAATTCCCAAATTAGAGAACACAGTTCGAAATGCAATCAAAGAAAAACGTAACAATTCATTCACATACGAAGAATCGTAGAAAATCATAGACAAGAATCCTATATTTTCTTTAATTGTTACGCTAGAGAAGAAAGAAGAACTAACCACGAATCGTTTGCTTTCTTCTTCTCTTCAAGAACTCGTTGGATGAATGTTGGGAAATAGAATCTAAAGATTTGAATTGGGAAGTTGTGGAGGTGTATATATATAGCAGATTGGTCAGTGATCGAACGGACACGATTCACTATCCGTGTGCTTTCTCTGTTACAATCGGACGGTTTGCGAACTGTTGAGGTGTGTTTTCTCAATTTAAATCAACGGCTGAGATGAGATCTGACACAATAGGTGAGGATCGCTAAGTCTTGTTGTATAGCTCCTATTGGTTGTTGTTTGTTTGTGTTTTTAACGAAATTTGTTGTTCAAAGTTACTACTAGTAGATTTGGAACAAACGCTTCATTTATGCACGGCAGATCAAATAACTTTCCTTCCCACGTGTATAATTAGGTTTATTTAGCTTATAAACATTTTTGTTTTGTTTTATTTAATTAGCTTATGAGATTTTACTCAAGGTTCATTTGACCAAAATATACATAATTAATTTTTAATTTATTTAATTTGACCACTTTCTTAGAATAATTATAATAAAGTAAAAAAAAAAGGACAATATTTAGTTTCCAACTTCAGTCAGTCAACTACAAGATATAAAAAAGCTGGTAGTGAATCTTCTACGTAATTTGTAGAAATGTGATTAGTTTAGGTTTAGGCAAGGGAATAAGCAATTGCTAATGAGATAGGGGCTACAAAGCAATGGGGTTGGACCTTTCTTCTAGAACGGGAATTTTCTTCGCTGGATTAAGACAACTTAATTACTTGTCTGAGCGAAAAAGAAAGTCGACTAACTTCATTTGGTAAAGGTAGATAGCAACCGAAAGAGGCCTGAATAAGAAAGAAAATTGAAGTCATTGGATTATTCACTTTGATGGGATTAACTCCTCAAGTGGCCAGCACCATTCAATGTTGTAAACTCATTGACATCGCAATTGAAAAAGAAGATATGAAAGAATAGGAGTAACCACTCGATGAAAGAACATGAAACCATTTTGTTTCAATAGAGGTACGAGATACGGTTGGGGGCAATGAAGTAGGTGAAGTGGTTGGATTTTGTGAGTTATTCCAACCAATGTTGAATGTGATTCCAATAGGCAAGAAAGAATGAATGCCACACTGAATAGTAAAAACCAGACTCCCTAATAAAATGTTTAACTGATCCATTACAGACTAACTGAATTGGTATGAATGTTGTAACATGCGAAAGCCACGTAAAACACAACTTATTTGAATAACATAGTGACCTATCAATTGTAGAAGTAGGATCTTTGGCAAGCAAAAAGCACTTAAATAATACAATTTGAGTGTACTATCTTCTTTATCATTTCGAGGAAAGGTGCATGAGGAAAAGAAAACAAGGAAGGGATCTGAATCGGACCTAATGGGAATGACATGAAAAGTATTTTCCAAAACCTAATATTAAGGGTGTTACTATGACATACGAGAGGAACCGAGAAAAACTTGTGATTGGTACGGAGCGAAAGATATTTTTATTATACAGTTCAAGAAAGAGTCGTCATATTTATTTACATTAGACATGGAAGATAAATTAAAGTCAATATTTGTGAAACATGAGCTTATGATATTGCTACACCTAATTTCGAGAAAATATAGGAAAAAGACAAAGGAGTGCGCAAAATTGTCATTTCATGTTCAATCTTCTAACTACGAAGAACTAAGACGGATAAATAAAGGGCTTGAACATGTAAAGCTTTTGTGCATGTAGTTCAAGGTTGAGTTCAAGCTATGGGCACAAAGAGGTCTAATAAATTCCTTCATCCTCTTTTGCTTGTCATTGGGTCGACGATGGCTTCTTCAATTAGATCATTTATCTTTAGCAAAAAGCAAGTTTTCTTCAAGATATCGATATATATATATATATATATATATATATATATATATATATATATATATATTCGGTGGTCGTAGATTAGGGGGATTAAATCCCATTGCTCCATCCAACACATTTATATAAGCTAAACCTAATGTTTTTCGAACGACAAGATGGGAAAGAAAGGCTAACAGATCCTCAGGGTTAATTTCATGCCCACGTGCAAGAAAAGGTTCTGAAGTGAAGCCCTTTGACCCACTGATATCAAACTGGTGGAATGAAACCATATCGAATATGGAAGTTGTTCCAGTACTGCCACTGCTCCAACTGCGAGAAGGAAGCATAATGAAGAAAATAACTTGACTCGTGTTTGGGAAAACCAGGAAGACAAACCTTAGATGGCTCAGCTTCGACCCATTTGGTGAAGTAATTGGTAGCTACCAAAAGAAAGGAGTCGAATAAGGAGCTCGGGGTCTTCGGGTCAAAGTACAGAGCAGACAATAACACACTGATTTGTAGTACGCCTCAAAATTTGGCATAAAAGAGTTCCAACTAGGCAATTTGTTCCTAGCCAAAAAAGTAGGTAGCCCCGTGAAACCTCTTATTCCGATTAACTACGACTACACGGAAACAGTAGTGTTTCTGCTGATGGGGATAATTGCTTGATGTATTTTTCCTGAAATACTCAATCAAAAGACGCCCACAATTGGATGTTAGTCTCTAAGTGTCTACTTTGATTGTGCCTTATCTTAGGGCACAATACCTTATTTCAAATCCATAGTTTACTATTTTCAATTGCAAAGACAAAGACCTGATTTGTCCCACCTAGGGATCTAACCCCATTGATCCTCCTTTAGGATTCACATTTTAATAAGCTCACTTGTTTCGTATCATATTTCGAGTTGGCTTGCACCATATCATATTCGATTAGGAAATTGGTGGTTTTAGAGCAAGTTACATACATATCAAATTCATAAAGAAGTGTCGCAACACCATTGTTATTGATCTTGCATTCACTATTTTCTTACCTGAATGGAATGGAAGCAGTTTTCTTAGTCCCTGCGCATTCAAGAACAAGCTCATTGAACAAGCGCACGTGCATAGGTTGTTAGTAGGATAAGGAGAGAAATACATTCAGTTAACAGTTTGAATTTTACTGATTAGTTGCTAGAAGTAGAAGTTAGTCCAATGTGATGAACACAGGCTTCGACAAGAAAGAAGGGTCTTGTAAAATAAGATTAAAAGGAGACGAATGATAGGTTGGATAAAGTTTTGTTTGTAAACTTTAATTTTTGTATTATATGGCATGTGTGTGTGTGTTATGAAGAGGATAAACTTTCGCTTCATGGATACCTGAGGGTTAGATGCCCAAGATCATGACTAAGGTGATACTTCAATTGGTTGTCTTTCATTATTTTGTTAGAGTTTCATGTACATGACTACTGTTAATATGATTGGGCTGGTTCAAGCTCTTAAATACGGCTGCTACATATGGTGCAAACATGGGTTTGGTTGAATTATGGTTGATTTTTTATTAAACTTGCTTGTTGTCTTAACTCAAATTTAGAAATGCTTTTCCTCTACATCCCACACATGCACTGTTGATTGACAAATTAAAAAAAAAAAGTCTTCAATTAGCATTCATTTTGTATTGAGTTTTCTTCTCCTTTTCTTTTTTCTAGTTAGTGTTTCAAAAGATTTTTTTCTAACTTATGTGACATTTGTCCCAAAAATAACATTCGACTTGTGTGTTAAGCATTATGTGACATTTGTCCCAAAAATAACATTTGACTTGTGTGTTAAGCATATAGTTAGTGTTCCTTCTGAGTCAAGATCAAACTCTTCTTTTGAATATGATTTGATCCAACACTGGTAAGAACAAACTTAGCTCCTCTAATTCCAACCGTAGCTATGTTACACTTGCACTCCTAATAACAAACAAAAGTTGGATTCTATCTCTTCCTAATGTGAAGTGATTGATCCTTCAACACCTCTTTGTAGTGGACTTATCTAAGTCAAGCTTCATCCTTTGACGAAGACCTTACAACATGATGATCTCAGTTTCGTGGTTGTAGCTAGTAGATCCATCTATCTCAAATGAAGTTATAAATCTTCCCATAAGGGAAAAGGCATAACAAGCATGCTAAGAATCCCTCAATTAAGCTTGAAAGCAAGTTTTAGTGATTTGAGGGTGAATACATGAAATATCTGAATTGGACAGTGAGGTAAGCCGTGTATTTCGCTAAGGGCTAATTCAAAAATCTTAATGAATAGGGCACACGACAGGATCTCCCAGATCAAACTTTAAGCCACCATGCCACCTTAGACTTTGGCCAAGCTGAGGTTAGAGTATTTCTTATTATTTATATGCCTACTAAGTTCAGAAGTAAACTAATTAATTCTCTTTCAGATTTGTATAATGAATTTGAATTTAATAAGACAACATATCAACATATTGGCACACATACTCATGCTACTTTGGTGTATATCAAAGGGCTTATGCTAACTTGTGCCCCATGAACAGAAGTTAAAAACTAAATGAAGAAATACTTATCTTGAAAATTATGTATTGAATTTAATAAAAATATAAAATTAATAGTTTAGTTCTTTTGATACAATTATTTTATAAGTGGATTTCATAACTTGTACCCCATTACCCTCAAGAAAATATATGTTTAAAATATTACTCTTTCCCTGGGGACAGCATATAAACGGGAAGGATCATGCTCCAAAATAATCAACAGATACAGGTGAATAGTTATCAACATCACATAGGAAAGCTAAGACAAAGGCAGTTCAAGTCCCATTTATTTTAAATCAGAAATTCACATTATAACTTTTTCTTTCCCACGAAAAGATGCAGAAAAAACTGCTTCACTAAGTAACTCATGAAGATAAAACACATGAACAATAGAAACAGTAAATCACTGTTCAGCAGCCTTGGGAGGACCCTTCCATTTAAAGTTGTCAGCATATAACTTAACCTACAACCACGAGTTAAATGCTTATTATTAGTAATGGCACAAAGAATGCACAGGTAAATTTGTGAGACAAACTAGTGTAATTATCTTTTAAATTACTAAAATCACTATGAAAACGGATGAGGTTCAAACCTTCAGCAATGGTGTGTGGTGCTTCTTAACCTGTAACAAGATCAAAGCATTTGTTAATAAAGAACATAACAGCAACAATAACCACTATTAGCATATCTTAGATAATCTATTAGAAATGGTTTCGATTTACTTTATATTTTAAGTGGCTTCTACTACATCTTATCACAACAAATCAATCAGTTTCAGAGTCTATAGTTCTTGTTCTATCTTTTCTTTCCGATTGAACCTAAATCCTTACATTTCAACATGATATCAATGCATTATCATCCTCCATGAATTATTTCATCGCTTTTTTTGTTATACAAACCAAGCGATATTGAATTGAAATAAACCTAGAAGAAATCGAGAGAATAATGGTCCATTATGAAAATTGAAAGGGAAAATTAGGAATAGAATTGTCCCTGTTGCAAGTTGTCCAACATGCTTAATGCCCTCCCCCAAATCTGATTTTCTAAACTAAACTTCTAATCTAACCAATGGAAAAAAACAAATAGATAAGAAGCCATTCTTCTGAAATTCCAATGCTTTGAGCCACCAGATTTCAAAATTCAACATACTCCTAGGCAGATGATTGTCAAAAGAGTTGTAAGCGGCTAATATACACTCCCCTCTCTACATGACCATCAAAAACCTCCTAATCAATGTCGTCGCGAAATCAACCCAAGATGTGTTCACGGTCTGCATTTTCCAAAAATAAAATAAAATAATGGATGGACCAGCTCAAATGGCAGAAGCTTGACCATTTTCATCCAAGACGGAGAATCCCCTCAATAAACATTTTGACCCTTGACCTTATGCATTGTGAAGAACTAGTTGCCGCTGCATTATTAGAGTTTTCCCACCTTCAGACGACGCTAAATACACTTCATTGGCATCGCCGCTATCATATCATCGCCACTGTCAAATGATTTAATGAATCTGCACCCTCAGGTAAAGAATTGTCTGATACCTTCATCAGCGGGCCATCTACTTGCGAAGGTCGCTAGTTGGGAACTATCACCAACAACAATTTTCTTGAGAAATTACACCAAAAACTCCAAAGTTTTCATGTGAGACTTCATGTGAAGATAAAATGCAGATCGGACAAATAAACCCCGTGAGATTGAATCACAAAAACACGGGTAAAATTAAATGAATACTAGTGTATAGTTATCCCCACTCTCTTCGATTCATTTTCATCAGTGGACTTCTCTTACCGCTGCTGCTAACATCTTCTCTATAATCCTTAGACAGGTTTGTCCCACTAGGGTATATTTCAGACATGTTTTCTCTTTCTCCATCTCTTTCAAGCACAATCAAATACTAGATCACCTATTCCAAAAAAAAAAACTCATTAGAGTGAAGGTGCAAAGTGTCCAAGAACCTCTCATCTGACAATTCACATAAAGCACCACTTTGTGTGGCTTTTCTCTTTGACACATGTAGGTCATGAGCCACCTCCTGGGCATCAGTATGCATTGCTGGCTGCTGCTTGTTTTATTTTGTTAGCTGGAAACCAATCAGCTTCTTCTTGGGTGCCCAGGGGATGGGGCAGGAAACCCAACCAGCACTTTTTAGGTAGTAGGTTGTGGTTGCCCACCTCAAATTTGTCTTCAAGTCTGCATGTTTCATCCACCGCCTTCCTGGTGATGTTTGTCATTCCTTCAGTCCCCAATTTTCACTGGCACCTTCTCATTCCACTTTAGAAGTTTGCAATCTCATTCTTCCTGTAGGCAATTGTCGTCTGGTTGCTTGAAGACACAACCCTTCAAGTTCTTTGGTCTTACAATTTACCCAGCATCGGCCCTATCCAAAAAAGACTTAAGGCACAACTACACCTTAGATTAAACACTTCACATATAATGCACTAAAGTAACAAAGTAATGATATCCGTCCAATTGACTGTTTTCGATAGCTAGTTCTAGAATTGGCAGGATAAAGTTTTAAGGTCTCAAGCGCAAATATAGGTCCCAGGCACTCTCTCTCTAGCCTCAGCTTTTGTTTCATATGCGCTCTAGTCTCATTCTAGCTAGATGCAGGATGGCTTGAGTTGATGCTCTGCCTTGTCTTTATTCAAATGCAAACCAACCCCCAACTTATGTTCTAGATGCAGCTTTAACTTACCAGTCTTAGTCCTGGATGCGGTATAGACTCATCTCAGGCCATGTCTATCCCTCAAATGTTTCTAACAGATGCAATCTGGTCATATCTGTTCCAGATGCAGTCCAGCTTTCTTCTCAGGCAAAAAAAAACATGCATATAAACTTAAAGAAAGCTTTTCTGTTTAGCAGACTCTTGAAAGTTGAAATAAAATTAAATGACTAAAAAGCAAAGTTCAAAAATAACTTATCCCAATCATTTGAGAAACAAGATATGCAGATTCTTGTAAGCTAAATCACCGAGACTATATGGAAAACATCATCCTAAAGATTGTTATTTTAAGTTAATATCCTAGTTGGGGCATGAGCAAGATAAGGTGAACAAAACCACCTGATAATAATTTACAGAAATAAGAAATTCAGATCTAACAAGGGCACTTTGAAGGCTTAGAAGACACAAAAAAGTTATATGTGACCTATATTTCAGTAGTAAAAACATACCGTATATTCCCAACCATGCCTCTCTGCAAATTCCTTTGCTGCTTCTTCAGTATCAAAATCCAAGGCAGAATCACCAACATGGGCGTACGGGTCTCCAGTGGATGTCCACCCCATCAGTGGATTTTCCCACCTATTGACATATTAGTTGACAGTAACTATTAGATGAACCATCATTAATCATTATAAATTTAACAATTCGACCAGAAAAAATTAAAGTATCAATTCAGGATATTATACTGACAATGTCATTGCTATTAACACTATAAACTATTTAGAGATGCCCAGAAAGAATTATAACATAAGTAAAATAACATAGCCATAGGTTAGAGAAACACGGCAAAAAAGAGATAAATTACTTCTGGGTTGATAAGAAGTTGATCCTCCATCTTCCAACATTCCCAGATCCTTGTTGACCAGCAGTTCTAGCAGGAGAGTAAATCAGAACCTGCCAACACATTGCAAGTAGAATACAATAACCTAATTGAGTTTCAATTATCAGCCAGAAATTAATAGGTCCATTAAATAGGATCTAATGATGCAACAATTATTTAGCAAAACTTTAAGTTGTTATATAGAATTTACCCTATAATAAAAACAAACTAAACAAACCTTCAATTAAATCTATCTACAGGTGAATGAATGCTAGGGTTTTCAGAACCTACTGTGCGTTATAAATGCGAGAGAAATTGAAATAGTGAATTGAAAGGGGAAAAAAGTATAATACCCTTCTACGAAGGTGTTCTTGTGGGATTCCGGAAACCAATCCGATCTCGCCTGGTTTGACCTCGACCAATGCGTCCGTGGAAAACCGTCTGGTCAAGGTGGCGCGTAGGGAACCACCGCGACTCGCGGCGCGTAGCAGGATGTTCGTCATTGTTCGATGAGAATTTTGATTCTGCGGAGGATGCTAGCAAAAGGCAAAATGAACCTCTCGAACCTTTCTCGCCCAGTTTTGTTCCGATGGATTTTTTTACTCGCCCCTTTTACTCTTAAGTTTTGCAAATGTTTCCATTGCTTATTAATTTTTTTAAATTAAAAAATGATAGCAATATCCCCAAATAAAAAAGGGTTAAATAAATTTTTTTGTCCCTCTAAAATTTTTAAATTTTGATTTTAGTCCCTCAAATATTTTTCTTCTAGATTTGGTCCCTTCAATATTTTCTGTCTGAGGAATTGGTCTCACATGTTAAAAACCATAAACGTATGTTGAGCTGGCATGACAGGTGGGTAAATTTTATTGTTTCATTTTAAATGGCATAATATTAGGTGGTATAAATAAGTTAGTTTCAGCTAGTACCCCATGAAAACTTAGCAAACTTAAATTAAAGTTTGAATCCCCTTTCTACTCGTTAACCCCAATTCCATCCCATTTCTCCATTCATTCTCTCTCTTTTTCCATTATTGTCTTTGTGGTCGTCCACCCTCTGCCGTGTCGTTCTCTTCGTTCATCCTTTGTCATGTCGTTCTCTTCGTTCACCATCTGCTTCAGAGAAAATGTTATGTCGTCTGCTTCAGTGAAATCTCGAGTTAGGAGGCTTTGTGGATGTCATTATTGGATGGTATCGTATCAATGCAGGAATGGACCAAACAAGGGAAGGTTGTTTTGGAGATGTCCTAATTGGAGTAGTTCTGAAACATGTAATCTCTTTATATGGGATGAAGATGTTGGTGAAAATTCTGGAAGTGAAGATAGTGCCATTAAGAACTTATAGTTGGATGGCTTGGCATACGTGGGTTATATGAAGTCCTTGTATGAAGATGAAATGAAGAAGAAGAAGAAATTGAAGAACAAGTTGAAAAATGAGGAATTCCATGGAAAATTAAAGATGATGTTTCTTGTTGTGTCAATTTTGATAAATGTGTATTTTATTTTCAATTATAATTGATGAATCGTTTTGTATTGTAATTGTAATCAAATGTTAATTTGGCTTAATGTTTCAGCACCATTTTGTTATGGTTGTAATGAGTTGTGTATTTGGGTTAATGAGGACAGTGCAGTTTGTTATGGTTGTAATTTGTTATGGTTGTAATGAAATGAAATCTGTATTTGGCTTAATGTAATGAATTTCAAGTAATTTGCACTCTGTTATGATTGTGTACTTAGCTTAAAAGTGTATTGTAATGAATTGCAAAACTTTATAATACATAACAAAACTTTGATATAAATTGTGTACAAGGCAGTTTGTTATGGTCATGTAATTGGCTGAAATGTCTAGTATGAATGTTGTTGAAATAAATTGCAAAACTTTGATATAAAAAACTTTGCAAAATAGAATAGAATTCATAATATAACTGTAATTAGATTCATAGTACATAGTAAAGAGTAATTAGATTCATTGGTTCATACATAACAAAACATAGTACAGAGTACATAAAATTTGTTTGAGTCATAGTACATAACATTTGTTTTGTTCATAATACATAACAAGACACTAGGTGTAACCAAAACAGTTTTGTGTAATCATGAGTCTTCATCGAGTCATGCTCTTCTTGATGTCACTCCATTTGTTCTTCCCATAAGCACTGCCAATAGTTGTTTCTTCTTCAGGAATTACAACTGGATCATCTGGATCCTTTCCAGACCCTTTTACATCCTTTGTTTTTAGTGTCTTAATTTTGTCGCTCTTTCTACTTGGAGATGCAACAATCTTCTTCTTTTTCTTTGGTGATATCATCATTTTCACCTGTTATGAACACAAAGATTTACAGAATTGTTTGACAGCGTACCAAAAAAGCATATATCAGTACAACAGAGAAACTTACAAGGACACTAATGGTTGGATTGTTGGTTTGAGTAGATACTTGTTTGACAGTGGGTTTAGGAGACTTTAGACATTTACCTATAAAGGTTTTGGGACCAGACTTAGTTTTTTTTGCAGGACTAGGACCAGGACTAGTGTCAATATTTAATGGTATAAAATCTAATATTTCATCATCATTCAGCAAAGCTTACAACTCATTAGGATCTATACCACAATACATCCTCATTGCCTCAGTTGAGCTAACAGAATTCTGTGACATGTTTACCCCAGCTTGAGTTGGTGTTTGAGTAGCAGCATCTTCAGGAGCATGAGTAATTGCTTGAGTAGTTGCATCCTCAGTAGCTTGAGTTGGTGCTTGAGTAGATGCATGAGTAGTTGCTTGAGTAGATGCATTCTCAGTAGCTTGAGTTGGTGTTTCAGGGGCATGAGTACTTGCTTGACTTGGTGGAGTAGATTTTGTTTTCTTTGTAGCAGTGGACTTTGTTATCTTAGAAGTGCTTCCTCCTATCTTTGCAATAGTTGGCCTAGCCTGCAACAAAAAAAATGTGTCATTTCATTGAAATGTTGTACATGGCATAAAAGCAAAGTTTGTGTTCAGTTTGAGATACTAACCCTTTTTTTATACTGCAGTGGCAACATCACTAGCTTTTTCAGTGGCAACATCGGTAACAACTATATTTTAAGTGGCAACATCAATTGCAACATCACCTTCGGTAGGAACTGCTAACTGTTTGTTTTTCTTACACATCTTTTTATTGTGTCCATATTCCAAACAACTCTTACATTTGTGGCTTGTGTTTGTCCTTTGCCACCTTGTTTGAGTTTCCTCATCTGGCTCTCTTCTTCTGAGTTTCTTTGGTCTACCAAGACCTCTCTTGTAACTTGGTGGCAAGATTTCAGGGTCAGTAATCCTTAGCCATTTGTTTTGGCCATTAATGGGACCGATAACCTCATTGTAACATGATACATAGGTAGACTTGTGGTAACACTTATCTACATACTTAATGGGATTATCTAGCTTCCTATGTATGGCTGCAACAACATGTCTACATGGGATCCCAACCAAGTCCCAAAACCACAAGAACAAGTATATTTTTGCAAATCTACAACAAAACTATTTGTGAATTGCACATGAGTAACTTGAAAGGTAAGTCTACCTCCATATGTTGGCAGCTAGCTATCACTTTTTTCTATCTCCCTATCTAGCCTTCTAAGGGGTTTAGACATGATCTCTCCTTTGTAATTCTCTACTTTCTCCCTAAGAGTAGCAAACCTACCCATAAGATAGTTTCTAATCCACTCAAACATGGTAATTATAGGTTTATCCCTTTGCATCAAAATAGTAGCATTGAAAGATTCACTTAGGTTATTCATAAGAATATCACACTTAGAGTATAAAGGAAAGGCATGTTTACACCACTTTTTCTTGGGAATAACATTTAACCAGTCAAAAGCATCTGGACTTACCTCCTTAATCTGATTCATCTTGTCCTCATGAGCTTCAAAATATGTTGTCTTTGCTGCAACCATAATAAGATCTCTATACAGTGTTCCACCTCCAAACTTCTTCTTGAAGTTAACATATAGGTGTCTTAGGCAAAACCTGTGTTCAAACTCAGGATACTCTTCCTCAAATACATTCACCAATCCCTGCAAATAATTGAAAGTGTCATCAATAAGTAACACACATTAAGCATAAAATTATCAAGTAAGCATACCTTTTGTTGATCATAAATAAAGCACCATTTAGTGTCAAAACCTATGTCTTCAAAAATTAATTTTACAAACCAACTCCAAGTATCTTTACTTTCATTTTCCACAACCCCAAAGGCAAGGGGAAGATACTGGTCATTGGCATCCATACTGACAATTATCAATAAGATTCCACCATATTTGTTTTTAAGGTGACATCCATCTAACCCTATAAATGGTCTATATCCAACCTTCAATGCTCTCTTTGTACCATCAAAGCACATATAACACCTGTCAAACCTAGGTGGCAAACCAGAAATGTTCAGCTTAAAGGTATTGCCTTTGTTTGCCCTCCTCAATTCTGCTCCATATGACCAAAGCATGCTATATTACTTGGTTGAGTCTCCTTCAACAACCCTTTTAGCTAGCCGCCTTGCTTTGAATGCCCTAAATCTAGTAATTTCTGTAGCAAACCTTAACCTGACATCTACTACAACTTCATTCAGTTTCATACTTGAATTGTTCTTCAACTTGTCAACAATAACTTTAGAAACCCAATCAGCATTTGCATTCTTGTTGAAAAACTTCCTTCCACATTTGTGCTTCTGAAATAGTGTTTTAATCCTAAATGATGTTGTTCTCAAAACTCTACTGCATAATACAGTGTAATCACATAGTTTTTTCTCCTTACAAACAACCTTACACCTTACATAATCATTTTTGGCAAACATAACCTCCCTACCATTCAACACATTGTGTTCCAATACAACCTTTTTAAATTGCTTTAGAGAAGAAAATTTCATTCCCACCTTGAATTTGAAATCTTTTCTAAGGTTTTCATCTTCATTAAACCTTATCCCTGCAGACCTACCATCATCACTATCATCATCTGCCTCACTATCTAGCTCATTTGTGTTGTAATCATCATCAATGACATGTTCCCTATCCATCTTTGCTGTAGCGAACCCTTTATGTATGCCTTGACCTGTGTCAGTGCCATCAGCTTGAACTGTGTCAATACCATCTACTAGACCTAAACCAGTACCATCTGCTTGAACTGTTCCAGTACCATCTCCTTGAACTGAACCATTTCCATCTACTTGACCCTTACCAATAGCATCATCAAAATCGTGAATCCTCTCCTCTTCACTATCTTCAAAGTGTATACCATCCAAAGAGTCTTCTGATGATTGACTACCCTCACCCTATTCACTTTCCTCAACATTAACATGGCCTTTTTCTTCCTCTTTTAACCTCTCCATGTAAGTCTTTCCCCCACTACATGACTTTGCCTATGTATACATCTCAACATCACACTTAGTCTCCTCAGCACACATAGCTAACAAACTTCCATCCTCATCATTAAAAAGGGGTTTTAGATCATTTTCAAATGACCCATGCTCAGACTTCCACCACATCTTCAGGATTAAAAGACGAATCTATACCTTTAATTATGTCACATGCTTCAAAGTAAGACCAAAAATCAGGATCTTGACCACACACTGTATAAACATCCTCCGCTTCGTATCTCAATCCTTCATCATTTACAAATGACCCTTTTGTATGAAAAATAACCTTAAATAATCCCATTTCCTACGAAATTCACGAAACATAAGGGTATATCAGACATTGCCATAGATTCTGGGACCACGTACAAACAACCCAAAACTCATAAATATTAAACTATACATGGTGGGACTTACCTAATCGTTCTTGGCTCCACCTTCGTCAACACTAGGACCATACCAGTTAGCTTTTGCCTTTCAGAAATGGAGAAGAACATATTTTCAAGGGACCACAATAATGAATGGAGAAAGCGAAAGGAATTAAGGGAAAGGAATTAAGGTTCACGATAGGAAATTGGGTTTATGCTGCCTAATACTATGTCATTTAAAATGAAACAATAAAATTTACCCACCTGTCATGCCAACTCAGCATTCGTTTATAGTTTTTAACATGGGGGACCAATTCCTCAGACGGAAAATATTGAAGGGACCAAAACTGGAAGGAAAATATTTGAGGGACTAAAACCGAAATTTAGAAATTTTAGAGGGACCAAAAACTTATTTAATCCAATAAAAAACTAGCTACGTATTCTTTTTCGGTAGGATGTCAATTGGGAAGGGTATGGGTAGATTCTATAGTACCCATCTTTACACCGTAGTTATAAAAAAATCTCTATTATGAGTTCATACCTATTTAAATTTTTTCATATATGCTTTAAAAGTTTTAGTTTTAGTTTGGATTTTTACCCTACTCATTGTGGAGATTTTTGTGGGTATCTATTGGAGAAGGGCCAAATTGTCATTTCTATTTTTTGAGTATTCGTTCAGGGAGAATAAATGAGATTCCATATATTCGAACGTGCATATGTATCATGTTTTATGACCAATAACTTTACACTTTTATTTACCCTTACTTAGTAGTTAATTTTGTCATTATTTTTAAGTATTTTATTTTCCTTTTGCGCATTATATGTTTTGGTTGTGTCACTTTAATGTTTTCAGGTTTAGTTAGATGTTTTCATGTTTAGATAGATATTTAAGAAGGATCAGAGCAAAAACCAGGAAAAACCGCACACATTTGAAAAAGTTTCCCGCACGCATTAGGAGGTTTGCTACGGTCGCCCGTAGCAGAACTGCAACATTGCAGTTTAACAAAATTCACAAGAATCAGTGGTTTGCTATGTGTGGTCGTAGCAGGTGCCACATGTATCTCCTGCATGTTAGTCGTCTTATTCAGGATTCACTTTGGAAGAGGCGACTAAAACTTTTAAAGCATGTAAGAAAGAGGTAAGAATTCTTATGAATGAATGTAGGTAAGTTAACTTTTATCCAAATGGGTTTACTGGCGAGAGTTAAAGTTGGAAAACAATATGTGAAACCAGAAGAAAAATTCATAACATCAGATGAAAAAAATGTAGTAAAAATAGAAGAATTTTAGATAAAACGATAAATATGGGGAATGAGAAATAAGGAAACTTGAAGATGATATAGCTTTATATGAAACTACAAATTTAAAATTTGTGAAGATGTGGATATCCAACAAGAAAATCTTCAACAAAAGAGTATCCCTAAATACTATTTTCATAACAAGGCTGATGAAAGATAAGAAATTGACAAAATATTGGACGTCATTTATGTCTTGTTCAATAAAATCAAACTGCAAATGATTCAGAAGCAATATCATCAATACTTTAAGTTCACGGGATTGCTACCAAACAAAAAAAAGAAAAAATATTATGTGTTCTTTGTGTCATATAAGCCACCCTAACATGTGTGATGAACTGTCGAGCCATGAGACGTTAAACGAATCGCTACGTGGTAGGAAACCCACACTTTTAATGATTGATTGTTCTTTTTTTTGTTGTTCGTTTTGTTTCTCTTTAGATAATAAACATGATCTTACATGTGTAAGCTACGGGGCAACAATTGGTGTTGAATTACCTTTCTGTTACTCAGTAAGGATCATTGTGAGTTACCTTTCTCCCTCTTGTTCTAAAACATTAGAGCCAATAATTAGTTCAAGTTTGGGTGGGGGGTTAACTACTTCAGTTTGTTTGTTTTTATGTTATTTAGTTGGTTTAAAACCACACTTTGAAGTCCTCCCTAAATGTTGACCAAAAATTTACGTAGATCGGAAATAATATATAGAGAAAAAGGATGATTGTTTGAGGATAGGAAGTCCGAAATTGTGTGACAAAAAGGGGTTTGTTTGAACATCCTAGGATCCCTAAAAAGTGATATGAGTCTAACATGTAGATTTGTATCATAGTGCTCAAATCCTAAGAAGTACTCATTGATTAGTTTATCTTCACAGTCTGACATAATCTAGATTCACATGCATGTATGATTGATTGAGAAATAAATAATTTTAGCACCAAATGATGAAAAGACGATAAAAGGAAACCGACCTGCTAAGTTGGGTAACCATCACCCGGTTATTCAGCCCAAAAGAGGTTGATCCTAAAACGTCGTCCAAATAAGGACAATATATAAAGTTAATTTTTTTGAAAATTTCATTGGTAATTAAAAGTAGCAATTGCTGCATTTTCTAGATGTCATGAAATTTTTTTACCCTCGGCTTTATACAAAACCATGGGATAAGATGATTTGTCAAATATATACGCCTTTTTTGTTCTACATAAAACATAAAATTGTAGGAGCTGGGAATTGAAGCTCAAACACTGAGCAACATTTTATGTCGATTTTTGCCAAAATCTTCTCATATATATATATATATTTTAAAATAATGAATAATGGCGTGTTCCAGGTCATTTGACCTCATATTTCCAATGGTTGAGGTAAAAAATTTGTCATGTGATGTATTATTTATAGTTGTGATAGTGAAGTGCAAATATAAGTAGGGGAAGTGCAAGCCATATAGGGAGACCATATTTGTCCTATCCTCCTTAGAAAATGATTCCAAAATCGGATCATCTCCGTGCCATTAATTGGAAAGTATGATTTTTTTTGCCAAAAATTAATAATCGTTTCCTCATTTTAGTACAAAGACACATATCTTTGACATTGAAACATTCAATTTTTGTCTCTGCAACTGATTCATGATAAAAATAGGAAAAAGGAAGAAAACCATTATTAGAACTACTAGAGCTCTTGTGGCTCCCAAATGTATAAATTCACAACAGCAATACATAACCACTCCTTGAACATTATAAAATCTTAACAATCATCACTGAGATAAGAGATAACGACATAAGGATAAAATCGTTTCTACAAACACAATCATCATCGAGAGAAGAGATAATGAAAAAGGATAAAATCGCTTATGCAAACACAATCAAGAACTTGTAAAATGAGTGCACTTTGCGCTTATAAAACTTCTAAGAAAATGGATGAACGCTTGGAAGAGGATAATGTGAAAATGATTAATGAGGGAAAGTTCAAATCTTTGATAAGGATGAGAAGTCTAGTCATAGGGGTAATCCATAACTTCCCACATGACATTCCAACAAATAAAAAGAAAAGATTCCCCATGCTATAGACACATGCAAGGAATTAAGGCCAAATTGGCTTTCAGAGGAAAACTTATAATCGACCATATTTGATACAACACATGCTTTTTAACTAACATTTGGATATTTTCCTCGGTTGGTGTTTTAGGATCCATCTCATTGACACCTAGGGATATATCCCAGGCCACGTGTTAAGGGGTGCATACACAATGAAGACTTCCAAATAAGAAAAAAATAAGTTAAATCATTTAGTTTTTTCTAAGCCATTATGTTTGATGGATTGTGTATTGGTATATTTATAAAACACTGATATGAGGCAACACACAAGATTCACTAAAGGAAGACGACATAACAAGAAGTATACTTTAGCCTCCTAACTGCCCATTTATTGGATGGAATGGACACTCATCTTTTGGCTATGTTGTCCATTCCCTAGATTACTCGCTCGATATGTAGAAACATATGAGTGACTTGTCCTAATTCATAATGGTGTGAATAAGAAGTCAAAAGAGAAAAAGTAACATTCTCTTAAATAATAGTGGAATTAACCGCTCACTCCCCACGTTTCTAGAATCAATTGTTACTTCTTGAAAATATGAGATTTTTATAAACATCTCAACCCTTGTGCAAAATACTACACTCAAAATTTTCCACCTCCATTATTTAACTCCAACATTACAACAATCCTAAAAAAACTCCACAACCCTTAGTAGATGTTGGGAGTTGATTTGAAGAAAAACATTTGGATGATTGCATCTATATCTTAAAATGTGATTGTTATTTTTAAAAAAATTTAAAAAAAATATAAAATCATATAATTTTAATTTTTTTTTAGAATATCAAACATATTTCAAGATCTAAACTCAACCCTTCAAAACATTTCTTCTAAAATCCACCAAAAACCATTCTAAACTACCCTACCCTTAAAAATCATTAAAAGTACATTCAATTAATTATACTACCTTTTTTTTTTTTTTGTGTGGTTACATTCAATTAATATTTCAATAAATGCATTAAAGAAAGACAAAATATTATCTACTTTAATAAGAACAAAAAGTAGAATATTTTGTGTAACCAAAAAAATAAAAAGTTGAATATTTTGAGAGGTTTAATCCGAACACAAAATGAAGAGCCACAACTTGGTTCCCTCGGTCGAATAGAACGCACGCGTCTCACTCCTCCAACATACTCTTTCCGATTAATTAAACTTTTCCCAATTTTCTTCACTGCACACTGATTAGGTACACATTTAACCATCAATTCTTGTTTGATTTTCGATCTTCTGTTAACAAAAATTTCCAATTTTTGCATTTGTTTGTTAGAATTATGGTCTGTTATTTCCCTTCCCACTTCAATGCATACGATTCTACTTTATGTTAGGTTGATTGTTTATTGTAACTGTATTTGTGATTCTGTTATTCAATGTTATGGGTTAGGTTAAAGTGAAAAAATGGCCTTTTCATAATGTTATGATTCTCAAATTATTATCGGAGTCGACATGTTTGTGTTAATGTCATTTCATTGGTTTAAGAAATTAGCTTCTCTAGATTTTGCATTTTGATGCAATGCATAGTTCTAGACTTTTCTAGGCAGTTGGTGGCTGGAATTTGCGGATACATACATTAAACCCTCGCATGACATTAACACAAACATGTTGACTCTGTTAATAATTTGGGAAAATGGAAGTAAATGAAAGTAACGCGTGTGTTAGTGTCGTATTGGTGTTTGTATGTGTTAGACATGTCTTCGACCTAGTGTTGGTGCTATATAGTTGAGGCGTTAGTGGATGAGTTTGGGCATGTAGAGAAAATACTTGTAGATTTTGTGGTAAAGAGGGTATATCAAATGGAGAGAATCAAACAACTTGAGGTAGAAGAAGACCTAGAAAACTTATAAGAGAAGTTATTAAGAAAGATTTTGAGATTAACAATTTGGATAGAAGCATGGTCCTGACAGAACATTCTAGTGAAAGTTGAATCATGTAGCTGTCCCCACTTAGTCGGGTAAGACTTGGTTATTGTTGTTAGTTGAGGTGTTACTGGAGGAGACTGAATGGAACTAAGGTCAATATTTGGGATGGTTTATATTTATTTAAATGTATTTATTGGTTCTATAAACACAGAATAATCACATTTTGACATTTTTTGCTTATTTCATTTTGATGTTATTTGTTGGTCAACAATTAACAGTAAAGTTTTTTTTTTATGCAAAGATGCACATGTAGAAAAGGGACGCATTGAAAGTCCAAGGTTTCCTCTAGCGTAGAAGTAAAGATTAAGCTGTCACGAAAAAGGCGCCATCTTTCCTTCCATGGGTGCTCCTAAGCAGAAATGGACAGCAGAAGAAGAAGCGGCGCTAAAAGCTGGAGTACTCAAACACGGGTCAGGAAAATGGCGCACTATACTTACTGATCCCGATTTTTGTGCCATTTTGCGTACTCGTTCAAATGTAGATCTCAAGGTAAGTCTTTTCAACAACCTAGCAGGTTCTGGGAAATGCTACACCAATAGAGTTTTATGGTTCTTTCAGGCTGGGAATGTTAAAATTGAACTATCCAAATCATAAGCGAAATATATAGCAATAGAGCATTTTTCTTTGATCAAATTGACAAAACTATTTCATACCTTTGGTGTACTAGTTTGTATGCTTTGAACTGTGAACAGGATAAATGGAGGAATATAAATGTAACAGCAATATGGGGATCCCGGCAGAAGGCAAAGCTCGCTCTTAAAAAGAACCTTCCAGCCCCCAAAATTGACAATAATCAATTGGCCTTGAGTAAAGTAGTTCAACGCGAAGACACTCTCGATATTAAGCCTCTAACAATTTCTAATGGAGCATTGCAATCTTCTAATTCAAAAGAA
This sequence comes from Vicia sativa, assembly GCA_021764765.1. Classification (NCBI taxonomy): domain Eukaryota; kingdom Viridiplantae; phylum Streptophyta; class Magnoliopsida; order Fabales; family Fabaceae; genus Vicia; species Vicia sativa. The sequence goes on along the minus strand of CM038796.1, from coordinate 177,911,557 downwards.
CGAGTATCAAGGTTCGAGAAATTTCAATTAAATATATCTGCCATTTATTATCCAGAGAAAAGAAATTATCTCCACGACCGTGGTCCTTGGTTTGTGTGTTATTGTTCTTGAATAGCATCTAATCTAAACATTGTAAATTTGTAGATGTTACACCCCCTTACGAGTAATTAGTTATAGGATCGCATCAAGCTGTGAGTTAGTTTACCAATTTTTCATAAATGAATAGAGAAATAGCCTAATCTGCGTCCTAATTTTTGTTATTTTCTATATGATTTATCCAGCTATCCTTCATTTTTATAGTGCCTATGCGAGATTTCTTGTGGTCATTGGTGACTATGCGATGATTCACTGCCTTTGGATGAAGTGATATGATTTACTTTTATTTATTTATTCATGTACTCCTTATATCATTTTGATAAGAAATGATTTATACATAGGTTATACCCTCCCTCGGTTATGAATAGTTGTTAATAGTTTTCTTTTGATCTCTTTTCTGTTAATGACATCCCATGTTGAGCTAGATTGTTGTAATTGCGGGCAATACTTTTGAATTACAAAAGCAATTTGTTTTTCGATGATGACAGGTTGGGGGATAATCATGCACTAGAGGCTATTGTCAACATGAAGGAGCCAAAGGGTTCTGACAAGGCTGCCATTGCTTCTTACATAGAGGTATTTCTACTTCACTCATGGTTTTAAACTCTAAACATCACGAGAAGCAAATTATCATTAAAAAGAACGTAGTGTGCCACCCTTCTATGTGATTGTCTCTCAAGCATTAGAAATCTTTGCAATTAACTGTAAATATTTCTCTCTGGTTCCTCAAAGAGCTATATATTTTAGGTTAATCATTGTGTAGATCCTTATAGTTTTATTAAAATTTTAAATATATCCCTAAATTTTTTTAATGGAATCCTAATAGTTTAAATTTTCGTAAAGGGGGTCCTTATCATCAATCATACCATAGGCATACTACCATGCATAGGCTTTAATCTTGTCCCCATCATTACATCGAAATTCGAAAGTAATTATGAAACTTTTCATCTCTCTAGGAAAAATATCAGTGTCCACTTGATCTTAAAATGTTATTGTCAACAAAACTGCAGCATATGGTGACAAGTGGCAAAATAGCCCAGGTAATTTTATAATCAGTTACTTCTGTAGCTGGGCACTCAAGAGTTTCATCTATGGCAGAAGTACTTTAATAACTTATTTGATCTTGCTGGTAGTAAAGACAATTACATGGTTGACAAAAAGAAATAAATTGGTTATAAGATTATGTATGGATAGGATCATAGACAAAAAAATTGTAGTGGAACAAAATACCTTTAATGTTATTAGTGCTTACGAACCTTAAAGATTTGAAGAACACCTTAAACTAAAATTTTAGAAGGTTTAATTCAGGAAATACATCGAGAAGAAATTTTGTCTCTAGGAGAGAGTCTAAATGGGCATGTAGGGAGTGTACCAAAAGGTTTTGAGGGCTTGCATGGGGTCTGGCCTCGGGGAGGTGAATAAGGGTAAATCCATTCGAAATTTTGTCAACTTTTGATCTTACAATAGCTAATAAGTGTTTTAGGAAAAGAGAGTATCATTTTATCACATACAAGAGTGGGGGTATATTCTCAAATAGATTTCTTTCTTATTAGAAAGTCAGCCAAAAATGTTTGATTGGACTGTAAAGTCACACCTGGAGAGAGTTGGGCTATCTAGCGTAGAGTATCAATTATGGATATAAATAAGGTTTAGGAGGAGAGTTACGAGAAAAATCCACGGTAGGGATCGATGGATCAAGTGGTGACATTTGAAGGGTGAAAAACAAATGATCTTCCAACACTAGGTTTTAGAGTGAGGTTTCTCATAGCCTCATAGAAGTGTGAATGTTATATGGGACAAAGTGACATGTGTTTAAAAAAGTACTCTCAACGTCCCACAATGAGTGACCTGGTTGACCATTTCACACATATTAAGAAAAGTGTAAAAATAAAAGAAAGAGAATGGTGTTTTTACCAAATTTCCCATTATAAGATTAAAGTAGTAATGATTAAAGGGTAGAATTGGAAAAAATGAATTAATTTGCATTGTATGGGTCATTCATTTTGGGACACTTTTTTTTAGCAAATGGGTCACTCAATGTGGGATGGAGGGAGTAGTAAATAAGACGTTGGGAAAATCAAGAGGTTTTAGACCTAGGGGTAAAGAATTTTGTTGGTGGAACAAACTGTGCAGTATAAAATTCAAATAAAAGGGGAACGCTTTAAAGCTTGGCCTAGGTGTAAAAAAGTTGGAAATGATATAAGAAAGCTAAGAAAGACCAAAAAGGTGACGGGCGAAGCAAGAAATAAAGCTAAGAGAAGAGAGAGGAAGACAAGAGACTTGCAACAAGTGAAGGTATAAAAGATGAAGAAGGTAAAGTTTTGATTAAAAAAATGATAAAATAATAGATAGAAGAGTTGTTTGCATAACTTTTTTAATGAATGATATGAAACATGCTACATACTAGATATTAGAGAGGAAGACTCAAATTATACCTTCTATCATCAGATTCAACATGAGGTAAAATAAACGCGGATAAGGATGGATAATGGCAAGGTAATTGGCCCAAACAAGAAGGCTTGGTTGTTGTTGTATTATCTATCTCGTAAGGTTTGGTTTAACCATGTAGAAAGAAGACCTGAAGATTTTGTCGTAAGAAGAGTAGATTAAATGGAAGGAAGTTGCACAAATCACCGGGTAGTCAAATCACAAAGTTGCATAAATCATCTGATAGTCAAATCACTAGTAAAACTATAAGAGGAATTATTGAAAAAGATCATGATAGAATGTTAGTGTCATTTGATCCTTGTAGCCAACCTATTTAGTGGGATAAGGCTTGGTTGTTGTTGTATTATGTATCGATGTAGATAGATGCGTTTTCTTTTCGGCAGAAATAACTTGATATCAGCAATTTCTTTAGCAAGAGAGATAGTACCATACCAACTTGGCATGCAATGAAATTTTATATTATGATGAGTTTATTTTACCAATGACATATACATTGACAGGAAAAGCATAAGTACAAAATCATGCCAAGTTCAACAGTCTCTGAGAAAAGAAGCCCTTCCTTGATGCTCATGGAAGCTAGGCCCAAAGATTCTCTAGAAGTGGAGAAGAGTAGTGAGGTCCACATCCTTTCAAAATCTCAAATTGACGCAGAGCTATCAAAAGTGACGAGCATGACAGCTCAAGAGGCGGCCGCGGCAGCTGCAAAAGCAGTTGCAGAGGCTGAAGTTGCCATTGCACAGGCTGAGGCAGCAGCTAAAGAGGCAGAGGCTGCAGAAGCTGAAGCTGAGGCTGCTCAAGTCTTTGCAAAAGCAGCGAAGAAGGCGCTTAAATGTAAAATGCTTCATATTTGGTAGCTTCCTCCATCCGTCACTCCTTTAGAATATTCACACACTCATATAGTTAACCATTGCTGCACTTTTCTGATGCCTGTACCGAAGGATTTGCTAGTTCTTAGTTTAGTTTAGTTAATCAGTGATGTTTTTATCTGATGCTATGTAGTAGTAGTACTTTCTACTAGTTCTTTTGGTTAAGCTTGCTAAATGTTTGTGAATTATGCAGATGCCGTGAACTTCAGGTATTCATCATTGGCCGAGTTGGTTTGAGATAATGGTTCAACTGCTGTGCCTACTGCCAATTTTTTTTGTAGCTGTACATAACTTTCGGCTTGTAAATCTGGAATATGCGGGACAATTCTTGAAGCATTTTATCAGGAGTTAATGATAGCTTTTATTCATTTTTCCTTTTTATTCTTAAGGAAGGAAGACAATGAGGGAGCGTTACAAATAGCTTTTATTTGTTTTTCCTTTTTATTCTTAAGGAAGACGATGAGGGAATGTTACAAAGTACCAAGGAAGAGTGTTGAAATGAAATGATCGACTTAGACATTTTACTTGGACTAGATGAAAGATATCAATTTCTATTACTTCTCTAATACCAATTTGGATTGTCATTGACATGCAGGCCATTTACATTGCTTGTTCTAAGACATTGTTACATCACTTTTTATATTGCTACGCAATATATTGTGACCCGGTTTTGAGGTTTGTCACAAAATTATGTTTACGTGCATGACAACAATAAATCAAAAATTAATTTATTTTGCTTAATTTATATTTATATTATTATGTGTAAATATTATAATTTGCATATATTTAGAAAAATATCAAAGTAAAAGACGTCAAGCCAAATTACTCACACCTTCTCTTGAATCATCCATTTAACAAACTTTACTCTATGGAAGTTTTTCTCCTTGCAAGAATTATAAAGATAGATCTGGTTCAATTTTGTTTTGTATTGTTCATTCATGGCTCAAATTTTTCGGAAACGTTTTTCTGAATTTTGGAAATATATTGCTGGACTAATTTTTTTAAAATAAAATGAAGGATTGATTCACTTATCCATCCATGTATTTGGTGTATTTTGGGGGGTGTTCAAATATGTATCTTTGATATATGAGGATATTTTTGGATTTTCACAATGATTTTTTGGATTTTCACAAGGATATGGTAGTAATTCATTAAGAAATTCTCAAAATTTAGGCAATTTCTCATTGCACCCTTATACATTCTTTCATGTCCGGTGTAAGATTTTTAAAATATCGTTTATTTTTCAGAGATGCATTTCAGAACACACAAAATATCATTATTTTATAATAGAATTTAGAGATGCACAATCAAAATCTTTTTAAGGGTGTTCGGAGATATATCTCTGAACATGACTTGGTTCCACAAATCAGCAGCATGATAAAAATAATGAAAACTAAAAACAAACCAACACCAACATTTCATTTGATAAAAACATTCATTACATAGATAGTCATAACATTACATGACCATATCATCGGGACGTTGCAACATAATAATAATACCCTCGACATATCTTTAATTTTCACATCCACTTCAATCAGGCTCTTTGATTCATAAGAGAAAAATACTCCACATAGCCTTTAAATCTTCATTCGTCTTCCGTTAAAGGTTGGTGAAATGAACCTTTTTGTCGCAGTCAAACGAAGGTGATCGATACTCGAATTTGACAACTCTACAATTTTCTAGAAAGTGCAAGAGAGTATTCAGTTTGGACATCAGATTATGAGGGATGTTTTCTCGGTGACCCTAAACAAGAAGTGGCAATTTCTCGCCATTGAAATACACAAATGCAAGGTGGAGATATAAAATCATTCTTTGATTTTAGTATGTTGTGTAGCAAATAATGGTTGAGACACATCTTATTTATACAAGTATTGAGTCACTTTGGACCTCATAAACCATATCATGTATGAAGTAGTATTTCAAAAATACATCTTTGAATACACCACATCTTTTATTACAAAAAAAAAGTGACTTTAAAGATGCATATCCGAAAATTGAATGAGGTTAATTCTTATGTACATATCCAAAAATTTACTTGAATCAGTGAAAAAATAAAAACTTTGTAAACATGCAATGTAATGTAAACCAAAAGCAATATGTAAAATTAATATGTATTAAAACGTATCAAGATTACATCGTTGGCGATAATACATACAATTTTTTTATCGATTACAATCTAAATTGCATCACAAGATCCAGTACCACATAAATCTACAGCTGATTCCACCTTCAACACTTCCTTATTTGATTCTCTTTCAATCTCCATCAAATTGTTGAACTATATCACCCTTACCATAAATTGATCCGGCCAAGTTTCCACCTCATTTGTTGAATGTGTCGTTCACTCAATCGATGTAGCTGGAATTAGACATCCAAGTTTCAAATAAACCTGAACAAAATGTAGACCATTTGAAAGAAATCATATGAACATAATGCGTTCAGAAGGGTTTTTGGAATGACCGACTAGCTTTGTTTGTAACTCATTCTTATGCATGTCATAAAGCACATTAAATTTCACATCTCATCCACGCTACAATATCTGCGCAGTTTAAACAGACAACCAGACTTTCTTGTTCCGATGTCATCACATTTCAACTTCTAAATTGGGAGAATATATGTGCCACTCCTCTCGCATTTAAGGGTTACAAATACTTATCTTCTATTTGAACCATTGTCAGATTTTCTATTACACTATATAGTTCTCGAGCACTATATAGTTGTTTATTTATGAAACGTTGACCAACACCTATCTCTATCAGTTTAACATCTTCCTTCACTTTTTCCGGTTTAACATCCTACTTAACTTTAACTACTTTTATATTATCCTTCACTAAATTTTGTTTTACATCGTTATGTACAACAACTTTGAGAAACATATTCGGGTGAACCATATCTAATAAGAACTAAAACATGAATTTTTTTAAAAACCAATAATAATTTAATTCAGATATGTATATTCGGACAAAGCGAACATTTTCCAGCTCAAATTAAAGATCAATGCAAGCAATGAGGGATGAAAAGAGGAAAATTTACTTTAAATTGTAGCTTATGATGCTCCATTTGATGTGTTAAAATGCAAGAAAACTAGTTTTGGAACAAAATATTTATTGATAATGAGATTTTTTGGTTATGGAGGAGTTGGATGAGTTTGAAGAGTGTGGAAAATGATCTTGTAAGGTAGTTATATATTCAAGTTTTTGCTGGACATTTTCGAATATACATCTAAAAAAATATCACTGATTGGTAAAAAAATTCCACCTAACCAAATTTTACCAAAAATAATATTTAATGCGTTCAAAAATGTATCTCTAAATTTATTCAAAAACGTTTTCAAATATTTAGAAGGACACGCTATGAAATGATAAGTTGACATTCTTTTAGATGTCCCACACCGTGTGTGTATACGGTTGTGGATTTTATAATATTTTTTTTCTTTCTTAATTACACTAAACTATACATATTTAAGGCATATGGCTATATGGTGGTTGATATTTTTGTGTCCAAATATCACACCTCATATAACAAAGTTACAATGAAAAATTGTCAAATTTTGTAAGATAGTCCACAATTCTCGGTTTTGCTTACTTCCTTTATTTCATTTTAGTTGTTTTTAAAGTTATTTATATATTCTTTAAAAAATATTAAACTTATTATTTTTAGTAAGTTATTTGTATGTTTTTCATAAATATTTTAATCACTTATTATTTCATTCTCTTATATCTCAATACAAATATTGATAAGACAATAGTTATGTTGTACTGAATTTTGAAAATAGTAGATAAATAAGAACCTGTTTAGGAAAGGGAAAGAGAGAATTTTATATGAAGTTGACGATAGAGAGAGAAATATTTGTGAATTTTTTAATCCATCCCATAAGGGTAGGGCGCATCTCATAAAAATCTCAAAATGTCTTTTATAAAATTAGAAGTTTCTTTCCGGTTCGCACCACTTATTATATTTTTTGAATGAAATCGGAAGTATATTTTTGGTTCATTACCAGAAATATAAATTCGGTTCTGGGCATGACAGTTGGCAGAAAAAACTAACTATAAGCAATAACTTTAGAATTTATATTTGTAATTCAAATTAAAGACATGCAATTTTTAAATCGAATTAAAGTCCAAAAATGTTATCCAAAATAAATTTCATAGTAATAGTATTAAAAATACAAATCCGGTACAATACGAAATAAAAAAACAAAGTCAAAATACAATCAAAATAAACTACTACGTATGACGGAGCCGACCTGTCACCCTCGAGGCGTTCCTCCACTGCCTCTAGTAGACTAGGGCACCATGAGCCTCCGCCATGATGGCCTCCAAAACACCTCTGACATCGGATCCGTTAGGAAATAGCCCTTTGTCAATGCCATCCCTAGCAAGCTCCATGATACAACGGCACATAGGTAGCACGTCCTGGGCATGATCCCTCGTCGCCTGCCTCTCCTCTAGGATCTCCTGATGAGCCGACTTGGGTGGGTCCCCTGGAGCCTCCCGTATCAGGTATGGATGAGAAATTCTAAAGAACCATAACATGTAACCGTACGCGTAACTCCAGTCTTCGAGAGCCACGATACTCCTGGCCTCCTCAGGGACGAGATGACTCTCAAGATCATAAAAAATCTCATCCATCTCCCTCCTCTTCACTATCAGAGGAGCAGATAAAGCAGGATGCCGAGGAATCGTCTGAGTATACCCGAACTGATGCATCACTCGCTCGGGCATATAAGCAACAATCTTTCGAGTACCACAGGCCAACCAAATTGTAAATAGAGAAACCTCATCAAAAGCTATCGTCTCGCGATGGTCGGCGTAGTCATTGAAGTGGATGTCCTCATGCACAATTCGGTCCAGATAAACCCGATACACAAGTGTCGTCTGGTTGCCTCTAAGCGGCTCATATGCCTATGCACGAGGCATCTGCTCGGTATAACCCTCAGGAAATGACCATCCTGAAATTTGTGGGAAGTGTTGTAGGATCCATCCCTGATATATCAAAGTTATATCAGTTAGTTTCAAAATCAAAATAATGAAAAAAATGAAGCTAAAAGAAAATTTTTATATCGTCAAAAGAGTCATGCTGCCGATGATCTGCCTCGTCTTCCACCTATCCGCCTCCGTCAATTTGGTATACAAGTAAACCAAACAAGCAGCCCCCTAGTTCCACCCATTGACCTGCTCTAAATCAGCAAAGAACCTGAGGTACATGATGTCAATATAGGTGACACTGGTGTCCACAAAGATCTGGCTCCCAACAAGATACAAGAGATATGCTCTCATGGCATACCATCTGTGAAAGGTAACTTGCTCGGGATCACCATCAGCACCTCGTGCACGCGTAACTTCCCGATCAAAAACAATCTTCAACCAACTATATCTCACGTGGTTGCCACGTGTCTTATCAACCTCTTACAGGGCCTCCTCCAAGGTAACTCCCAGCCTCTCAACCAACTACTCAATCGCCTCGTCTTTCTCCAACTTCTCATGATCTAGAAACCGCCCTCTAATCGTCAGGTGAAGCTGACAAGCGACGTCGTCCACTATAATCGTCATCTCTTTATGTGGTAGATGAAATGATGACGTCTCCTCGTGTCACCTCTCTACAAAAGCGTTGGTCATCCCCCAGTTGACCATGCTATATCCACAGAGGGTCAAATCTCTCAACCCTGTAATGCGTAGTAGATCATTAAACCATGGCTCGAGAGGGGGAGTTAGCTTGCAGATCTTCCTCCAATGGTTGATGACGTTTAGTGTATTGTGATCCTGCACGAAAAAAATTCAATGTTATAATTCATAATATAACATAATTAATAAGTGAAACATAAAAGTTAATTTCCGTACCTCTCAATCCTATAAATATCTAGCCACATGGGTGGAATAAAGCGCGAGCACAAATAAGTCAGAAGCCCCCCTAAAAAGACCTGAGGGACCTGTGGTGCTGCCGGTACCGCCTTTATCACCGGTGCCTTTGTTGGCACTGGTGCCTCTGGTCCCATCGATACCTTGGGTGGCCCTGGTACTAGTACATGAGGTACTGGAGATGTAGGATCAGGTCTCACCTCAGATGGCTCCGCCTGTGTAGTAGATGTGCGTCTGTGGTATGACGAAGGCAGAGAGAGATGGACTGGAGACTCCCGTATTCTACGAGAGAAAGAAGTAAAAGGTGTAGAATTAGAAGGAGCAGAATGTGCTTCGGACATAGCCTGTTCGAATGTCAAATGAACCTGTGTGGCCTAAGTCCTCGGAGCCTATGTGGCCTGACTCATCTCTCTCCGCAAATAAGCATGTTGTGTAACTCGGTCATGCCTCAAACGTGACTCTCGCTTAGACATATCTCATATAGAAACAAGAATGAAACGTTAGCATATGACTCATACAGGAAAAATGAAAAAGTATGCAGACAGATACCAGAAATTTATTTTCGGTTCATCCCATGAAACCGGAAATAAACTTCCGATTTCCACTGCGAAATAGAACAACAGACAAATCCACCTCAAAATCCCAAATGCCTCAAAATACACGGATTGATCGTCAAAAACAGTTTACAAATAGTATTATAATGACTCCTAATGATGTAAACTACAAAAAACAACACATTTAAAGTCCTATTTCACTAATTTCAATCGATTTTACATAAACTCTAAAAATATGTAAATCACTTGATTGATTGAGAGTTGGTTGTTGTTTGATTGCTTTTGTTACTTGTTGTATTTAACAAATGCTTAATGATTTGTGTTGGTTGTTTGAGAAAAAATTTGACTTTGATGATAAGGGGTGAGAAAGGTTGAAAGAGAGAGAGAAAGAGAGTGTTTGAGAGAGTTTTGAAAATGTTGCTGTTATGGGGAGGGGAAAAGTTCTGGCGCAATTAAGTGCATCCAGATACCGAAAATATACTTGCGGTAGCAAACCATAAGTAAATTTCTGGTTTGCACCCAACCTGAATTGCATAGTATATAGGGTGCGAACCGAAAGTTTATTTCTGATTTCCAGGAATAAAAATGGAATTTCACGTGGTGCACAAGAAGACCATGGGATGGGTTAAGAAATCCACAAATATTCTACATGTTTTACTCCACGTTCCAAAATAAGTGTCCCATTTGGGAAAAAGTCACTTTAGATTACCAATGCAATTTTATATTTAATCTTTCAATTGTACTCTTTAATAAATACTCTTAATTTATTGTTTTTCCACTTAATATTAATACTAATTTGAATAAATCAATGATTGAACAAAATAATTTAGTAAAATTATCATTCTCTCTTTTGCTTATTATTGTTTCTTAATCTACGTGAAATAACCTATTGTGACAGATAGTATGAGATCAGAGGGAGTATTATTTTTCTAAACAAAGATTAAAATTAATATATTTTTAGTTTTGTGATTATCATAAAAGATTAAAAGAATATGTCTAAACCCTTCATTTTTTATATTTTGTTACATTTTTTTTGTTGAGTTTTTCCATTTTAGAAAGATTTTGTATAATGAAAAATACTACTAACCCTCCAAACTCCTAAACATAGGATAAAACAAGTTGCAATGACTAGCCACAAACAGTTTCAGAGTCTAACAAACTCCTATCTACCTCTTTCATTTCCTTCCACGTTTCCAATATTTGATATGCTGAAGGCTTGTCAATCACTCCCTCACCAACATCATTATCATCATCATCTTCATCGCTTTCATCATCCGAGAGCTCTTCATTTGAAAACTTGTCATGTGCCAGATGATTAAAAGAATTCAATCTATCAGCATGTAAACTTACTTTGTTTTCAGTGTCATAGTTTTGTGGCCTAGAAACCACCACATCATTATTGTTTACTCTGTCGACTTGATCATGGTTAAAGGTAAATGCATCTGGTTCAACTTGATCACTACCGGGAAAAATGTCATTCCCAGATTCAGCACTTTCAATCGTCACTCTCCCGAAAATATTTGGTAAGCTTCCATTTCCACCACCATCGATTGTCTCTTTCAGACTATCGACATTTTCATTTCCAAAATGGATGATACTTGAAGTGTTTGTTGATGAACCTAATCCACAAAGAGCACGCAATGACTTAAATAAATTTAAAATTGTTGCTTCTGATACAACCGTGCAATTACCAAGAGAATCCAACAGCAGCTCTAGATTTTCATGATTAATTCTGTCTTCGTTTTCTTTGAACAGTTCTGTCCATTGCTTTTCAGTTACTCGGTATGGCGCATAAGCCATGCTGCTGAGTAAGACTACTGCTCGCTCATAATTATCTCGAGTCATAGCTTGAATCACCAATTCAAAAAAGAAATGATGGTGAGGGATTTCTCCAGCCTCCAGAATCATGTCAAATGCATGCTCCAGTAAATGCAACTGCATTGAAACCACAATATGCCGTCAAATTCAATATTTAGAAAAGAAGTGTATTAAGTCATGAAGTATAGGGAGGCTTTTTTCGTCCCATTGGCTAACCGTGGCCACTAGTAATAACTAACAGGAAAGAACAGAGACATTATAGGAATAACGAGTATATTCTCTACCTTGCCAGCTCTAGAAGCTTTAAGAAGTAACGCCAAGTGTTTATTTTGATCCAAATGATAACTCGAGAGAATCATCTCTTTGTACACATGCTCAAAGTATTCCCACTGGTGCGCACGAGCAGATGCTTCCAACATTAAGTTATACATGTATGCGTCAGGTTGTAAATCTGACTTTGCAACCTTAACTTCCTCAAATAAAACTTTAGCTTTAGAAAACATGTCATTCTGGCTGTAAACTTTCAGCATGGTATTTACTGTCCCTACATTAGGAGCACAGTAGTCTTTCATAAATTCAAATATCGATACACAATCATCAACGTGCCCACCATCCATTGATGACTTAATCATGCCGGTGAAAGTAACCTCCACCGGTCTAGCATGAGGAAGTCTTCTTATCTTCTCAACCTACAAGCCATATTTCAACAGAAAAAAAACTTAAATCAGCGTTTTGTTAGTATCTGAATTACAAATTTAGGCGTTTAATTGAAAAAAAGAGTACCTCTGGAATAGCATCTTGCCATCTACCACAGTTGCAAAGGCAACATGCTAGCTCATAATATACGCTAGCCGTTCCCATAATGCCCCGTCTTTCCATGTCCCTGACAACTTTCACAGCTTCATCAACTTTACCTTCCTTCCAAAAAGTTCTCACCAACACTGAGAGGAAGTATATGTCAGGTCATCAGATAACAGCTGCAAATGATACGAAAGAAGTAAAACACTACCTTTATATGTAAGGGCTTCTGGAACTTCCCCACTGCTCCTCATCTTTCGAAATAACTCATGGACAAGGTCATATTTGCCCGATTGCAGCATTACCTTATAACAAGCATCACCTGTAAGACTTGATCACATTTTCAAAGAAGTAATACCATAATAAATCAACCAAATATATCTTTCTTGAATAGTTCTCCCAAAACAGCTTATATGATAACACAATAACTACCAACTCAGAATAGTAGTCATCAATTTGATTATGTGTGTAGCCTTGTGGTGAAAAGTAAGACGAGCCGAGTTATTTAGTATCTATTTTTTTCAAGATAAGTTACTCGGTGTCAGATGTTGTAATCCTGTAATTATACCTCCATCGCAAGTCCATAAGTAGCTCCATTAGGTTTCAGACCACTTTTCCTCAGTTGCTGAAAAACCCACGACATACCTTTCCATTGCTTTGATGGAACACAAGCATTAAGTACCTAACAGTAATTGAAGAAACCCGGAGATTTAATCAATCTACAAAATGGCATTCGCTAAAAATTTATATGAAATATATTAAGTTGCTTTCTTACAGCATTATATATAACCACATCAGGTTCAAGGCTTGGATCCCAGTTCTTGCGATACATATATTTAAACGTTTCGGGTTTCTGCCTCATGCATTCCACGATATTCAGCAACTCTTTCAGAAGACCAGCTTGACCAAGTGTAACAGCAATGCTGTGATACGCTGCCATATCAGGATATACATGAATGTTTCCCTGAACAAGTTGAGACTAAATCAATCCAACGACGTACAACAACAATTAAAGACGAGTCTTTAGATGGAAAAAACAAACTAAGCACATGATTCTTACACGCATCAAATTGAAAATTTGAAGGGCTTCCTTCGTCCTTCTTGCCTTCCCAAGAACCGCAAGAAGTTTTGTGTACACAAACCTACAAAGTCATTATTAATTTCATCGTAAGAGAGAACCGAATATGCAAAGCTCTAAGCATGTAAAACAACAACAAAAATATGAATCATTAATACAAAAATCATGCATAACATAATATTTGGTGACTTTTAAAGATAAGTGAAATTAGCACCAAACATCGTGGTCAATTGCGAATCACTGATAATACCTGCTTTGAAACTTTCTGCGATCCTTACAATCGTACACCCATTGAACCACAGATAGAGCTTGCTTCCAACAACCTCTAACACCAAGCATTTCAAGAATCATCAACAATTGACCCTCTGTAAAAGGCAAACCCGACAGCTTCATCAACCTCGAAAAATTCCAATCCGTAGCCCCAATTTCCCTATCACACAACCTAAACAACAACAAAAAAAACTTCCATAACATACAAAAAAAATCAATCAAAGCAATTTACATAAAATTGATAACCAAACACAAACCTATCAACAAGAAACCTCACAACCTGAGTCTCACTACGTTTACTAGTCTTTTTTCCATCACTTCTTTCATCAAACCAACCCTCATTAATTTCAAGGTCATCCTCAAAAACCCATTTCAATTCATCCATTTTCCGAGCACGGAGCATTTCTTTCAACTCCATTAAACTCTCCCTTTTAAGTTTTTCTCCTCGGAACTCTCTCGTTCTCTCCAAAAACCCAACTTTTTCAACCCCTTCCCATGGCTTCCCCACCAAAGACAAACCCTTGTTCTCTTCCGAATTTCCCTCCAACGCTTTTGTGAACTGTTTGTACTCATACTTGAGTTCCTGAAAGTGCTGCTCTTCCTCCAATGTTTGTTGCTGTGTCTTGGAGAGTGGAGGGGACTCTTGGGCTTGGCGGTTGAGTTTGCGATTGTGTTTTTGGATTTGTTTCTTGCGGAGGTTGTGGACGATTTTTGGTGTGGGATTGACACCTTTTTTGATTAGGTTGCGTCGGATTTGGTCGGTGTTTGGTTGGAATTGTGCCCGGGGACGAAGTGAGAGCGTGTGTCCTTGTATGTGTAGAGCTTCCATGGCGACAGAGGTGAGACTTCAGAATTCAGTTATGCCATGGCTGGCGGCAATCATAAGATAAGTTTACTTTTTTGTATTTAGATTAAATGGATTTACATAGTCCTTTAACTATCCCAAACTTCACTTTTACTTTTTTTATAATTATTTTCTATAATGGTCTTCTTAGAACCAACATCATAGTTGATTAGAGAGGATTTCAAATCTTCCTAAACTCCTTTGAATATGATGAAGTATTGTTCCCTCTAGTATCATTTGGATTCCTTCTACTTCTAAGTATTATTTGGCTATGTATCATCTGGATTCTTGTCTATGAATAACAAGGTTAAATATGTCTCTTTATAAATATGTGATTCTGCAATTTTGATCGCTTTAACTTTTTTTTGAATAGTGACTCTCGCAAATTTTTTCATCTACAGTTTTGGTTATTACTGTCAATTTTTATTAACGGGAGCTTACGTGACAGTTACATTTAAAAAACGGTTGAAATTGTGGGGGGTTTAAACCTCCTCTAAACTAACCCAGAAAAAAATTAGTTATGAACTTTTCTCAAACACCTTGCTTGCATCAAACCAGTTTCGCGTATTCATATAGACTAAAAACGTATTTAACCCTATTTCATTTACATTCATCCTTCTACGTATCGTTTGGTTATGACTATTGAGTTGCAACTTTCGATCCGAATAATATCTAGAAAAAAAGTTGGAAATTGATTCAGTTATTGTTAAAGGTGTCCATTTTGCAACTGATTTTGTGGTAGGGTGCTGTTTTGTAAGGGTGTGCATTTGGTCTGAAGCTTTGTGAGACTGTGTTACATATTTGAAATTCTTTGTGTCTTATTTTTCAATTTTGCATATAGGGTTATATTCCCTCGATTCTTAGGAAAATCGACGGGTTAAAACATTTAATTTACGAATAAAAAATATAATTAAAATAGAGATTCTACTTTTAACGCCAAATGTCCCCTCAATTTTTTTGGATGGTTTTGAACTAAGGAAAGTTGTTAACAAACAAAGGTTGAATGGTTACTTTCACATTCTTCATGATCTCATATACACTAATCTCGTTAAAAAGTTTTGGATGAATATCTTCGTTGTGTCAGCTGGTCATGATGAAGTCATCCAATCCTATGTCAATGACTCTCATTTCTTAATTACTTCGTCATTGATTTCTATAACAATCATTTGTTAAGAGACAGGTAGTTGTGTTCAACAATATGAATTCAACAATGTCTACTCATCCAAACTTTACCAAATTTATTTCAACCAAAATAAGCTCTCTAGTCATGCTCTCTACTCCCAATTGCAAAATTTTAGTTTCAAGTTCTAGTGAAAAATCTCCGCCTAAGAGAGCAAGACCAGGAAACGCTTATTTGGTATGACAAGCATCTCTTGTCATTATTCACCTATAACATCAGAGTTAATCTTCCTCTGGCCATTTTCAATTTCTTAAATGAAAAGATAAAGACTTTTTGGGAAGAAATGACTTTCTTTATCCCTCATGCAAGAGTTATTTATGAACTTTTCTATAAGTTAGAGATAGTTAGGGGTAATGTTGAAGTTGAGTGGACTGAGAAGTTTGATTTTGTTAAGTAGTTTTCTATGTTGTGTTGTTTTTTATTATCAATGAAATATTACTTTTTTCTATTATTGTCTATTCTTGTTCATTGATAACAAAGTTTTTGAGCATTGCTCATTAACAAAAAAACAACATGTCATATGGAAAAGAAGTCAAGTGATAGCACATTTATTATTTTTTTATGGATAAAAAAGGTGCTAACTTTTAGTTGTGTTACCTCGATTTTTGATAATGCTGACGTAACATGTTGTTTATCTTATTAAAAAAAATATTGCGCTTCCAGGACATATCCTCTCCGTTTTTTGCATGTTTGAGATGAAAGCTTCGTCATAAAAGTGTTATTCGTTGCAGTGAATACACCAGACTCTAGCTGTAATCTGACTCTCCAATAAAGGCGACACTTACGACTTATCAGCGAGCTCATTCAGATTATTGCATCACACTTGTTAGGGTTTTCTTCAATTCCTCGCTCACTCAAATAAAAACCTTGGAACTTGCCATCTTTCACCCCAAAAGTGCACTTTTCGAGTTGACTATCGTGTTATATTAGGCGCAATCCGAACTTACAAAATGTCCCCTCGTTTTTTTGGAAAATCGACAAGTTAGAACATTTAATTTACAAATAAAAAATACAATTAAAAGAGAGGTTAGAACACTGACGTGGTGCACGCGATTGCTTTGGAATCATATCACTAGAATATCAATGATCAACTATATTCAAGTTGTAACGTTCTCTTTTGGATTATCAAGGAGGATTTTGAACTATTTAAACATCTAATTACAACCTCCACGTGTCTTCAAAACATTGTTTCAAAGTCTTTTTCTAATTTCAACGTTTCATTACCAATTCTCCGTGTCTTGTTTCCTTGTTTCAAAGTCCTTTTTTTCTTATAAAAAATAGATGCAAATCTATTGTTTATTATCAATGAAAAGTACGTTGATTTCAATGGTTTCGATCGTTTTGAACTAGGGAAAGTTGTTAACAAACAAAGGTTGAACAATTACTTTCACATTCTTCATGGCCCCATATACACTAATCTCGTTAAAGAGTATTGGATTAATGCTTCCGTTGTGCCAGTTGGTCATGATAAAATCAACCAATCCTATGTCAATGACTCTCATTTCTTAATTATTTCATCATTGATTTCTATGACAATCATCTGTCAAGAGACAGGTAGTTGTGTTCAACACTATGAATTCAACAATGTCTATTCAACTCAACTTCACCAAATTTATGCCATCCAACATAAGCTCTCCAGTCCTGCTTCTCTACTCCCAATTGCAAAATTTTGGTTTCAACTTCTAGTGGCAAATATCCAACTAAGAGAGCAAGATCTTGAAACACTTATTTGGTATGACAAGCATTTCTTGTTATTCTTCACATACAACATCAGACTTAATCTTCATCTGACCATTTTCAACTTCTTGAAGGAAAAGATAAAGACTTCTCGGGAGAAAATGACTTTCCTCATACCTTATGCAAGAGTTATTTATGAACTTTTCTATAAGTTAGAGATAGTTAGGGGTAATGTTGAAGTTGAGTGATCTGAGAAGTTTTAATTTGTTGATTAATTTTCTTTTTTGTGTTGTTTTTTACTATCTATAAAATATTTATTTTTTCTATTTTTGCCTACTCTTATTTATTGATAACAAAGTTTTTGAGCATTGTTAATTAACAAAAAAATGGCATATGGAAAAGAAGTCAAGTGATAAATCATTGAATTTTTTTTAAATGTGGTAATGGGGATTCGAATCGAGGTTCCTTATAGCTTTATTACCTCGGTTCTCAAGAAAACCGAGATAGTAGGTTTATTATTTTTTATGGATAAAAAAATGCGCTAACTTATAGTTGTGTTACCTCTGTTTTTGATAACACGGATGCAACATATTGATTATCATATTAAAAAAAAATTGCGCTTCCAAGGCATATCTTCTCAGTTTTTAGCATGTTGGAGATGAAAGCTTAGTCATAAAAGTGTTATTCGTTGTAGTGAATACACAAGACTCTGGTTATAATCCAACTCTCCAATTAAGACGAAACTTACGACCTATCAGCAAGCTCATTCAGATTATTGCATCACACTTGTTAGGGTTTTCTTCAATTCCCCGCTTAGTCAAATAAAAACCCTGGAACTTCCCAACTTTCACCCAAAAAATGAACTTTTTTGAGTTGAGTATCATGTTATATTGTCGGTCCCTCTTGAAAACCTATTATAGGCATTGAGTGTGAAGTCCTTCTTGGCTATATTTTACAACCATGACATCCATGTAGACCTCTAATGTATCTCATATCTTTTCTTTTAAGATCATATTCATGATTCACTGGTAGGTTGGGCCAACATTCGTTAGTCCGAACGACATGTCATTGTAATGGTAGTTGGTATATTCGGTCTTGAATATTGTGTTTATCTAATCGAGTTTGAAGACAAGTATTTGATTGTACCTAGAGTAAGCATAAGAAATGGATAACAAGTTGTAATTGACACATTGTAATGTTTGGGAGCAAGTAAGAATCTTTTTAGCATCATTGAGGTCGAATAATCAGCACACATTCTCCATTTCCCCGGGGTTTTATTAATTAGGACAACATTGGAGAGATACTATGTGTACTTTACTTCGAAGATGAATCATGCGTCCAATAAACCTTTCACAATGCTTGTGGTGACTTCAACCTTCTTCGAGGATGCTCTCCTTCACCGCTGAGAGATGTATCAAGCACTGTTGTCTATATTCAACCAATGACATGCCACGTCCGGGTCAATACCAAGAATCTCATGTGCGGAGATAACAAAGAGGTATGCGTTCGCTCGAAGACACTGAATAAACATAGACCTTACTTCCAAAACAAGCCCAGACGAACCCTATAGTCACCGACCATATAGGGTTTTCACAAAGCAGGACCGAATAAAAGTTACAGTGCAGGGTGGGTCTAATATACTCTTCACGTATATCCAGGTCAAAAGGGGCAGAATTCCCATTCCCCTTTTCTCCCTTGGTATTAATGCAAGAATGTCGCCCCTAAGATGCGCCAGAACTCGCCTAAATTCCTCTAGGTTATCACCAACGATGGTCAGCCTTTTTCACACACTCTTTCTATGATTGTCAATGTCAGATTTGTCATTCCTTGAGGATGAGTCATCAAATCGTTGAAAGCTAACAAATCCCCCCGCTATACGAATTCAAATTTGATTCTTAATAGTTCAAACGTGTCTGCGTAGAGAATGTTGCACAAGCTTCCGTCATCCACGAGGAATCCCGTCATGCTTTGATCAACGATAGTGACCATAAGAATTAGAGGTAGATTGGAATTCAAAATTCCATTGATCTTTTCACGCTATAGAAAACCTAGCTCCAATTGATCATCGCTTTGCTAATTGTTAGCGTTAGTCATCAATATAAGGCAATCTGGAAAATGACACGTGCCATGGGATGCGACATTGCGAAAATCGTCGACCGATGATAGCCGATGAACAATTAATTTGGGAGATGGAGTGAAGTTCTCAAACATGATTACAAGATTTGTAACAGGCCAGACCCTTCACAAGGCGCTCCCGACACTATAAGTACATGTTCAATCTATTCCAACTACCAATTGAACTATTTTTTTTTGTAACAGACAAATTCTGGAGTTTAAGTACATGTTCAATCCATTTCCACTATCAATTGAGCTATGTAGCATTATTTATATTAATCTTATTTAAAAAAACCACAATTTTAAAAATTTATTTACTACATATCATTTTATAATTTTTTATAAAAATATGTTTATAGAAAAATTCAAAAGATTATGAGCCTGTTTGTTTTGACTTTTTTTAAAAGTGATTTTTATAGTATAATATTATTGTGTAAAAAAATTTGACAAAGAAATATTTTATAAAAGTTCTAAATGAATATTTTGTTTGAATAGTTATTCTTAAAATATTATTTTAGGTGATTCATCATTTTAGCAAAAAAAAAAATTACATTAAAATTTCAGAAAATCACTTAATTTTGAAGCTATTTAAATAGCTCTTCATAAAAATCATTTTAAAATACAACTTTCTTTAAAAAATTGTAATTTTGACTATGTTATGATCTTCAATAATGCATGTTTATGTTATAGAATGTCAAAATTAATCTCAGAATTAAAAAAAAAACAAATATAAAAAACTTATATTTTAAAAAACGGTTTCATAAAATTCATTTTTGAAAATACAAAAAAAATGTTGGAAATCCACCAAAATCTATGATGAATTTCTACCAATATTGATCAACAAGATTGATATCACCACACAATGATAATGAACAATTAAAGAAAGAAGAAAAAATATTATTTTCTACAGAGTTTCTCTCTGCCCACAAACTGTGGAGAACTTTATCATCCACTTTGCAACTGCAAAATACTATGAATGAATTCAATTACAAAAATAGGGGTTACTCCCTCTATTTATAAATTTAGGTTAGCTTGCTCCCTAAGCCAAATCAAATATATTCTATATTAGATTTAAATCAAACCTATCTAAATCTAAAATCAAATATGTGTATAACAAACTGTTTCCACACTCCTAAATCAAATCCAATCAAATATTTTATGTCACAAGGAATTATATTCAACACACCACCTAATTCATTGTGTCTAAGTTATCTACATTCATCATAACTCTTAGTCTTCAAAATACTTTGACCTGCACACCATTCGTCATAATGTCTGAAATCTGATTCTCAGTTCTGCAGTGTTCCAAATTCATCTTCCCATCAGCTACTTGCTCTCAAAGATAATGGAACCTCATTTCGATGTGCTTGCTTTGACCATGAGCTATCAGGTTCTTCGCCAGGTTGATAGCTGACATGCTGTCGATCTTCATGGTAATTGCTCCATGATTTTTACCTATGATTTCTTCGACCAAGTTCATCATCCAAGTTGCTTGACATGCACAAAGAGAAGCATCTATGTATTCTGTTTCACATGATGATAATGCCACAACTGGTTCCTTTCTCGAACTCCAAGTAACTGACGCACCGCCTAACATAAACACATATCCTGCTGTAGATTTTTGATCCTCAACATCACTACACCAGCTCGAATCTGTGTACCCCACTAACTTGCATTCTTTTCCTTTATCAGCTACAGGAAACAAAATGCCATATTCGAGAGTTCCTTTCAAATATCACAATATTCTCTTCACTGCTGCTAGGTGAGATACCTTTGGCTTTTTCATGAATCTACTTACCATACTAACATTGCATGCTAAGTCAGGCCTAGTGTGACAAAGGTATCTTAAGGACCCAATAGGTCTTCTATATTGGGTTGAGTCGACATCATC
Source organism: Vicia sativa (assembly GCA_021764765.1). Classification (NCBI taxonomy): domain Eukaryota; kingdom Viridiplantae; phylum Streptophyta; class Magnoliopsida; order Fabales; family Fabaceae; genus Vicia; species Vicia sativa. The sequence goes on along the minus strand of CM038796.1, from coordinate 177,890,061 downwards.
TTCTTCAGGGTCTTTCAATAATTGCAGTCTTGTTTCTGCAGGTGTCGAAGTCGAATTGCATTCTTCCATTTCAAATCTCTTGAGAATTTCTCCTGCATATCTTCTTTTGATGCATCATTAAACCTCTACTAGTCTTGTAGAATTCGATGCTAAGGAAATATGAAATGTCACCCAGATCAGACATTTCAAATTTCTTGCTAAGATCTCCTTTGAAGTCTTCGATCTCCTTCTTGCAGCTACCTGTGATTAACAAATCATCGACATAGAGACATAATATAAGCAATTCACTTTTTCTTATTCTTACATATACTCCATGTTCAGTTGTACACTTCACAAATTCCTTCTCCCTCAGAAAATTATCAATCTTCTTGTTCCAAGCTCTTGGAGCTTGTTTCAGTCCATACAAGGCTTTATGAAGCTTGAACACCTTTCTCTCTTTGTTATGTTTCACAAACCCAACTGGTTGTTTAACATAATCTTCTTTGTCCAAGGGTCCATTCAGGAATGCACACTTTACGTCCATCTGACATATGTGCCAACTATTTATTTCTGCTAAATCGACAACCAACCTGATTGTTTCAATCCTAGCCACAGGTGCAAAAACCTCATCGAAGTCAATTCCTTCTTTCTGGAGAAATTCTTTCACTACTAGCATTGCTTTGTGTCGAGTTACTTCCCCTTTAGGATTCATCTTCAGTTTGTATACCCACTTGACATCAATTGCCTTCTTGCCTTGAGGCAATGCGATAAGTGACCAAGTGTTGTTGTCTTCGATGGACTTCACTTCTTCGTTCATCGCTTTCACCCATTTCGAATCTTTCAATGCTTCAGCTGCATTGACAGGTTCGACATCTGCATAGAAAACATAATGTACCAGCTCACCTTCGTTATCAACCACATCATCTGATGTAATCACACAATCTTGCAACCTTGCAGGCATGCGTCTTGCTCTCTGAGGTCTGCTTATACTTGTGCTGGGTTGACCCACAATTGTTGGTTCCGCTTGTCGAACTTCTCTTTCGGCTTGAGTTTCTGGTTCTTCAAGTAAAATTTTAACAGAATCTTTCTTGAAATTTCGACTCCAATCCCACTTTTTAAGCTCATCTATGATCACGTCCCTGTTGATCACAGTCTGCTTATTCGCTGGGTCAGACAACTTGTAACCTCATGTCGAATGATATCCTACTAGAATCATTTGACTCGACTTGTCATCAAGTTTTCTTCTCAACTGATCTGGCACATGTCTATGTGCAATAGATCCAAATACTTTCAGATGACTCAAGCTAGGCTTTACACTAGACCAACATTCTTCTAGAGTAATTCCTTCCAGCTTCTTTGTCGGGCATCTGTTCAAAATATATGTTGCAGTCGACACAACTTCACCCCAAAACTCTTTAGGTAAATTCTTGCCTTTCAACATACTTCGAACCATATTCATGATGATTCGATTCTTCCTTTTTGCAGTCCCATTCTACTATGGAGTGTAGGGTGGCACGACCTCATGCACAATCCCTTCTTTTTCACATAACCTATCAAAATCTTTTAACACATACTCTCCACCACCATCAGTTCTCAAAATTTTGAGCTTTCAACCGCTTTGTCTTTCGACCATAGATTTAAACTTGACAAATACCTCGATCACTTCACTTTCTTCTTGATCAGGTAAGTCCCCAGTTTTCGACTAAAATCATTTATGAACCTAACAAAGTATTTATTACCTCCAAGTGAATCCACCTAGATTGGCACACATACATCAGAGTATATGATTTCGAGAACAGCCTTCGACTTGCTTCCTGTATCCTTGCTGAAGCTATTCTCGTGTTGCTTCGCTTGCAAACATTCTTCACACACTTCATTTGGAATGTCGATTTCTGGTAATCCTGAAACTATATTCTTCCTCTTTAAATATTTGATGTCTCTGAAGTTGAGATGGCCTAGTCAGTAATGCCATATCCATTCATCTCTATTTGTTGTAGCCAAAAGGCACTTGTGCTCCATCACATTGAGTTCAATCTTGAAGGTTCTATTCTGAGACATAGGAGCCTTCAAGATTAACCTTCCATTCGCGTCGACGACTCTTATTATCTTGTCTTTGACAGTCACCTTATAGTTCTTTTCGACCAACTGCCCTATGCTAAGCAAGTTTCTCTTCATGCCTGGAATGTATAACACATTCGAAATTATTGATCTTTTGCCATCTTTCCTCATGATCATAACATCTCCAATACCTTCAGATGCAAGAGTATTGTCATTTGCAAATTTCACCATGTTCTTTATTGAGGGATTTAGATTAACAAACCAATCTTTTCTTCCAGACATATGTGATGAGCATCCTGAATCCAAGTACCATTGATCCTTATTTTTTCTTCATCTCTTGTTATGACCATCGATGTCATCTCTTCTTCTTCTTCACACTTAGCGAACTTTGCATCACTTTCTTTTGCCTTTCGCTTCTCTGGACAATCACTCGAATAATGACCATACTTTTGACAATTGTAACATTGAATGTGACTTTTATCAGGTTTTCGACCACCACCTCTTCCTCTATTTGCAGCACCACCTCTTTGGTTTCCCTGGTATGGTCTTCTCTGATTCGAAACGTTTCCTTCGTTCTGGTTTCCTCTGCCAGTTGAATTGTTGTAGCCACCGCTACCTTTGTCGAACCACTTTTCTTTGCCTTTGGTTTCTTTTGCTGAATTTGCTTGCAAAGCTACATCACTCTTTGTCTTGCCTGCAACTCTTTCATTCATCATTTGTTCATGAGATTCAAGCGTCCCTTGAAGCTCTTCCTTTGTCAATTTCGACAAATCTTTCCCTTCTTCGATAGCCACTACCACTTGGGAGCCAAAGATCTCAAAATCTTTGAAACAACAACTCTTGTTTTTAATGCTTCTCCACATATCTTGATTTGATTCACTAGTTTTGTAACCTTAGTGAAGAAATCAGATATGCTTTCGTTTTCTATCATCTGAAGCAATTTATACGTTCTCTTGTGAGTTTGTAACCTCACCTTCTTCACCTTTTCTGCGCCTCCAAAAGATCTCTCAAGAATATCCAAGTTTCTTTTGCAGATTCTGTATCACTAACCTTTTCAAAGTTGTCTGGGCTGAGACATTGATGAATTATAAAGAGAGCTTTATAACTCTTCTTCTCCGATTCTGTGTGTTCTTGCTTTTCTTCTTCTGAAGCGTCTTCTTCAAGCTCTTTTACTTCATCCTTTACAAGATCCCACAGACCTTGACAACAGAATACAACCTTCATTTGTTTGCACCAATTCTCATAGTTATCTACTTTCAGAATTGGAAGACTTGCTGGATAATTCGCATTACCATAACTAACTGCCATCGTGAATTATTCTTCTTTAATCGTTCTTGATCACTTCTTCCCTTGAATCGATTAATTGGAGCTCTTGATACCTGAAGCAACTCGATTTTCAAAAAATCATTTAAAATGAATTTTCAAAATAATGAAATCGCCACCTAATTTTATTTGTTCTAGAAAGAACGGGGAAATATAGATAAAACCCACAAAAATCGGATAAGGCGGTCTACAAGACCAAAAAGGATGGATTCGAGTCGGTTACGCAAGGAAGGTATTAGCACCTCTTACGTCCATCGTACTCGATGGGACCCATTTAGTTCAAAATGTGTTTGTGTGTGTAATCGCTAATTTCTAAATCATGAATAAATAAAAGAAAATGGATTTGTTTGTTATTATTTTGAGTTTGACACGGTTTCGAAACCGCGTGCCTACGTATTCCCTCGTGCAATGGGAAAGTCAAAACTCCGTAGTTCTTGTTGAAAATGTCTTGGATGGTTTGTATTGATTTTAGAAGAAAATGTTTTTGATTTTTGATAATCGCATATGAGCGAAAAAAAAGGATTTGAATGGGTTGAATTGATTTTAATGGTAGATGACAAGTACCAAAACGTCGGGATATCCTCTAACGATTCGATACTCGAGATTGGTGATTGAGGTCAACCGATCTTCTCTCATCCAAAATCTTTATTATGAAAGGAATGAGGTGAAACAAAGTTCACTTTTTATTAAGTGTTATGGAATAAAATATTTAAGTCATTGGGTTACCCTCTAATGGCCCAAATACTTTACATTTTAATTAAATTGTCGGGCGAACCTCTAACAATTTAATTAAATACCATAACACTATGTTTTTTTTGTTTTTTGTATAAAAGATTGATTTTTGAAAACAAATTCAATTAATTAATTTAATTTGAAAGTGTTTTAAATGTTCAAGTGTATGGAATAAAGTATTCGAGTCATTGGGTTTCCCTCTAATGGCCCAAATACTTCACATTTTAATTAAATCGTTGGGCGAACCTCTAACAATTTAATTAAGTACCATAACACTAATTTGAAAATTGCGGCGTTGGACGTAGAGAAATGATATTTCGGGTTATGATTAACCAAGTATATGGACTTGATTAACCTCGTGAGGATAGGTGCTCCTATCCCCAACCATGAGACCCTGGTGCATGGTGATTGGTATATGGACCAATTATTTTTCGGGTTATGATTAATCAAGGCAACGAGGGCCCTAATTAACCTCGTGAGGATGGCCATGCCCATCCCCAACCATGAGACCCTTAGGGAATTTGGTGTGGGTAACCAAAATGAGAGAGATAGCGGAGTTGTTGTTTTATATTAATGTGAGGCGGAGTGTTCGATCGTGAAATAAACATGCAAGCGGACAATGTAATAGCGAAAAATAAAAGAAAATAAATTAACACACAATACAAATCGAATTTAAATAATTATTAGTATAGATATTCTTTTACTTGATGAAAAATCAATTAACAATTTAATTGGTAATTCAACAAATAAAAACTACCATATGCCAAAATATTATTTAATACATCATTATATATAAAAACTTGCATGATAATTGAATTTAAAGAAAAGTTTAGGAATGGGCTGTTTGAAGCTTTAAAGCTGGAGGGTGTAGATAGTGAGCCCGAGCCCAAGCCCAATCTTCTGGATCTGTGTGAGTGCCTCCATGGATCATACTATGGTGCGCCATTACGGATCGCTGGATCTGGACTTCAACAGATCTGATGGCCTTGATGCAGGAGGGTGCAAAATGGATATAGTAGACACACATACACCAGATTTGAACAGGCCACACAGGTGGTGACAAGTGTCATCACTTGAACTAAACAACTCATCTTAGAACTAAAACACTCTTCTTAAACTATATTAATCTATCTATTAGTTAAATAAACATTAACCAAATATGCACATGTGAAAGAAAAAAAATTAAACTAAGGTTTTTTATTCACTAAGTTACTAAACATTAATTTTAAATATGTTTAATATTATACTAAACTAAGTTGTTTTAACATGATAATAACAAAAAAGAAAAAAAAACAAATTACAGATTATTTTTATAAAAAAATAATAAATAAAAAACGATTTCTTTTAAAATAAGAATAATATCGTTAAAGAAAAGTTTACAAACTCAATTATATAAAAAACAAAAGTGAGTTATTTTAACCAGTTTTTAATTTAAACAAAACTTAAGAAGAAAACCAACTAAATCCAAATTAAAACAAAAATGGAAAAGAAAGCATTTCACTTTCTCCTTCACGATGGGTTTCAGTTTTCTTCTTCCTCTCTAAAAACCCTAGCCGCCGCCGCTCTCGTTTCTCGAACAAACCCATCCATGGCCGCCGCTCATCTCACTGTCCTCTCGCGATCCGGTTCGCTCCGGCCCTCACCAGTTCCCTCACGGTCTGGTTCGCTCATCCTCACCGGATCTCTCGCGGTTCGCTCATGGTTACCGCTCTGGTTCGCTTCGCCGTCGAACTCAACGCCACTAGCGATCTCACCGCGATCTCTCATCTCTCTCGTCTGTTCATCCCTGCTCGCGATCTTTCATCTCTCTCACTCGGACTCATCGCTACTCTCTCGCGATTTATTACTCTCTTCTACCAGTTACGCTATTACTGTTATTTGATTTATGAAACAAACATTCTAATGGTTGTATTTTAACAGATTTGGTGATGGAAAAGAGGAAACTGATAAACCCTAACCCTAAGGGGTGACAGCGATGGTGATGACGGTAACGATGTGAAAAACCTAAAATAGAAGTGAGGAAGGGAGAAGGATGGCGACACAGTGTTCGCAACCTCCTCCTTCCGATGCTGAACCGGTATTACCTTTCGAATTTCTTCCTTTTGGCTATTTTCGAACTTCTGAAGGGGGTTTTAGTTGGGAAATGATGATTTTGAATGTTTGTTTTGATTGTTCTATGCCTATGCTTTGATATTCTGGGTTTTGGATTGCTGTTCTTGGTTGCTATGCTGTTCTATTTTTCGAATGCTGTTTGGGATTAGGGTTTTAGTGAACAGTGGCTCTGCCTCCTTGATTACTATGCGTTTTGCTTTTTATATTGTTCTGTTCTAGGGTTTTCTGATGTCAGACTTTGAAATCAAAGGATTGGAACCGTAACACGGTGAACCGACTTTGTAGGATTTTGTATCCAAATGTGCGGATAGCAAGAGTCGCCACCGACTTTTATTTTTATCCAATTAAGGGAAGGTAAAAATGTGAAAAAAGACCTTCGTTAGATTCCGAGTTCGGGAGAATGGTTATGAAAAGGGAAGGTATTAGCACCCCTTTCCATCCGTAGTTATCTACGGGCTCTTAGTTGCTCTAGATCACCTTTTAAAATATTGCTTTCTGTGTGTTTGACAAAAAATGTTTTGAAAAGGCATTTCGCTTTGACTTTGCAATGACTCATGTAGGAGTGTATACAAAGTGTTCGGAAATGTTTTTTTGTTTTGGAAAGAAGTTTGAATTTTGAAAAAGAGTGTGTGGTGTGAAAAGCATTTGATTTAGAGCAAGCAACTAAGAGACTTATTTACCCACTCAGAATTGGTCGTTTTGTTGTACTTCTACATTCCTTTAGAATAGCGCCAGCCATACCATTAGTTAGTAGGTAGCTCCATTCGTTGGATGTAAGCGGGACATTCGAAGGGACATCGGATGGTCATAGAAGGCAACTTGTAGGAAGTATCCTAGCACATTCGAAGGGACTATCATCATTTTTCGTAGGCGACAATCGAGGGTCAAGATCATGTATTCGGAGGCGACATCGTGAGTCTTATGATCTTTGTATCGAAGGGACTATGATGATTTGTTTGGAAGGCGGTGCTAGAATACTCTACGTTCGAGGACATGACCATTTTGAATCGAAAGGCATCGAGAGAATTACCTTAAAGTGCGTGTGTGAGAGAAGTGTGTCAAATTCAGATATTTTATCTTGAAGATTAGTGTGAGCTATGTCCAATTATTATCTTGCCATACGCCTAATTACTAGCAATTGATAAGTGCGGAAAGTAAAATGCGGAATGTAAAGGTGCGGAAAATAAACCTACGCTATTACATGGCTTTGGGGCGATACATAATTTAAACTTGGAAAATAAAAGCCTAATTAACTATTACAACCCATGAGCAATTACATTATTGGAAAAATAGAATGATAAGAGAAAAAACGTCCGAATCAGAGCAACCTGTGAAAGAATAAGAAAATCGGGAAATATGATGAAATCGAAATAAGAGAAGATGTTAGCAAAAATGCAAATTTTAATATGAGAAAATTAATATATGCTGGAAATAAGATAAATATATTAAAATAATTTTTTGGGATTTTTTGGAAAAGATTTAATAATTAAAATGCAATTAAAAGTGATTTAAATGCTAAAATAAAAATAAAATAAATATGCATGCAAAAATTATATTTTTTAATTTATTAAATTAAATAAAGATTTTTAGAAAAATGACGTAAAAAGAAAAAAATGTTTTTGGTATTTTTTAATGCAGAATAAAAATCATGAAAATAATTAAAATGTAATGAAAATATTAAAAATAATGAAAATAGGAAAAATATTGAGTTTGTAAAAGTGAAAAAGGGATTGTCTGAACCAGGAATCGAACTGGGGACATCCCTTTCAAACCTTGAAAACCAATGCGCTGACCAACTGAGCTAGACGTGCCAACTGTTTGGAAGCGGATTGAGTGGAATACGCGTTGCTTCCCATTGCCTCATCCTTCGCCAACGATCGTCTTCTCGATTTGAATATTTGAATTTAGCGTCGGTCTTTGTTCGACGCAAGGTCCTGGCTAATATCAAAATGCGACACACAATATAAATACATTCTAAAGCCATGGTTCGATTGGAAACTTCATTGGATGCAATGGTATAGGTCTCATGGTCCAATTTTTCCGTTTAAAGGAAACCCCAAATCGTGTTCGAAACCCTAGTTATGGTGAAACACGATTCCCATAAAATCAATTGGTTTGCCGAAAGCTTGCAAGCTTGATTCTAAACATAGACAAACAATCAAAACAGTTAATAATGCATGAATGTTAGAAATCGAATTTTGAAATTTCAAGAACAAACCGATTTGGATTTGGCAATTCGGATGGTTTTGAATGAAGTAAAAGTGGATCGATTCTGGATGGCAAGGAATGTATTTGGATGTTCAAATGCATCAATAATATCAATTTGGAAGAATTTGGAAAGAATCAATCAATATTCAATGGAAATCAAATTTGATATTTCCATGAAAATCAAATCTTTAAAGCTTGATCAATTTCAATCCAATCTTGCCTTTCTTGCTCAATTTCCATGGACCAAAGATAAGTAATTCAATCTTTGCAAATTAAATAAATAAATCAAAAATTCGTGGCTTTGGGCTTGGACACCTAATTGCTTGAGGAACAAGTTAGGATGAAAAAAAGTAGGCCCATTTGCAAAAGATTTGATTTTTATCTCTCTTTGTGCATTCTTCCAAAATTGCCCAACTTGTGGATGGTGTAACTTGCTCAATTTTCCACATTTTTGAGTGTTCTTGGACTTTTTGGAAAGCTCTAAGAGTCCTCTAAACAATGTCTTTGGTCTCATCTCAATTGGAGTTACCATGCTCAAAATATCTTCAAAACAAAAAGTTGACTTTTTGTTGACTTTGAAAATGACCTATAATGTTTTGAGCTATACCTCTCAAATGAAGCATTTTTTTGACATTCTTGTGAGACATGAAGTTGTAGAGAATTGAATTTCCTTCAAAACAAGAGGTGGTGGAAAAATTTAGAAAGTATGAGAAAGTTATGACAGTCAAAGTTCGATTGACTTTTCATCTAGAAACCCTAATTTAGAAAGTTGGACTTTTGAGCAAATCTTGAGTTTTCTTGATGAATCATGATCAACCCTTGATCAAATGATGAATGTAACTTCAAAATGAGGATGTTGACAAAAAAATGAAGTTTGACGTATGTTGACCACATTGACTTTTGTCCAATCACCGATTTTCAACCATCGAGCAATTATGCGAGGAAACTTGACTTGTGAGGCTTGAAACTTGTCATGGAGAATCTTTGAAGCATATGAGGAGGCATGAAGGCCATTGGAGATGTTGGAAATCCATCTTGACTTGAGAAATACCAAACCCTAGTTTGGGTTGATTGTCTAGAGAAAGTTTGTCGATCAACTCTTGAGGAATCCTTGAGTATGGATGTATGAAATCTCTTGAGTAGATGGAGGGCAAATTTTGGGGTATGATGCTGCCTGTTCAATCTTCTTGTCTTGGAAGGGTTAGATTGACATGCTTGTCTTTCGTGACACAGGTGAAGATGATTGAACAAATACAAAATTTGCACTCGCCGTTGGTGGATGATGCGGAATGGGCTTCAGATGCCATTTGGAGAAGTTGGAGACTTATTTGGGAACGAGTCGTCGCTAGACTCGAGTCGTTGATAGGAGAAATAGCGGAGATGGGCTTAAGATGCCATCCGAAAGGCGATCTTTGGGAGTGAGTCGTATGAGACTCTGTTGATGTTCTGGAGCGGAGAGGAGATGGGCTTAAGATGCCATCGAAGGGAGTCGTACGTTAGACTTCGTGTTCACTTTGAATGAAGTTATTGGTACGTATTGATTTTTAACCATATATACGTACGAAAGTGAAGAGCGTTGACAAATAGTCGGAGATGGGCTTAAGATGCCATCAAGGCAACGAGTCGCGCTAGACTCGTATTCATTGATAATCGAAATAAATCTTCGTCTTGATTACTCGAGGAAATTGTAGTTGGCAAGAATGTGGATAGCTTCCTGTTGTGCATCGGTGTTGATCCATTGCACATTATCGGAGGATAACGAGAGCGGTCTTCGGATAGTTTTCTGTCGATTCGGGGCTTAATCTGGACCATCGTGGGAGGACAACAAAAGCGGTCTTCAGATAGTTTTCCGTCGGTTCGGGGCTTAATCTGGACACATTTGCGGCGGTCTTCGAGATAGTTTTCCGTCGGCTCGGGGCTTAATCTGGACACTTTGCGTCGAAATATTTTGTTTTGGAGAAAACAAGAGAAACTTTGATAGAATATTTGTTAGTTTTATGCAAAGTATGATGCATGGCGTGTATATGAATGACATATACATGAATTATGACTTTATGTGAAATGTATGAATGATAGATGTTGTGATATTTCAAAACATATCCATCTTGAGGAAGATGCGGATGTTACCTTGAAGATTTCGACTTGGGGAATTGTGTAGGTGAGAACCCGCTTTTGAAGGAGAAGAAAGATATCCTGGATTTCTCGATGCACTATCGACCAAGTCTTGGGCAGATATTGTTGAGGAAGGTAGAGATTTGAGAGGCTCGTTGTCGGAGATCTCATAGATAGACCTATTGAGGAGAGTGCGGGAGGTGATGTTGAGGACCTTGTATATAGATCTGAGGAAATTTAGGAGGTGCTCTCTTGGGATTTCGAGTGTAGATCTCATGGAGAGCATTTGATGGTTCTTTGAGAGACCGGGCTTGAAGAGTGGAGTCCGTTGTAATCTCGGTGGGAATAAGAGGTGTACGTTTCCTCCGATGCACTATCGACCAAGTTTTGAGTCGGATACTGCCGGGAGAAGGGAGGATTGAGAAATATCCATTGGGATGAAGTGTTCTTGGAGGCGATGTAACGTTGCTCGATTGAGTGAAATTGTTGCTCGTGGATTCCCTTATACTCCATTGGGAAGGTGTGTTGTGGGTGACACCTTTATGCTCGTGGGGAACTATCTGTTGACTTTCGTCGTCATCCCATTCGGAACACGTAGTAAGTACTTTTGCATATTCACTTTTCGTATGTTTGTGATCGATTCTTATTGTCAAATCGTATAGTCATTCAAAGCAACGTTGGACTTATTGCAAATAACAACAACGAAATTGTAAAGAGAAAGAAAGTATTTTTTTTGAAAGGTGGCGTATGGTAGTCATACATAAGAAAGGTAAAAGCTATGCGGAAACAATCTCGTTAAGTCCCAACTATGCTAGTACTCATATATTTCGACTATCTCATCTCCTTTGTCGATAGAAAGTGAGTAGGTGATCCTCGCCATTTGAACCTTGAATGTTGATAGTAGTGCAAGCGGATGATCGGAAGAGACATAGTAAATGCGCTTAAATCTAACTTTTGCCTAGACCGCCTTTCGGGTTTTCGTCTAAGGATACCCTTTTTGCCCAAGCCGCCTTTTCGGTTTTCGACTTGCGGTGTACATGTTTTGTATATATCCTTTATTTTGCCGAACCTTTGGTTACTTGAGGATCTTATTTTTGCCTAGGTTATCGACCTAGCGGGTCTCTTTATCGTAGTATTTTTGACTATACTGCGTTCACGAGGTGTGGGAAGTCTTCGCCATCCATGGTGCTAAGTATCATAGCTCGCTTGAAAATCTTGTCTTGACTACAAATGGTCCATCATAGGTGGGAGTCCATTTGCCCACAGGATCACCTTGTGGAAGAATGATCGCTTGACTACTAGATCACCGACTTGGTAGACTCGGTGCTTGACCTTCTTGTTAAATGCTACGATCATTCGTTTCGATAAATCATCCATGGCGGATGGATGCGAGTCGTTCTCATCAACCAAATTAATGCGGTCTCGGACCCAATCGTCTTAACAACTCGCCTCTGGAGGACTTGAGGGTATCGAACCTCGATGGGTAAGACAGCTTCCATACCGTATACAAGAGAAGGGTTGCCCTGGATGTTCGTATGTACGATAACCATGAAGAGCAAATGGTAACATCTCATGCCAATCTTTGTAAGTAATCATCTTACGTATAATCTTCTTAATGTTGTTATTGGCGGCTTCCTGCGCCATTCATCTTAGGCCGATATGGAGAAGAGTTGTGATGTTTGATCTTGATGCGTGCGAGTTCGTTGATCATCTTGTTGTTGAGATTGGAACCGTTATACGTGATAATCCTTTCGAGTGCCATAAGCGGATGAGATTATGCTTGATGAATCGAGCCACTACATTCTTGGTAACGATGCATACGGACTTCTACCCATTTGGTGAAATAGTCAATTGCCACAAGGATGAAGCGATGTCCATTGGAAGCGTGGGCTTAATCTCTCAATCATGTCAATGCCCCACATTGCGAAGGCCACGGAGAAGTTAAAACATTCGGGAGGCGTGCACTTTGTCGGCATAAATTTGTGACAAGATCGAGCATGGTGACAATCGACTTCATGGTGGACCAATAGTAACTGTTCTCAAAATCTTCTTAGCCATAGTGTGTCCTTTGGAGTGGGTACCAAATTAGCCTTGTAACTCTTCCATGATCGTATTCTTTGTTTCGGTCTACACGGTAGTAAGCACAAGTCGTGGTTGCGCTTGTATAAGATGTTCTTGAGGAAAATTTGGATGCAAATCTTCTCATGAACTTCTTATCATTAACGGATGCCTGGGATATTCACGAGTCTCAAGATACCTTTTCACGTCAAATTACCAAGGTTTCTCTTACGTCAAGCTCACAACAATCTGTTCGTCGAACCTCTCAATGATGATGGGAGCCTCGTTGTCCCATCTAACCTTGAACATAGGCGACATAGTAGCGATATCGCCTTGATTCTCTTCTCGTGGAATGTGATCAAAGTAATCTCTTGAAGGAATCAAACTCGAACATGCTCGATATGGAATGAGATTCGGATGCCGTATCCCACTCGCCTTAATCGACTAATCACTAAAGAGTCTCCATACACTTGTAAGAACTTGATTCTTAAGTCAATAGACTTTGAGACCCATGATGCACGCCGTACTCGGCCATGTTGTTAGTGCGAAACATAATCTGGCGGTGAAAGGCGTGTGTCCGCTGTAGGGCGTAATGATGGCGCCAATGCCATTGCCAAGTGCGTTTGAGGCTCCATCAAAGACCATAGTCCATCGGGATCCTTGTTCGGTCCTTAAATCGGGCCGGTTCTCGATCTGTAACTAGTAAAACATCTTCGCGGAAATTGACGCATAGATTGATAGTCGTCTCGGCTTGATGAGCCAAATGATCGGCTACTACACTTCCTTTGATCGCTTTAAAGTGTCTTGGATGTCATACTCGGTCAAGATCATTTGCCATCTTGCTATTCTTAGAGAGGCTGGTTTCTCAAATATGTATTTTATCGGATCCATCTTGAAATCAACAAGGTAGTGTGAGTCAACATATCTTGTCTTAGTGACAGACCAAAGCGTTGCAAGTTTTCTCGGTGTGAGTATCTTGTTTCACGATCGGTAAACTTTTGCTAAGGTAGTATATTGCATGCTCTTTCGACGGACTCATCATGTTGCCCCAACACGCACCCATTGAGTTCTCTAACAACATCAAGTACATGATAAGAGGTCTTCCTTGCGGTGGCATCGGGATAGGAGGATTACAGGTACTCCTTGATTTTGTCAAAAGCGATCTGACAATCGCCGTTCCATTCCACTACTTGATCTTTCTTTAGTAACTTGAAGATTGGCTCGCAAGTAGCAGTTAGGTGTGCAATGAATCTGGCGATGTAATTCAATCGGCCCAAGAAACCTCTGACTTCCTTCTGGTAGGCGGCATCTCTTGAATAGCTTTAACTTTGGCGGGGTCAACCTCAATACCTTTTCCACTAACAACAAATCCTAGGAGTTTTCTGGATCTGACTCCAAAGGTGCACTTGTTAGGATTAAGTCTCAGTCTATACTTCTTCATCATCAAATAGTTTCGCAAATGATCAAGATGTTCTTCTTGATCGTGATCGAGCTATCATGTCGTCGGCGTAGACCTCTATCTCGTGATGAATCATGTCATGAAACAATGTCACCATAGCACGATAAGTGGCACCCGTTCTTGATCCGAACGACATAACCTTGTAGCGAAAGTGCCCCACTGTAACAAAAGTAGTCTTCTCCATGTCTTGAGAGCCATTTTGATCGATTTGTAGGAGAAACCATCCATGAAGGAGAAAACCTTATGCGGCGGTGTTGTCAACGAACATCAATATGAGGAAGTGGGAAATCGTCTTTCGGACTCGCTTTGTTCGGATCTACGTAATCCACACACATTCGTACTTTTCCATCCTTCTTGGCACGGGCACATTTGCAACCCGGGATAGGAGGTGACTAAGAAACCATTGAGCTGCTTCATAACCGGCTTTGATTTTCTCGACATCTCGGGACGCATCGACGAACCTTACATTTCACCGAGAAAACCTTCTTTTGTCGGCAATCGGTGTACCACAATATCAATGTCTAAACCGGCATGTCTTCGTATGACCAAGCAAAACCTCAATATAATCTCGTAGCATCGAACCAACCTTTCTTTAACACTGTTCTCAAGACCGCTCCTATCTTGATCTCTTTTCTTTGTCGATTCCAAATTCACAACCTCGACTGCTCTTTGTGTGGTTGTATAACTCGCTCTCCTTGCTATAGCGATCGGCAAGTTCTCGGCACTTCACAATCTTCCTCACTTTCGTCTTGGCTTGGTAGATCGGATTATCGAAGTCATATTTAGCACTAGCATAGGTTATTAACGAGATTCGAGTGATTCTGCGTTGTATCACGTGGGTGTGTGTAAGAACACATAGCTTTTGAAGGGTGATAAAGTAAAGAAAGAAAACAAACAATTGAATGCAAAAGTCCAACGAATTTATTGAATGAAAATACGAAACGAGATAATAACCTCTAAACGAGCCATGATGCCGGGTAAGGCACTAGGCTTTCAAAGTTTATTGTTCAAAACATAAAGAAATACGAAAAGCAAAACAAAACAAATTACTCGACTAAAGGAGATTGGTATGACGTCTTGGTCTTCCAATTCTTGAGCCCATTGGGTTGGGAAGATCCACTTGCGATGTCGGAGTTGTGTCGTCTTATAGCATGGATTCCACACGGTTGATGCGAAAGGAAGCGGCAGCACGTTCGCGCGTATCATCTTCGACCCTTGATGGTGAAGCCTAAACCCGTCTTGTCAAATTTGAAAGGAAGATTAGGAGCTGTCCCCAAATAGCACTACCTCCTTGTTCAACATGGCTTGAGCATCTTTCGTGAGGCCATTCTAGGTGGAGCTTGTGTAACCGGAGTGAGTCAACAGCATGACTGGGTATTGTTTCAAAAGCTTGACGAGTCTCGAAGAATTCACCCTCCATCTCGAGATAGCGGAATGATAGATGGTGACCATATACTCTTCTTCACCACATAACAACTTTCCCTTTCACCGGTACTTGTTTCGATGCAAAGTAGAGTATGCCGCCCCATGTATCAAGGGCGTCAAGTAGCAAGAATAAGCGGACGGATGTCCATGACAAAGAAAGTGGAATCAAAAGTCTGGAACCGACTTTATAGCGAGTGAGCTCTCCAATCTGCGCTTAGAACCATCAAAAGCTCTCACGATAATGTCACGGGTCTCGAACCAACCCTTCGACATCAAGTCGATCAAAAGCGATCTTGGAAGGATATTAGAGCGAGAACCGGTATCCACCAAAACATGAGACAGGTAGTGCCCTTGCATTCAATGGAGATGTGCAAGGCCTTGTTATGTTTCTTTAGGAAGGAGTCAAATCGAGAGAAGCCTACCGTTGTTGGCAGGGCTAGCAATACAAACTTGAATTGATCGGTAGTAGTGTCTTGCGGCACATGAGCATTCTTGAAACTTCACCAAGGCGTTAGCATGAGCCTCGGAGCATAAGCGAGCAAGCATGGAGATCTTGAGGTCCCCCCATTCCACAACATTGTAGTCACTCTTCTTGATAATTTTGAATTTCCTCCATTTCTTGTTTGGAGGTGTCTTGACAACTTCCTTTGGTACTTCTAGTTGGCGGGATGAGTTCTTGGTTCTTTCCCTCTAGCGGGGATATTGATTGAGTAGTGGAATGCGGTGGAGTCAGATGTCTTTGGAGGAGAGATATCGGAGAGAATACCCTTGTTCGGGTCACCTTCTTGGATCCGGTGATGTTGTCAATGTCGAATAGAAACTTAATAAGATCTTCAATTGTCGGAGGATCTTGCTTGACACCATGATAGTAAACATCACTCCATAGTTCCAAGGGATAGCTTTGTCGAGGAATATGGCGGTCTTGGAGAAGTGATAATGAGAGGTGCCATTCTAGGCAGGATCGTGGAGGAAATCTTATCGTGTTAACATCGGATAGTCTTGGAAATCGTCACCCCATCGGTCGCCTTAACATCTTCAATAGGAATCTTGTAACTATCGTGACGGTGTACTTCACCATGTAATCATATTTTCCACTTGGCTGCCCCAAGGTATCCACACAGATGGTACAGCTTCATTCGCATTGTCAATCTTCAACTTAGACATTTCTTCACACAACTTCGCACGGTGGTTTCGTAAATAGTATCTCACGGTTATCCATCATGCGAACACGCCTTCTCAACCAAGCACAACCATCGTGTGCAGGCGGCACCAACGACAACTCTCGGGCATCCCGGATTGACACGGCTTGCAACAAATTCTTCTTAATACCATCGGAGGAATGGTCAAGTCATCTATGTTGAAAACATAAGTATCGCCACCAACAACATTGGAACTCTTGTCATGGTTAGGCATAGGCGTTGATCACATTCGAGTCTCAACAGAGGATCAAACTCAATGCTTCGATCATATCTTGAATCTTGTTCTTGAGCCCAACAATTGTCGTTCGTATCATTGGAATGGTAAGCACACTTAGCATTAGGATTGTACGGAGAGGAAGTGTTGACATTCGAGGAGGATCCCTCAAGGTAATCACTGCTCAACATGTGTTGCAAGGCTTGCGACAATGGCATGTTGATCTTAAATCGCCTCGTGGCGTTACGCTCTGTGCCTCACGAGGTTGTCTTGATGTCGGATCACAAGCCCCACAGATGAGCCACGGTCGGTCTTGGCCGGCTTTTCGACCATACAGCATTAGCTTCTTTCTTAGCACCAAAGGATCTCTTAAGATTCAAGATGTCTCTAGAATCTTCCACTCTTGATACCAACTTCGCTGCGCTGTCAATATCAACTCGGTGAATCCGGATGAAGAATTTCCAATCGATGATTGAAGAATGGGCTGTCGGTGTTCCCATGAACATATCAACCAACTCCCTATTGGACAAGGGTGGTTGAACTCACGCTAGATCTCTCCACTCGAGCATACTCCTTGAACTTCTCGTCACGACCCATGACATGCTTTGTAGTTGCATGCGGTGGGTGTCAATTCACATTGTACTCATATTATCAGAAAGCATCACTAAGTCACCCAAGTACGGATACGGTCATTCTCTAGTCGATAGTACCATTCCAACCGAGTTCGGACAAACTCTCTTGAAAATGCATCCACAACTTTCATCATCATGTGGGGTTGATCTTCGGACATAGGACTTCAAATGCACTTAGGGCAAGACATGCCATCATATTTGGAAAAGTAGGAACTTTGAACTTGGGAGGAATCACAACACCGTGAACAAGACTCGATCATCAAAATTCAACCGGACATCTTCGTGTTTTCCACAAAGATTCAGACGGTCTTCAAGTTGCTTGTACTTGTCATCTTCCTCAGAGTGTTGGCTATAATCAGAGCGGTCCTCTCCTTCTTTCTTTGGCTCACGCTGGTCACCATCATCACCCTTGGTACTCCCCTCGGTATGGACACTTCCTTCAGAGAGCTCAATACGGCTGACCACCTTAGGACCCCCTTTGAAACGTCTACCCATGTTGAGGAGACCAACAACCTTCTTCTTCTTGTTGATGAGCTTCTTTAGATCTTCTTGGCCTTGGACCAAGCTGGTGAACATCTGTTGAAACTGAGCATTCTGAGCCTGGAGATCTTTGACAGTCTGTTCAAGAGCCATTTCTGCTAAAATAAATAGCGAGCAAATGAGAAAACCAATCTCCAATGTACCTGTGATGCAATGTTATGCTATGCTATGCGATGTTTATGCGAATGCAATGCAATGTTTTCAAGGACCTAAGAGATTTAAATTTGTTAAACAAGCAATGAGCAAACATTTATTAGTACTTCTTTTTATTATTCTTTTTTTCTTCTTTTAAGTACAAGAGATAGTTCGAAACAATAAAAGAAAACATAAACATCCTAAAGCTCTAAGTCTCCCATGGGCGCTTCCTTTTGGTGCCGATGTAAGCGTTGATGTTTCGCTCCTCGTGAAGTAGCTTGGTCAACTTTAGCACTTTCTTCTCGCTTGCATAGCACTGAGCTTCAAAGGTATCCCTTTCTTATTTTAGTTGAATCCAGGATCTCTTCAAGTCTTCAAAATTAGTAGGCATGTCAGGATGGAGAAAAGATAGGTACGTCACCTATAGCACAGTTCCATAATTCTTGGTAGAGCAGTGAATGGCATCATGAGGTTTTGAGCTCGAGCTCGCACCCATTTGAGGTAAGGTTCCCAAGGAATGGAGTTCGGGTGCCCCAAAGTCTTGGTATCAGTCTTCTTTACCATGCCCCAAGCGTGTATAAACCTTAAATCGGTAATTCGAGATCGTGATTGTGTCGAACACAACATCTTGGAGAAGTATATCATGTGGACCATCTCTTGAGCAAAACCAACCGACGTAGAGCTAGAGAAGGGTTGTAAGTAATACCTCCTTATACCAAGTAGTGGTACATTAGGAATTCTCCACAACGCTCAATGAATGTGAAGTCCTTTTGAGAAAAGGCTCCAGGATTCGAATGAGAGAGTGACATCAATCTTTGAGACCATCTCAACCTTTGTTCATTCTTCAAAATCGATGGAGGAAGGTGCGAAATAAACCACCTTGAAAGTAACGGTACACAACACATGAGAGTTCCTTGTCTTTTGATAATGCGAGTGTGGAGAATGTAGGATGTCTCCAAGTAAGGTAGGCACGGATTGCGGTGTAGGAACAACTTGATGGCATTGACATCTATGAATTGATCCGAGTTAGGAAATAGAACCAAACCATAAATTAGCAAGGCCACAATATTTTCAAATGCATGGAAACTCATAACTTTGAGGAATTCTCGCTTTCTTAATTAAGAACTTGGAAAGTAAACCCTTAACTCCACTTTTAGTTTCCCAATTGGCTTGATGTCGAGCGCTTAAGATGTAAATCGATGCAATGTCTTCGAACTTAGGAACCTTTTCAAACCGTGAATGGCATTTGGTCGAGAATAGGTATCCCAAGTAGCTTAGAGAATTCTTCCAAGGTAGGAACCACCGATAATGGAAATGTAAAGCAATGGTGTTTGGTCAAGAACTGGAATAGGACATGCATCATATCTTCTTCAAAACCGGAGATAACCAAATCAAGTAGATAACCATGTCTTTTGATGAGAGCATGGTCGGAATTTCAAAACCAATTCTTTGAGTGAGAAGGGATACCCATGAAGTTGATTCGGATAGTCTTTCTAGAAGCCATAATCCCTACAAAACAGAGCAAAGATAAATCCCTAGGTCCTTGAAATAGTTAGAAATGATATGCAATGCGGATGATGTCATGATGTCATGTTTAGCACACACAAGCAATTCACACAATGAGCCTAGGGTTAAGGCTTGCATGAGGTATAGGTGATTACCCCACCAAAAGTTTGAGTTGGTTCATCCTGTCCTATAATAACCGGGTTCTAGGAATCTCATATCAGATCTTTCTCGTAGGCGCTTATTTCAATCTGACGCCAAGTGGTCGATCGAAAATGTCCCAAAAGTCTGATCTCAATGAGCGTAGCATCGAGTATCAACCAACCTCGGTCTACACCAAAGCCGGCCATCTCACTACCTTCTAATGGCCAAGATGGGTCAATTAAGGTTCTAAAAGTTTAGTTAGCGCTTGATGACACCACGCAGAAGCCAAATACTTTCTTCAACTTGGGAATGAAGAATATCGGGACAACCAAAGTGTCACGCTAACGTAGCCATCATGTTGACCGCGTAGTTATACGTCTAACGGTCGCGATGATCTAATGCTACTTACCTAAAAGGAAACCCGGATCCGGGTGTAGGATCCCCCAACAATATAATACCCAAGCAACCCTTAAAGATAAAGCATACAAGTCAAACAAAAAGCAATAAAGGTTATCTAGAAATCCCTAAGGCAATTCTCTCTTTTAGGGTGTTCTCCCAGCAGAGTCGCCAGTTCTGTAACACGGTGAACTGACTTTGTAGGATTTTTGTATCCAAATGTGCGGATAGCAAGAGTCGCCACCGACTTTTATTTTTATCCAATTAAGGGAAGGTAAAAGTAACAGAAAAAGACCTTCGTTAGATTCTGAGTTCGGGAGAATGGTTATGAAAAGGGAAGGTATTAGCACCCCTTTCCATCCGTAGTTATCTACGGGCTCTTAGTTGCTCTAGATCACCTTTTAAAATATTGCTTTCTGTGTGTTTGACAAAAAATGTTTTGAAAAGGCATTTCGCTTTGACTTTGCAATGACTCATGTAGGAGTGTATACAAAGTGTTCTAAATGTTTTTGTTTTGAAAGAAGTTTGAATTTTGAAAAAAGTGTGGTGTGAAAAGCATTTGATTTAGAGCAAGCAACTAAGAGACTTATTTACCCACTCAGAATTGGTCGTTTTGTTGTACTTCTACATTCCTTTAGAATAGCGCCAGCCATACCATTAGTTAGTAGGTAGCTCCATTCGTTGGATGTAAGCGGGACATTCGAAGGGACATCGGATGGTCATAGGCAACTTGTAGGAAGTATCCTAGCACATTCGAAGGACTATCATCATTTTCGTGGCGACAATCGAGGGTCAAGATCATGTATTCGGAGGCGACATCGTGAGTCTTATGATCTTTGTATCGAAGGGACTATGATGATTTGTTTGGAAGGCAACGGTGCTAGAATACCTCTACGTTCGAGGGACATGACCATTTTGAATCGAAAGGCATCGAGAGAGAATTACCTTAAGGGGTGCGTGTGTGAGAGAAGTGTGTCAAATTCAGATATTTTATCTTGAAGATTAGTGTGAGCTATGTCCAATTATTATCTTGCCATACACGCCTAATTACTAGCAATTGATAAGGGTGCGGAAAGTAAAATGCGGAATGTAAAGGTGCGGAAAATAAACCTACGCTATTACATGGCTTTGGGGCAGATACATAATTTAAACTTGCGGAAAATAAAAGCCTAATTAACTATTACAACCCATGAGCAATTACATTATTGGAAAAATAGAATGATAAGAGAAAAAACGTCCGAATCAGAGCAACCTGTGAAAGAATAAGAAAATCGGGAAATATGATGAAATCGAAATAAGAGAAGATGTTAGCAAAAATGCAAATTTTAATATGAGAAAATTAATATATGCTGGAAATAAGATAAATATATTAAAATAATTTTTTGGGATTTTTTGGAAAAGATTTAATAATTAAAATGCAATTAAAAGTGATTTAAATGCTAAAATAAAAATAAAATAAATATGCATGCAAAAATTATATTTTTTAATTTATTAAATTAAATAAAGATTTTTAGAAAAATGACGTAAAAAGAAAAAAATGTTTTTGGTATTTTTTAATGCAGAATAAAAATCATGAAAATAATTAAAATGTAATGAAAATATTAAAATAATGAAAATAGGAAAAATATTGAGTTTGTAAAAGTGAAAAAGGATTATCGAACCAGAATCGAACTGGGACATCCTTTCAAACCTTGAAAACCAATGCGAACTGAGCTAGACGTACAACTGTTTGGAAAGCATTGAGTGGAATACGCGTTGCTTCCCATTGCCTCATCCTTCGCAACGATCGTCTTCTCCAATTTGAATATTTGAATTTAGCGTCGGTCTTTGTTCGACGCAAGGTCCCGCTAATATCAAAAATCAGCACACACAATATAAATACATTCTAAAGCCATGGTTCGATTGGAAACTTCATTAGGATGCAATGGTATAGGTCTCATGGTCCAATTTTTCCGTTTAAAGGAAACCCCAAATCGTGTTGAAACCCTAGTTATGGTGAAACACGATTCCGGCCATAAAAATCCAATTGGTTTGCCCAGAAAGCTTGCAAGCTTGATTCTAAACATAGACAAACAATCAAAACAGGTTAATAATGCATGAATGTT